>CM034157.1:381725800-382325800 GCA_019776745.2 Taxus chinensis | reverse complement strand
AAGGAAGGACCGCGACTCAAGAGTCAAATTAGAGGAATGATGGGGAGAATTTGTGGCGACACAAATCCTTAAGAGGAAAACGTCATTTAGGTGACTGGTTATTCCTTAGAAGAAATTCGATCAGATGAGGGTTAGGAGACTGACAGGAATCTAAATAATAGCATGGATCAGAATAATCAAGAGACTGAGGGGAATCGGAAGAATAACATGGATTAGAATCATCATAATCATACCACCGACTATGAGATGAAGGTGGGGAAAGGGGTAGTTGAACAGGTTTTCTAGCACGAAGAACCAATCGAGGTTTAGTCGTGATGGGTGTATTTCGATGTGAATGCCTAAACCTAGGTTCCCTATTGTCGTAAGTGTGAGGAACCATGTGATAGTCAATCATGGTTGGCATCGTTGGGTCCAAATGTCTAGACCTAGATAGTGTGATTCAACTCCTTTATGACAAAGGAAGTTCCATGTCGATTCGGGTAGCATAACGGTAACCAACTAGACATTTTGTAAGTATGGAGATGCTCGCGTGATTTTCCAAAGGGGACCTAACGAAAACAAACATATTGATGACACAATTTCGATAATCCAAAAATTGCAAGTGTAAATGTCAAAATGATGAGCAAAATTTAGCAACACAAAGGATACAAAGGAAAACTTCCTAATGCTCAAATTGATTCAAGAGTTACTTGATAGGAAATGTTTTTGCCGAGGTTTGAAACATGACGACCGTGAAGGTCACAAAGAATGTCAAATAATGGCTAAATAATGAGGAACCAAATAATCAGAGGATCAAAAGGATTTTCCTAGCAAAACAAATCTACAAGATGAACGCTCACAAGGAACAATCAAGCAAGTTTGGCACACAAGTCCAATCTACAAGAAACTACTCCCTATGTAAAATGTGTTTCAAACATAGGTTGATGCAAAATGATCAACACAATGTCAACACTTAAAGTCAAGTTTAAAATAATCAAGAAGTATTAACAAAGGGTTGAAGTGATTTTCGATTAAAGCATACTAAAATAAGTTTTGAAACAAACAAAGCCTAAACCTCGAAAAATGGAAGTTACCAAAGCGAGCAGCGCAACAACACCACTTGGACACGTTAATTTAGTTTCACGGAGAAGCGAGATATTAGTGTCAAAGTAATATTGGTACAACGCGAACAAGTTAACAACAACACTTTTAAAAATCCAAGGTAATGTTTAAAGGAAAACTTGGTCAAAGTATATCAAGGAGTTGATACTTTGCGATCATCGTAATAACACAATTTAGACACTTATGTCAATTTTTTGAAAACAAGACGTAAAAACAAGTAGCTAAAATGTATGTATGCTAAACTAATTAAGCTAATTTAAATGTATGTATGCTAAACTAATTAAGCTAATCTAAATGAAACTAACACCAAGTAGCTTCAAAGCCAAACTAATCTACCATTAACATCATGATAAGAGCTTAAAGGAAATAGCTAATGTAATGCATAAACATGAAAATAAACACCTAATGCTAAGCCATTCCTACTCTTGTGTGATTGCTGCTCAAATTATGAACCTAATTAGATCATCAAGCAATCAAATTAATTTATTTGTCTCAAAAATGAGGATGAGATCTCACCAAGAAATGGCTACAAAGCCATACTTGGATCTTCCCATGCTACTCAATTTGAAAGAATGGATGCAAGAGATGAAGAAGCTATTCCAAACAATGGAGAATGCTCAAATCAAAATGCCTACAGTTTTCACTAATCAAAGTGTGGTGTAAGTTTGAGAGGAAGGAGCTTGGTCCTTTAAATAGTTTTCCACTTTGGGAGAAGTTTGCAAATAAGTGAATGTGGGATAAATGATAAAGTGCATTTAGAAGAAATAAGCTTGATTAAAGGAATTAACACGTGATTACCAACTCATGGGAGTTGGAGATGATTTAATTAATCAACTAGGATTAATTAATAGGCTAGAATAAGCTTAGAAAGCTATTTGGAGTTGATTTAGAGGAAAATATGTAGGATTGAGATGATTTAAATGGGGGATTTAATTACTAAGAAGGTTTGTTAATTAAATACAAAGTTAAAAGGTTTAATTAACTAATAAGTAGTTAATTAATTGAAAGAAGATTATAACTAACGAAGTGTCGTTAATTGGCATCCAGAGTGGGGTAAAGGCTAGTTAATTAATGAAGTGTCATTAATTGACCAAAATGGAATGAAACATAGTTAATTGGCGGGAAGTCGCTAATTATTACAGAAATGAGGGGAAAGTGGGTAATTAGTGCAATTTTAGTATTAAAATTGCGTAAGTGGATTTTAGGTGTCTACACCCTTCAATTGCAAGTGTGAACTTACATTCCATTTCAACCTTTAACCTTCATTGCATTATTTGACCCATGCCCTCATTTGACCCTTAAATTTATGACACATATATTTACTCAAATGCCACTAAAATGTTGGGGGTTTCAAATGAGATTTGACAACTTATTGCTTGAAAACCTTTGATGTTTAAACCTTGAAACATCATAAGCTCCTCCAAACCCCAAAACCTTTCATGATCATGGTTGACACTCTGTACTTTCATATGTGACACCCCAATTTATATTATAACTCCTTGATTCCTTCAATTACAAGTGTGAACATACATTCCATTTCAACCTTAAACCCTCGTAGTATTATTTTAACCATGTCCTCATTTGAACCTTTCATTTATCACAAAAATATATTTACTCAGACAGTACCAAAATGTTGGGATTTTTAAAATGAGATTTTACAATTTATCACATCAGGTCCATCCAATGGATTCTGAACAATAAATTAATTATTGTGTATCATCAGCCATGCGGACAGAAAACAAGAAAAATATTGCAAAAAAGTGTCATGAGATTCTGGCATCATGCTCAAAGGAAAATACAATATGGTCAACCATCCAAAAGAATATCTAGATTGGAAATCTAGGCATGTCTTTTTATAAGCACTAGAGCATGGAAAAGGAGAAAACAGAGGGTATAATTTATGTAAACGTTGTAAAGATTGAGGGAGAAAAAAGAATGAGAGGCACAAACCTACTTTCTCCTTTAGGTATCTTAATAAATTTTATCCTAAACATGTATGTTAACTGTAGACACCCCAATTACAATATCACAAAAATTAACTAAATTCTTTATCCCATCCAAATCCCATAAATAATTAAAAGCTAATTAACCAATATTAATTAGCTAATATAATTACATCTTACTCATCGGCCACATCATCTCCACATCAACCTTCCACTATCCCCCATGTCCCCCATTACCAAATAAAATAATTCGGTCAATTACCATTATTCTTCATGTCTCCCACTACTGAATAAAATAATTCAGTCAATTCACCATCTTCAAATATGCCTTACTATTCATTACCCATTTCCCCCATTTTCATTAATGGCTCTCTTTTCATAACCCACTTTCCCCCACTTTCAAATATTTGTCACTATTCATCACAATTCATTTATCTAATTTCTCATTATCCCTAAGAGGGATTAATTAGCCCCCTTTTCTAATCTCATCCCAGAAACCCTATAAATACACCACCCCTAAGCTTACAAAACAATCTCATGAGCATAGCACTATTATGCCAAAAATTTCCTAGATCTCCATCCCAAAGTTCCTAAGCCCAAAATTGCCCAAAATCCCCAATCGCGTATAGTAACGTCACGCTATTGAATTTGTCTTGCATGGGGCATCTTGCTTTGGGAACTACATCCCGAAATTGCCGGGAAATCCGCTTCATAGCCCAATTAGAGGTCACTTGTGAGGTTAGCATTTTGAATTCATTTGCAAGTGTTTTATCATTTGATTTTGTTTAGTTTGTTAATTTCCTTGTGTACATTTTGGCAAACCCGATGGAACGAACCCCTTTGTCCATTAGTATTTTGTTTGTTTTACAGGTATTTTTTTTTGTTGTGTGTTTGACAGGTTATTCTGTCCTAGCGTCCATGGAATCCCCAACTAGAATGTATTGATCATCACTATAGCGGATCAAGTTTCTTAAGCTCTTCAAGACGAGCTCTTCCAGATGAGCTCCTCCTTAAGCTCTTCTAGACAAGCTCCCTCCCCGACTCTTCCAGACGAACTCCTTCCCCATCTCTTCCAAATGAGCTCTTCCAAACAAGCTCCTCCCCCATCTCTTCTAAACGAGCTCCTCCTAAGCTCTTCTAGACGAGCTCCTCCAGGGCTCTTCAGTGCTCTTCAAAATGAGCTACTACTCACCTCTACTAGACAGACTCCTCATACGCTCTTCATCACGAAGTCTTCCACAAGCTTTCCCATGAGCTCTTCTCCTACGAACCCTTCACAACCTCTCCCACGAGCTCCTCACCTACGAGCTCACCTGACGAGCTCACTCGCCAACTCCCTATCTCACAAAATTGCCCATAAGATCACCAATAGATTCTTCTTTGCGAGCTCTTCTCATGAGATCGTCCACAAGCCCACTTTACACCGGTTCTTCACCAACGACCTCACCCACGAGCTCACCTACGCGCTCATCTTACAAGCTCACCTACGGGTTTTTCCTGAGCTCTTCTTCCATGATTCATAACCTCTTTTTGAGTTAGTTTATCAACTTACTCATTGAGCTAGCCCGCAACACAAACTCCCTAAGTTTAAACGCAACAACAAAACACTCAACTGATGCAGGAACATCACTATTATTCATGTTTTAGAAGTTGAAAAACTCCGTCAAGACTACAAAAAGTTGTAAATAACATTAGGAGACTGTTGTTTTAGTTGAATTGGGTCTATGGGAGGTTTTCCCTCCAAAACCTCAAAATTTGAATTTGAGTGAAATCATGAAATTTCATATGTATAAGCCTTATGCAAGTGTAAAAGGTAATGAGGTGTTATAGGTTCAAGAGGATATATGCTACTTGGTTTTAGCCTATAAGTAGTCTACAGAGTCAAAATACAGTTGTAATTTGCATTTAATATTCGAGAAACAGTCTCCTACACCTTTGTGAGATAGTTGAGAGAAAATCTCAACAATCAACTTAAAATAGAAAATATGGAGGACCTCTAGGGAGAATAATTGATCTTTTTAATCAGAGAAGAGAGATAACAACGAGTAGAAGGGAAGACAGTGCATGAAAATTGGTGTAATTGTGCTACTAAACAGACATATTTGCCGTTACGGTCATGTATTGGTATGTAATTCTGTTTAAATTGGTTGATAAGAGGCAGAATAATGAGATTTATTGACTCTCCATTCTTTCTCTAAGTTCAATCACCATATATTTAGCATGTTAAGACTCTAAAGCATTGTGTGTGACAAAAATCAAGGTTGTATTGCAAATTGTTCTAAGTCTGTCCTGGTTTTCTTCCTTGTCTGTATTTCTAAGCTAAAAGCTTATTGTCCTGAGGCATAGGAGCATTCACAGACCCAGATCATCAAAGCAGGAATGTGTATAAGGTACCTACAGAGTTATGAGAAGAGGTTTTAGATTGTAAAAGGATCTAAAAAGAAAGAAAATCAGCTTTTCCTCCTATCCGGTTTTTGTAAACCCTCTAGTAGGGTTTAAACTAAAACTTCATATCTTCGTTTCTAAAAAGCCTCCAAAGCTAAAATTAGGAAGAAATGATCTACACGGGATGCTCTCGACGTTGAAAAAGGTTTCAGGGAGTTTAATTGCAGGAGGAGAGACTTCTTACTGAGAGTTTTCAAGAGGACAGTAAAAAACCCGCCAAGACCTAATTGCAAATATTAAAACGTGAACTGGGCAAAGTTTACACAGAGTTAAGGTCTGAAACTTGGAGGACAACTAAAACATGAAAAAGGGTATCTAGAAGTGTTGGTAGATTCTCTATTAAGCAAATTAGAAGAAAAATAGACTGAAATTTGTCTTAAGGGAGACCTACTAGACTGTGACAAGACAGGGTTGAAGAAGTGAAAAAGAAATCTTGAACAGGAGTCAAATTTTGATCTTCCCTGCTCAAATTTGATGATTCTACAAGCTTGAATCAGGTATGAATGTCTGTATAAATATCTGTTATTGGGATGAATTCATCTTCTTAGCTATGAAGGGAGTTGAGATTTCAGTGTTGAAGTAAGATTACATGTTCTTAGGCTATAATAGCAAATGAAATTTTCATGTGTAAGTGGACTGATTGAGTCAAGTAAGTCTTGATACACCTTTGTACAAGATGAATGTTTCACATTATCAACGGTAGAAGTAAGAGTTTGAAAGTCTATTGTTGATTCTCTTCACATTGCATAGCTATCTTTAAGAATTGAAGTTGATGCTACTCGATTGGAAACGTCAACCAAAGGTCTTAAAACCAAATTCTTGATAGGATTCTCATTTTCAGTATTTTGGATTGAAGAGCTTGATGAGACACTTGATTCAATTGTAATCCTACGTATGAAATCAGGCCCTTAAGGTGTGTAAGCTATCATCGACCCAAACCATTGTCAGCCGAATTTGTAAGCTAACTACATATGACCAGTCCCATAGCGGATCACCCTCGCAAACAAAAATTTGAGTCGATTGTCAACCCACCTGATATTGGCCCTTAGGGAGACAAAGATCTAGGATTGCGCCTATTGTACCACTGATCATAGGTCAACTGAATGCCTTAAACAAACATATTGACATCGCAGAATGCTACTGGCTTGATCAAGCACAACTTCTAAGATGGAATGATCCATAATATCATTATTACTCATTTGGGCCGTTTGTACTATAAATAAAGTTTTGTGATTACAAGAGAGTAGTCATGTTTTTTGTTATATGTTTTATGTTATCATTTTGATCATGTTTAACTGTGAATCCTTTGCTACAAGTTTCATTTCGTCAATTTTTTCTGTTCTAACATGTGTTTTGCAGTTTTTCCAAACATGTGTCCAAAATTGAATTTTCTAAAACTACTAATATCTGACTTGCAGGTTAGCTTGTTAAAGTCTCCGGAAAACAAACACAAACACTCAATCTGCACCTCGGGTAATGATATTTGCTTTGTGTACTGCAATTTCTTTAACGTTAGTATCGGTCAACACTCATGGTTTTGTATCTTGCATTTACTATTTCTATTGTGCACATCACCATGTGTAAGCTTCGTAACGATGTTCAGTATCTACGATTCTACGGTGCCTCTGGGACATGCTTACGGGTAAAGTTGTCACATTGGACTATTGCATCTACCGCCTAACACAACCACAACAACAACGTCTGGGCATTGTCTCTATAAATCATCGGGGGGTAATAAGGACAACATATCACATCCATTCCCTCCATCTCCCTCCCGCCAAGATCGTTAGACATAAACAACGAAGAGGTGGAATACCATCGACTTACACACGAGGGATTCCATTTGAACGGGCTGTCATTGATCGGGCAAGTCCCTTTCACGTGTAGCTTAGGTACCATGTATCATTTTGCTCTCATTTATGTCAACGCTTCTCTCACGTATGGATGCATATATTGAGAGGGCAAGCTTCTTCCACATATTGACAAGAATATCGGAAGGACGCATATATCGAGAGATTTGGTATATCAAACTGGCAATATATATAAAGGAGCATCATTTTTGGAGTGGTAAGAGCCAAATCATCCACCTCACAACATCTACATTTGCATTGTTGTGTAGAATTTGATTAATTTGATCTTGTGTAGAATTTAAAACTTTAGCCAAAATCAAAAAAAAAAAATACAATGGCACCCATTAGACAAACCCCATCCTTTTACACAGTCAACCTATCATTCTATCTTAGCAATGATGAGGATGACCAAGGCCTTGTTGATCAAAGCAAGTTTGACAATGATGTTGATAGCCTTGTTGATCAAAGTGGGTATAACAGTGATGTCGATAGCCTTGTAAATCACAGTGAATCTAACGAAAGTGAAGATCATAAAGCTAACCACAATCGGCATAAATGATTATAATCACATACCCTAGCAAAGGAGTCAAAGGACCATCAATCCAAACTCCACATACTTGTAACCAAAATCAACCCTCGATTGACCATTCTCAAAAAGTGAACCTGCAATTGGCCAATGTATTTTCCCACATTAATCCTCAACCATCATAACCTCCAAAGCAAAATCAACCAACCTTTGATCAAGCCCCTGAGATGCACACGTCCAAACAAGCCCCTGAGTCTTTCCAATTCAATTCTATCCTTACAGTGGAGGACAATCTTCTAAGACTTCCAAACAAAAACCAAACCAAAAACAATCAAGACGAGGAAATATGTTCATATCCCTTTGATCATTATGACATAAGATCTAAACCCTTCATTGGTTCGCACGACGATGTCAATAACACTGCTACTATTAATGGAGAACCTTTTTGTGACACAGACATGGAATCATTTTATGGTTTCTCTAACAAGCCTGTTATCATGAATTTTTTTCATGATACACACATCAAATACCTCAAACTCATAAGTTGGGACAATCACAATCCACACGGACAAGATTCATTCCTTGAACTCCCCAAGTGGGATGATCTAGCTCCAACTTCTACCACATCTAATACCTGGAATAAATGAAATAGGTTTATCAAGTACCAAACCAGTGAGACTCATTCCTTAATCTCATCGAGTGGCACTATCGAAATCAAAATCACACATCAACTGACGCAAAAATATCGCAAAGTTCTTAGCAAGTCTCTCACCAAAGGATCACCAAACAAACGTCAACGCCAACATGGACCTCACAACTTCTCTTGAAGAGGAAGTTAGATCCCCCTATCCTAATCCAAATCATCGAAATCTTGATCCCAACAATCCAAATGACAATCAACATCCAAATAATCACAATTCCACCCATCTACATCAAGTTAACCCCAATATAAATCACGGTCTGAATCATCCCCATTCGGTAAATCACAAGAATCATTCCAATTCATATCCAATATCCCGAGACACTCAAATTCCACACCAATTAGCCATCTTTCAACATCCAAAAAAATGAAGGAAATCCATATAAAACTTTGCATGCGCCTTGTATAAAGGTTGCAGTGCATTCAAAATCTAAAAATTCCCGGAAAAATTCAAATATTTCAAAAAATGCAATTACGCATCGAATGCCCACAGATGTTCTCACGCTTGGGGGCATGCCCTCTTCCCTTCATCCACCATCACTCATCGCTTTTAATGAGCTTTTGATCAACTTGTCTACACTCATTGTGAGTTAATGGCCTCTCTACAACCATGTGACATTGGTTTATCAATGCCTGGAAAATCAAAGAATGAATGTCCTCATTGAGATCCTAGCACTATCACTCATTTAATCATTTTGTTGTGAAGACACTCGGGTGTAATTGTTGATGATAGCCGATGGCATCTACATGATCACTTTGATCTCCTCCATCAAGCCACTCGTGATTCTTAACCCCTTGAGAGAAATCAAGAGAGTGGAATTTCTTATCAAAAAACAAATGCAAAATTAAAAATGGAAACAATTAAAAAATTAAAACATAAAATCAACAAGTTTAAACAATATCCAAAACTATCTCAAAGGGTTTTTTTCTAACATCTGCTAGCAAGGGCTATGGATGCCTGGTTGGTAGTATAGAAATGTTGTGAATAGAATCTAAATGTACCTCTCTGTCGGAGACTATATAATGTCTGGATGACATTGGAGCAATGAATGACTCAAAATTGCCTTCCATTATTCACACATCTTATAACTGATGTTTCCACCACAATCAGTCATTCCTACACATTGGTCTAGTTTGTCTTCATTTATTGGCTTCTTAATGACTATCACCTCAAGTAAATAATTAAACTTTAATAATAACACACATGTTGGATCTCAATAATATGTACGGGACTATTATGTTTCCATGTATTGTTTAGACCTTTGTCACACTCTTGTTTTAGTCCAAGTCTGTCTCTCATAGTTTGTGTCTTCCATGGCTTATCACTAATTCATGACCACCATGGTCTCCCACCACTCACCATCCATGATCACTTTACATCTTATTTCAGCTTGGATTAAACATTCTGTCGAGAATTTGAATTCATGAATGTGGGCAATATGCATTACTCTTCCTACTCCCTAACACCCAATGGGAGCAACACTTTTTTCTCGAATCACTCATTCTTGATTTATTCACTTGTCCACCATTCTTCATCCCACATTTATGTTAGGGAAACCTACTACCTAAACACTGTAACTTGAGGGGGGATTTTACACCAAATCCTTTTCTCGTCAATCTTATGAACAAAATCAAATCAAATCAATTCCATCTACCAGTATGAGCCAAGTAGTCATTTCACTTCTGAAATAATTCTATCAACCCCTTTGCACAACAATCTGTTGAAGTGACTTATTGATCACCATTTCAAGATCCATGTATATTTGATTATCCATCCATACCCATAATCGTAGCAATCTTGTCCATACGGTCTGACACAACCCCATCTCATTTATCAGTCTTTACGCAGTTGTCATGCATCCCTTGCATATACTCATTGTTCTAAGGTAGCTATGTCACTATTATATCTCACTCTCACTCTCCTTTGGGTGTCATAAAACATCATGAAAAAGATTTAAAATCATAACACAACACAAAAAAAACATAAATCAAAATCAAAGTATATATGTTTTCTATTCTTGTATTGTGTAATGTCATTTCTTGTATTTCTCGTATGTTCTTTTTTTGCATTGTATGTATCATTCACATTTGTCTTGCATATATCATAATTTTTATCTCATTTATGCATCATGTTAAAGGGGCATCTTGATTTTATTCATGTATTGCATGTGTAGTTACTTGCATTTTGAGTCAGTACTTACATATTAGATGGAGCACCATGATCTTCTCTATCATGGTGCATCCTATCATATGCTACATGTTTTTACTCATGAATTGTATGTATGAGTCAGTCCTAAATGCATATTACAACAGGGTCATCATGATCTCTCATATCATGGTTCATCCTATGTCGTATGCTATATTAAAATAAAGATCCTCAAACAAAGTATGTATTTTCATGCAAGATAATCAGCTTGTTTTACAGCATCTATCTTCCACCTATCACCTATACACCTACACTTACCCATGAACCTAATCTCGCCATCTTCCACCCCCCCATTCAGCTTGGAAATCTTACCTGGTCACCCCTGCAGCATGACAATCTTACTTGAGGACCCTCCTTAAGATAAGTCAGTTATCTTGCATCTCCTCATCCACCACCATGGTCATCATTTCCTTTGTCCATTCCTCCCTGATCATCTATCATAGCCATCCCTAAAACCACCACCTCATCCACATTATCCTCGATCACATCCCTCATCAATCGATTCCCCTTTCCACTCATCCACAAGTTACTCCATCATTCAGATTCACCCTCCTCTCACCATCCCATTTTTCATACTCAACTTGGCAATCTTACTTGATCACTCATGCAGCATGCCAATCTTACTTGAGGACCCTCCTTACAGCATGGCAAGTCAGTTATCTTGCATCACCCATACAGTATGGCAATCTTACTTGAGGATGCTCCTTCAGCTAAGCCCAGCCTTCTAAATATCCTCCTCCATCACCACATTCCTCACTCCATTTGATTGTTCCTTCCCAGTGATCCTCCCCGCAATCATCACATTTTATCTTTAAACGCTCAGCTTGGCAATCTTACTTGACCACCATCTTGACCAGTTTCTTTTCCCCCGCATCCTCAATTATAACCTCTCTTTCTTCACCCCTTTGCTTCTCATTCCTCTCGTATCAGCTTCCTCGTCATCCTCCAAACCTATACTCAACCTCTTCACCATCACTCATTTCTCTTATTCCCATGCCCTCCTGCCAACATCCTCCATATCAGCATGTCTAAAACCCCTACCATTCTCCCATGCTACCTCATCGTCGTTCTCTTTCACTTCACCGCTTTCTTCATCCAACATCCTTTCATCCTCATCTTCGGCTTCCTCTTTCACCCTATTTTCCCTTGTTTGTTTACCTCGTCACTAGCTCGCATGGCTTACAAACACTTTCTTTGTCACCCATCACAACCATTGTACTTTCTCCCCATATCTCTAATAATCCACATCCTATCTTAAGACTCCCTTCCCCCACAATATCTCTACTATCTTCATCACCACCTTTTTATCTGTCCTAATCCTCCCATTTCACTTTCTTTTCCATCCTTCTCCACTTCACTTCCTCTTCCAGTAGCCATTCTCCTCGTCATGATCTCTAGCTTCATTCCTCAATCTTTATCTTTGGTTTGTAAACCTCCTCTTCACCACACATCCATTACACCTCTCCTAACAAGTGCCTCCCTAGTAGAACAACAGGCCTTTTCACATTCTTTATGCTCCCCCTCATATATCATCATCCCTCCTACCCTCCCCATCATCCTCGTTCAAGACTCCATTCCCCTGTGATAATTCTCCTCTTCCTCGTCTTCCTTTCTTCACTCCTACCCTCCCCATCATCTTTCTTTCGCATTTTCATTCCCCTGCAATATCTTCATCATCTTTATCTATTCCTCCTCAACCCTTTCCCATACCACTACTATGGACATGGGCTCCTTCATAAACCTCACGTCAGCCAACAATCTCTTGCATCTACTTCCACTCACCCTAACCTTCCTTCTCCACCTTCATGTGCTCAATCATGTTCTCACCACTCATCTTTCATTCCAATTGTATGTTCCAAATCACCTTTTCCACTTACACTTGATTCACCGGATCTTACCTTTTTCTTCCCCAAATCATGTCCTTCATCGTCGCCTCCCATCCCGGTAATTACCTTATTGTCCCTCGTTATTTTCTCCCCAAATCTCGACATTCACCTTCCCTCTTTCCTCTGATAATCCACTTCGGTGTGGTCACCAGATTACATATGCATCTCCATACAATAAATTCCATACTCACCTGCATGCCAAATCACCACCCATCTTGCTTGCATCTCAAAGTTTTTGTCTCCTTTTTTTCCATTGCCTTCATTTCTTTTCTTCAAACTTCTATCTTTTTCTATCCTAACATCAAGTTTAATCTTCATCACTTCACTATTCATTCCCCCACCTTGCCCATACCACATTCCTCGTTGGACATTGACGGGCTTCCATGACCCTGCCTGCAACGGTTCAGTTTTTGTGGGGTTCAACAGGCAAATCCGTGGCTCAGAAAATTTGTGGTGGCACAGAAAATTGTGGGCTCAGAATTCGAAAACCTGCAGATTCAAGGGCACAAGAATTGGGGGATTCCCTCAGCTCTCCCCTCGTCTTGACACCATTAAAGCAGTTCATCCTTCACCGATGTCTCCTTCCACTTCCGTCGTTGCAGTAACCCCTTCCGCTGGGAAAACAAACAGGGGCAACAAGATTTACCCAACATCATAGCGGAACAACTCCACAGGCTTGAGATAGTGGAATCATCCAACAAAACGATACGAACAAAGGTATTTGAACTGACATCCCGAATGGAGAAAGCTGAAGCGGACAACATCTCTCTACGCAGGCAACTTACAGATATCACGACCCAGGCCATTCCTACAGGTACTAACGATCAATTACATGCAGAAATTTCAGACTTGAAGCACAAACAGGAAGAGATTCAAACCCAACATGAAAATCTCAGGAAACAATCGGATTCATGGGCACAAATAGTGAAAGGTAAGGACCAAAACACTTCTCCTATTACAGTTGTGGAGGAAGTTGTACAGGCAAAACTTGTGGAAGAAAGAAACAGACGAGCAAGAGAGCTCAATCTCAAGGTAAGAGGGCTGCCCACACCTCCTTTTGATCCTTTAGCCATCGCATCAGATTTCATCACAAACAAGTTGGGGCTGCCGGAGGTGCAAATTGATAGAGCATGGCTTGGTCTTGATTCTACCCTCTTCCTTCGCTTCAAATCAGCAGAAGACAGGCTTCGGGCTCTTAGGGCTAAACGGAGACTATTCTCACTTCCGGATAAGATCTTCCTTGATGAAGATCTCACTAGAGCCCAGGTGGCAGAACTCAAACAGTCCCGGGAGATAGTCATGGCAGCCAGGAAGGCAGGTAAATGGGCGGTGATTCGGAACCTCAGACCAGTGATTCGAGACACTTTCCCTCCTGGTTGGGCTCCTAGGTCCAAATGACGGTCCCGCTGGGAGAGGCGTCGTAACAGGGGCATTTCCATTTCATGTTGGAATGGAAACGGGTCTTACTGGTCCTCACCCGGTCTCCTACAGGATGCATTGGGTCACTCAGATCTCCTTTTTGTAACAGAAACTCATGAGAGCCCCGTTCGTCCTCTCCCAGACATTAGGGGGTACTACTGGCTCTCTGTTTGCAGGCAAGATACTAGGAGCTCTGGAGGAGTTAGAGGTTCTGGCGGGTCGCTTGTTTGGTCAAGGACACTCTTCAGGGCAGGATTTCTGTGGCGGCCGAGGACGAGTTTGCCCGTTTTCTGTGGATCAAAGTTAGGCGGACCCCATACCTCATCCGGGACATTTATATTGCAGTTTGTTACTTCCCTCCTGTCTCTTCTTCTTTTGCCATTGAGAATGGCCCGGATGGGGACCCCTACTTTGACCTTTCTACTGGCATCTCTCAGTTCTCTGCAGTTGGTGAGGTCATCCTTTTGGGTGATTTCAACGCTCGAACCAAAACTCCCAAGTTCCCTTACATGACAGGACTGTTGATGCTCTTTGTACTTCAGAGGTGGACCCGGGTTCAGTTGGTCTTCAGAGGGAGTCTGACGATGTGGCAGGGCCCTTGACGACATATGGCCGACACCTTTTACAGATGGGGGAATCTCATGACCTGTTGATCCTTAATGGCATATCTTGTTTCCCGGATTCCCAGTTCTTCACCTGCAGACCTCACTGTGGTGGCGCTAGTGTGGTTGATTACGTCATGACTACCCCTGACCTTCTTCCCTTTATTCACCACTTTTCGTCTCCCCCATTCCCCTTGCTGACCATGCGGCCCTCTCCTTCTCCTTGGAAACTACCCCCCCAGACCCCTAGCCCCCCCACTGCCCTCCACGTACCACTCTGAGACTTGATGAGGGTGACCCCATAACCTTCTCCTTTCATCTCCGTCAGCTTCTCCCCCCTTGTCCCAATTCACTATGTTCCCTACTGACAGGATGTACAACCTTCTTGCCACTGCTATCCACGAGGCAGCCTTGCTTTCCTACCCCCATTCCACCTCCAGGCCCCTAAGTACGAGGACATGCCCCATGAACCAATGGTATGATGACGACTGCAAAACCCTTCACCGCCAGCTCCGCGTGGCCTTTACCCATGACCTCCCATCCTTCCCCTCCCTCAAAATTGCCTATCGTAATCTCCTTCGCCACAAGAAGCGTACCTTTATTGCCCATAGGAGAAGGGATCTCCGCACCTCACTCTTGCACTCCCCCAAACGCTTTTGGCGTACCATCATTCCCCGACGCTCCCCCTTACCCCTGGACCTTGACCCCCACACTATGTTCACCCACACCTCCACCCTTTATGATATCCCTGGTCAGCCCCAGACCCAGGTTGTGTCCCCACCCTCCACCTGCCACATCTTCACCTACACAAATGTTAAGAAGGCCATATCGGTGATGAATTGCAGCAAAGCAGCAGATGAGGAAGGCTTCCAGGCAGAGTTTTTCAAGCATGGGATCAACACCATCAACAGTTATTTGGTAGACCTTTTCAATCAGGTGGTGTGTATTGGTTTCCCGCAATCTTGGTCCCACCATATTATCCATCCTATTCACAAATCCGGTCCTACTTCTGATCCTAATAATTACAGGACAATTATGGTGGGTCACACTTTCTCCAAGTTGTACGCCACTGTTCTCCACTTGCAGCTATCTGAGTTTCTAGAGCAGTACCAGTGCAGAGCCAGGGGACAGGCAGGTTTCAGGACAGGGCACCAGACTATTGATCACATTCTCACCCTCTGTGCTATCATTGAGGAAGCACGTCACCGTTCATCCAGAGTCTTCTGCTGCTTTGTGGACTTTTGGAAAGCCTTTGACTCTGTTCCGCGGGAAGCCCTTTTCCACAGACTTAGAGACATTGGTATTTCCAAAACCCTTCTTGCCGCCATCACTCGGTTGTATGAGGAGGTCTTGGGTCGCCTTCGTACTGCTGCTGGGTTTTCCGACTTCATCAGGAGCACCATCGGGGTCAAACAGGGCTGCCCTCTCTCTCCTACTCTGTTTGGTATTTATATTGATGAGTTGGAGGAATTTCTCCGGGACCACATACAGGACGGGGACGGTTGTCTTCTTCACCAGGTTTTGATCTACATTCTTCTCTTCGCGGACGATGTGGTCCTTTTGGCTTCTTCTGCGGAGGGGTTACAGAGACAGCTTGATGCTTTAGCCCTCTTCTGTGATCATAGACAACTTACAGTCAACCTGGGTAAAACCAAGGTTATGGTTTTCAATGTACTGAAGACCTCCGATTTCCATTTCTACAGGGGGGAGGAGTTGGAGATCACCAGCTCCTACACCTATCTGGGGGTTCTCTTCTCTGGACCTCGCTTCAGTTTACGCCCGGCTATTCAACCCCGCATCAACAAGGGGTATGGTTCCCTAGCGATCTTGGAGAGACAGTGCTTCCGCCACCACTTTCAGGACACGTTGTCCAAGATGTCCCTCTCGGACTCTCTTGTGAGACCCACGGTTCTCTATGGTTCTGAGGTTTGGGGTCCCTCCCTGCTCGAGTCAGATTGGGCTGCTATTGAGCGAGTTCAGATCCTTATGCTCAGACGGATCATCAGATGTAAAGAGATTGTTCCTCACAATATCATCCTTGCCGAGTTTGGGGCTCGCCCTTTCAGACTAGAGGTCATCTTTGGTCTCGTCTCACTCTTGCACCGCATCCAGGGACTTTCTGATTCTTCCACAGGCAGAGATAGGTACATCTACCTTGCCTACCGTTCTTCTGAGGCCATTGCTCTTTCTGACCGTAGTGGTCGTGCTCGCTGCTGGTATGTCGGGGCCTCTCGTCTCCTTGGATCCCTTGGGATCAACATGGACCGTCTCCCCCCTTTCAGCTACTCCATGGATGCTCCTGCACACCTCCTTCCGAGCAAGCAGGACCTGCACAGAATCATCAGAGACGATATATACAGACAGTTCATCCAGATTACTTGGACCAACCCCCGGATGAGCTACGCCCGAAGATGGCCTTCTACGCCAATCACTTCCTCGAAGTCAACAATGGACTCATCATTCGGCCCACCTATATCTCCCGTCATTGGATGCATGCTCTTCGCATATCCCTGGGCCAGTTCAGAGTTGGCTCCCACAGGCTTCGGGTCGAGAGCGATCACCAGTTGGACCGGTCCGAGAGGATCTGCCAGCTTTGCTCCCTCCAGGAGATTGAGACAGAGGAACACTTCATTTTCCGGTGCCCCATCTACTATGAGATCAGAGGGAGGTTTCACTGTCTATTCCGTGAACGTCCAACGTTCACGACCTTCTTCAGGTATTATGATCAGAGGTGTCTCGCTCTCTATTTACAGGAAGCTCTTAAGCTCCGTGACGGGGTCCTCCATCCCCCTTCCAGGGAGACTACTACTCGACGGATCACATCTTTCTTTGTTGTGCTCCCGGGTGAGAGGGGCACCAAGCGGGGACCTGATCCTAGTGGAGATCCTCAGATTAGATCTGTCAGGACTAGAGGAGCTTCTTCCCAGACCAGAGGTATCCGGACTCAGACACGGCCAAGGGCCCCCTCTCATAGGCGGCAATCCACCAGGCTCACTCAGAGAGCTCGAATTTCCACGGATCATAGGCGTCCCAGACATCTTCCAGTTCCTGACACCAGACATCAGCACATCACCAGATTCTTTCCGGCTGGCCTTGGATGACAGTCGAGAGGGTTGGTGTCGAGGCCTTTCCCTCCACCTCCTCTCCTTCTTTGTACTCTCTTTCTTCTTCTTTTGTTGTTCTCGGAGACCTTTTTGGGTTTCCCCGCTGCTTCTGCTTTGCTTTGTATGGTGCAGTCCCATTGACCTATTTTGTGGTCACTTGTTGGACATTTAATATAATTATCTTATCTTATCTTGTGAAATTAGTCCATCAATCCCTTCACAAAACCCATTGAAGTGGCCTATCGATCAACATTTCCAAGTATCATCTACTTGCGAAATCAGTCCATCGATCCCTTCACAAAACTTGTTGAACATTTCCAAGTCCTTGCCTATTTCTATCAGCACTATCGAAAATGTCAGGATCCGATAAATCAAAGAGTGCACCGGTGAGAAATGTGAGAAGTGAATTGCATAAAGGCAAGTCTAAGAAACACATACAAATTTGCAAGTTATGAAGAACAATGAGATAAAATGCAAAAAGGCAAGAATGGCTCCAAATCAACTCAATATTCCATATTAGAATGATGCACGTGATGTACATAAAGGAGGTGAATGTGTAACCTCCTCCTAGAATAACGGCAACCTCCACTTAGAATAGTGGTAACCTCCATACCCGAAATAGCCAGTCATGGGTAGTAACTACCACTAGCTAAAATATTGTGGTCAAGTGTACACCTAAGCAAGCATATCCCATGAGTGTAGGAAAGTTCCAAGTAAATAAAAAAATACAAGGAAAATAAATATCCTACACTAACAAGCTCTACCACTAGGGGCATTTCCTTCAATCAATCTCTATTGTCTACTTTCTTTGAAAGAGCGTTATTGACTCAACACCCTTCCAAAGAGGGGCAAATGTAGACACCTCAATTACACTATCACAATAATCAATTAAATCTTTTATCCCATCCAAATCCCATGAAAATCCCATAAATGATTAAAAGTTAATTAACCACTGTTCATTAGCTAATTTAATCACGTCCTACTCATCAGCCACATCATCGATTGCATCAACCTTCCACTATCCCCCATGTCCCCCACTACCAAATAACATAATTCGTTCAATTGTCATTCTCTCCATGTCTCCCCCTACTGAATAAAATAATTCAATCAATTCACCATATTCAAAGATGCCTTACTATTCATCACCCACTTTCCCCCATTTTCAAAGATGTCTTATTATTCATCACCAACTTTCCACCACATTCAAAAATTTGTCAATATTCATACTATTCACTTACCTAATTTCTCACTATCCCTAAGAGGGATTGATTAGCCCCCATCACTAATCTCATCCCGGAAACCCTATAAATAAACCTTCTACCCCCAAGCATGCAGAACAATCTCATGAGCATAGCATTATTGCGTCTAGTATTTCCTAATTCTCCATCCCAAAGTTCTTGAGCCCAAAAATAGCCCAAAATCCCCCATCTTCTATTGTAAAGCCACGTTGTTGAATCTGTCTTGAATGGGGCATCTTGCTTTGGGAACACCTACATCCCAAAATCGACAGGCAAATCTATTTCGTAGCCCAATTGGAGGTCATTGGTGAGGTTAGCATTTTGATTTCATCTGCCTATGTTTTATCATTTGATTTTGTTTGGTTTGCTAATTTCCTTGTATACATTAACATCATAATGAGATTAAAAATAACAACAAACAATCATAGCAAAAATAAATCAATATTGAATGAAAACTATGTTTTCTCATTTATTTCACCGATACAAATATAGCAAGTGTATTTTTTGACATAATGGGTCAACACTGACCCCCTCTCTCTCTAAATTAAATCAACTTCAATTTTCAACAAATATTGCCCTAAATTGAAAATTTTACAATTAATAAAGTTATTTGTAGGATAAATGATGTGTAATATTTTTCTGATTTTTTTTGTTCAAATGTATTTTATGTTTTTCTAATCCTTTCCTACTTCGGATTTTTGCAAACACTTCACCAATCATTTCAGAAGGGTTATTTACATAAACAAAAGAAATTTAGTTAGTTTTTAAACAATAATCATGTTATTGTGATATTTAATAATGAACACATCATAATGGGAATATAAGAACAAGTTAACTTACATGATTTAGTGCATCCAGGACCAAGTGTCATATCAGAGACAATGGATGTTGGAGTTGAATCAAAGATTGCATGTTCCCCTATATACATATCCACCAGAAATAACATAAGATATGATTAGAAAATGTGCACAAGGAAGAAATGAAGAGAAAGCGGAATGCACACATTATCATTGTGTGTCCATCATTTTATTATATGAGAGATGGTTACAAAATGGTTGAAGTGGTTACAACCATTTATTAGTTAACACTTAACTAATATTAACTTAACACTAATATATAAGCCTTATATTTTAATACCCCCTCTTAAGGCTTACACTATAGAAAAGAAGATAGAATTACAATCTTCAGAAGCTTTTGTTTTGAACAACAGTTCATGGACCAGGTAGAACTCCATCAAGTTGCCTCCCTAACCCTCGTAAAGGTGTAGTTCCCGAGCTAAATTCCCGAGTTCCCAGATTCCACCTCCCCAAACTCCTGAATTAGTATCTCCCAAATTGTTGGACAACCCTCCATGTTGAGCTACTCCCATAGTGCTCCATCAAATTGTCTCGTGACCCTCGTAAGGGTAAATTCCCGAGATCCACAACCTTCCAAACTATCTGGGCAGCCATCCATGTCGAGTTTTATATACATCAGATCCCTTACTATCTTCAAAAAAATAACTTCTTTAGAGTACATATTCATCTTCTTCTTCATCAATAAAATCTTCAACGTCTAGTGGATTGTTAACAAAAGCTACATTTGGTTTGTTTGCATTATCTTTGAGTTTGCCTTTGAGAACATCATTAGCTCGAATGTGACAATTCATGGTTGTATGACCTCTTTTCTTGCAATAATAACACTCAACTTGCCTGGTGTCTTTATCTGATTTTCTGTGATTATTTCTCATGTGGGAGTATAGTGCACTTTCATGTGAAGAATTACCTTCTATATCATCCACAGTTGTTCTTTTTCTTCAGCTAAGAGAGCTGAAATCATATCTTCCAGGCTTTGTGAAGGCATTTGACTAAGAGTAAAAATGACATTGCTATACGAAGGCGGCAAATTGTTTAACAAAATGGCTTTAGAATCTTCGTCATCTACTGGAGCTTTAACCTCTGCTAATTGTCTAAGAAGAGATCTCAGATTATTTATATGACTGGACATAGTAACATCATCAGCCATCTTAAATCGAAAGAGTTGAAGCTTTAAAGAAACTTTAGCATTCACTGCTTTTGCCCCAAACAACCTATTCAGGTTATCCCAAATATCTTTGGACGATTTGTCTAAATCTATATGATGGAGTTCAGAATCAGAAAGAGCAAGCCCAATTGTAGCTTTAGCTTTATCATCGCTTTCCCACTCTAACAATTTCGCAGCATTGGCGGGTTTTGTTTCTTTTCCATTAACAATACCTCACAATTTTTTTGTTCATTAATTGCATTTCTATTTTAACTTTAAGTGTGAAAGTGAATCCCAGAATACTTCTCCATTGGAATTTTCATTCTAATAAAAATAATACCTCTGAGATTTATACAGCACTTGTGGCAACCTATAAATTATAAATATATTGCACTACTGAATTGGATTTGTCTAAAATACCAGAGAAATTCTTCTTTTATGAAGCAAACGATTCGCAATTTGTAATTTATGATCATGACTTGCTCTACATGGCGGAAAAGTTGATGGGTATATTTTCAATTTGCACAATTTTTAATTGGCGTTTTAAATTTCCAAGTGAAGTTTATCTTCATCTTTTTAAAACTGTTAGACCCTAAGTGATTTTCATGACCTCGTTTATTCTTTAGATTTATGGCCCTTGTTTGACAACTGTTCATGATTTGTACCTTTAGTAGATTATTCATGCCCTCTGCCCTAGTTGGCCTAGGTAAAACTTTATGACCTCATTTCAGCATCTTGCAAGTGTGTCCATTAATGGCTTTTTTGATGTTTCCAAACTCACCTCTAAATTCACGATTTTTAGAATAGGCTTTCAATATCAACAGCTTTTTTGGACTTTATTTAGTTCGAATGATTGCTTTCATGCCTTTGGACTGCTGTTTATGACATGCTTGTTGTGCCCTTTTGGACTATGTTTTATGACATTTTTCCTTAATTGGCTTTTGTGGAATTTGCTTTTCGACCCTCACGCGATTTGGTCTTCAAGTCTTCTTCTTGATCCATGTTTGAAGTTTGTTTTCCTTCGGTTTGCATATCCCTTCGAGCACCAAGGGCTCTGATACCAATGTTAGAAAATGTGCACAAGGAAGAAATGAAGAGAAAGTGCAATGCACACATTATCATTGTGTGTTCATCATTTTATTATGTGAGGGATGGTTACAAAATGGTTGAAGTAGGTTACAAACTGTTTATTAGTTAACACTTAACTAATATTAAAAGATTAAAAATCTTTTATCCACATTATTAAAGCATTTGCTACAAAAATACCTTTTTTCCTATACTTCATTACACATGGGTCTATTACTTAGTCACATACACACTAAAACTGTACTCACTACAAACCACATCTCATACCTACCTGTTCCATATAAATAATACTTAATCTCTTTATGCAAGGCTACCTGTTCCATACAAATAATATTTAATCTCTTTATGCCAGGCTGGGGCAGGCGATGGAGGGGGATTTTGGACATTGATGATGCCTCCTATATGAGACTCTGTATTCAAAGTTTTAAAGCAGATTGCAATGGGCACATCATTTTTCTTTTATATTTTCAACTTATTTAGAACACCTCTTTATGCAAGGCTACCTGTTCCATACAAATAATATTTAATCTCTTTATGCCAGGCTGGGGCAGGCGATGGAGGGGGATTTTGGACATTGTTGATGCCTCCTATATGAGACTCCATATTCAAAGTTTTAAAGCAGATTGCAATGGGCACATCATTTTTCTTTTATATTTTCAACTTATTTAGAACACCTTAACAGAAAAAAATATAATCTTAACTTTATTAGTGGTTTAAGTTCTTATAAATGGTTGGCCAAGTAAATTGTCATCTCGCATTCCTCAAAGCTATATGAAATAATTTAAAATATTTTCCCCACAGTAGTTGGTCCCATACTCACTCTTTAACGATTATACGAATGCAATAAAAACATTGTGGTATACAAAAACTCGTGAGTGTCAATAAATTCTATCCATCATCTATTTTTAATAAAGGATATTTGTTTTTTCGCTTTGCCTTCTATCAGAAATGTTTGCATATACTCTTAGTATTTTCCTTACAATCAAATACCCAGCAAAAAAAGACACAACAATGATAAGAATAAGAACCACTGCAAAAATACGTCTGTGTGCCCAATGCAATGCAGCCGATTTTGTCCTTGCAATGAATACAATGCTGTTTTGATGCTGTTTCAGATTGTTTAAGATTTCTAACATAATCTCTCACCTTGTCATATCACATTTCTCTATGTTTTGATATTGTTAGTAGGTTTGGCCTATGGAGTAATCATAGCCTAAGTAGGGTATATATAGGAGGTAGTCGTTAGTACTTGAACATCATATTGCATAACATGTCCTTATTGTAAGGTTGTGGAGGTTGTCCCCTCGAAGTGGCTTAGTCATATATTTCTAGTATTCTGCTCTACTCCCAATCATATTGTGGGTATTTGTTCTATTATGCTCTTATACTTTGCAACTACTATTTTCTATTGTTTATGCTCATGGATATATCAATCTATTACTAAATCTAAGTAATTTCATTGCAAGTGGTATCAAAGCTTTGATTTGGAAAAAAATTTTCTGCGGCACATTTTTTTCAGTTCTAGGCTTCTAGCCTAGCATTTGTTTTGAGGGTCGTAAGATTGAAGAAAACATAACCTACAGATTTGGAAGAAAAAATTTTTTTTGTCAGCACATGGTATTGTTTGAGGTTTTTTTTTTATAAAACAAAAAAAATTAAAAAATGTAGAAGTTTTTCACCTTTGCACAAAATAGCAATCATTGGATTCGTCTTGGCAGATGATCGCAATGGTATAACCACTTAGTAACCCTATTTTTTCAAGATTTTTTCACCATTTTTCTAGCAATAGCAGTCATTGGATTCATCTTGAAGAGACGATCGCAATAGTATAAGCCATTGGTAACCCAATTTTTTATTCCTAAAACCTAAACCCCTATCCTAAAACCTTAAACCATAAACCTTGAACTCTAAACCCTAAAGCCTCGACCCTAAAGTTATGGCATCCCAACATTTGTAACTAGAGGTAGAGGCCACCTGACTTTGGGAACCAACGCATAACAAAGAGATGGAATTCAAAAACATATGGTGAATAAATGGGGTTTTAAACCAACTCCAAGAAGAGGTGTAAAGCATGACTGAAAAAAGAAGATTTGATCTCAAAAAAGGGCGAAATTATGGTGAGAATTGCAGTACAATTTGCAACTATCACGATGGCCTTGGCTAATTTGTACACCACAGTCCAACAATTCCCATCCTGGTCACACAAGGGATCTTCAAGAACAACCCAAATCCAAATCGATGCATGGCCTCAACCACATGCATGGCTCCAATGAGGGGCTTTAGAACAAGCTACCAAAATGGAGATGCACAAGTTTGATGGGAAGGATCCAGTCACATGGATCAATCAAATGGAGAATTTCTTTGATTTACATCAAACCCCTTGTGCACAAAAGGTGGTAATGGCATCTTTGTATTTGGAATAGGAGCAATTCATTTGGTATAGATGGTTATGCACTCAAAAGAAAAGGACCTTACAGCCACCTAGTCATTGTTTACTGATGAACTACCGCAATAATGTGATGGATAACTACTTCATCTAGTTAGCAAAACTATGAAAAACAAGTCCTATCAAACATTATATTCAGCAACTCTGTAACCTTTCCTTGCGCATGGAGAACACCACAGAGGATAACCTAAATGGCTTGTTTTTGGGTGGACTCAAGGATAGGATCCAACTCAATGTTCACATGTTAATCCCAACTTTATATTCAAGTCCATTGTCTTCGCCCACAGGTAGAGGAAAGAGATCAAAAGGGTGGTCAAAAACAAGGCATTCACTACGCTGGCAAGATAAGAGATCATAGTACTCTAGCACAATCATTCCCTCAACCTACCAGATTGACTCCTCAACAAATTGAAGAGAAAAGGTCAAAAGGGTTGTGTTTCAACTATGACAAGTACAATCGAGGACATAAATGTGTTGAGAAGAAGTTGTTCTACATTGAAGGTGCCAATGAAGAAGAGGATGAGGAAGCTAGTAGGCAAGTTGAGGAAGAGATTGAGGATGAGTCTGAGGAAAAATCCTACTCCCAACCATTTCTTGCCATGCACTTTCAGGATTAGCACTCCACAAACCCTAAAGTAGTGGGTTTTCTAAAGAAAAAAAGGAGTGATAGTGTTAATTGACTTAGGGAAGTACCCATAACTTTATCAACAATAAGTTGGCAGCATGCTTGAACTGTTTTGTTTATCCAACTCCAAAATTTCAGGTCATGATTGTAGATGGGGGCACAATTAGTTGTTCGGGGAAATGCCATAGTATTAAAATCTTCATGGGTGAGTATCGATTAGACTCCTATGTTCTCCATTCCAATGGGAGATGCAGACATCGTTTTGGGAGTCTAATGGTTCACAACTTTAGGAACAATCGAGATGAACTTCCAAGAGTTGTTCATGCACTTTCATTCAAAGGGAAAGACATTTGAACTTGTGGGTTGCATGCAAAAATCCCCACAATTGATTAGTTCTCATCAAATGCAAAAGATTCTTAAAAAAGGGAGTGGATGGGTTTGTAGCACAACTTTTCATTAGAAGCACAACCAACAAAGATGTCTATGCTGCCACCAGAGTTATAGATGATTGTTGATAAATACTCAGTCATTTTTGAGTGATGCCAAAAGGACTACCTACCAAAAAGGGATCATGATCATGCCATTCAACTAATACTAGGGAGTCAACCACCCAACATCCACCTTAAAGGTACCCATATGTCTAGAAGAGTGAGATTGAGAAGATAATACAGGAGATGTTAGAAGCAGGTACTATCTGACATAGCCAAAGTGTGTATTCTTCTCCAATAGTGATGGTGCATAAGAAGGATGATATCTTACAGATGTGCCCAGATAACAGAGAACTCAACAAGTACACCATCAAAGATAAGTTTCCCATTTTGGTAATTGATGATTTGCTAGATGAGTTACATGATGTTGTTTACTTTACTAAACTTGATCTTCATTTGGGTTACCATCAAATCCATCAAGATGAGGATATACATAAGACAACTTTCAAAACCCATGAGGGCCGCTATGAGTTTTTGGTGATGCCTTTTGGTCTCACAAATGCACCATCTACATTTTAGAGTTTGATGAACACTGTCTTTTGGCCATTCCTGAAGAAGTTTGTCTTGGTATTTTTTGATGACATATTAATATAAAACAAAACATGGGAAGAACACTTACAACATGTGGATTAGGTGTTAATAACTCTAAGACAGCATCAACTTTACGCCAAGCCTTTCGTGCTTTTGCAGTGAAAGAGGTGGAGTACTTGGCTCCCATCGTTTCACACGAGGGTGTAAAAGTGGACCCCCATATTTTTCTGATTTTCCTAAATTGGAAGAGTCCCATTATTCAAGCCGGCTCAAGGGTAAGCGTCATCTTCAGAAATCACTCCTCGACTCCAAGTTCAAGGGTGTAAACTAGTGGATATCCACCAGATAACTCTAGCCCCACTTAAGGTTAGAATCTCTAAATCATATTGGAAGCCATTGGGCTAGATATGAAGGCCTTAAGTTGCTGAAAAAGGGCCAAGTGATGGAGAAACTCTTCCAAAAATGTGCCTGACAAGAAGGTTTTGCCCTACACAATTGTGCATCAACTCATTGAATGGAAAGCTCAAAAAACCCTTAAGGACCTTCATGGCTTCCTAGGGCTGACAAGTTACTATCATCGTTTTGTGAAAAACTATGGCAACATAGCAACACCACTCACAACATTGTTAAAGGACTCCTACTGGAACGAAACAGCCACCAAGGCATTTGAGAAAGCTTAAGGAGGCCATTGCACCACTCCAGTCATGGCTACCCTAAATTTTTGGAAGATCTTCATTGTGGAATGTGATGCATCGGGGTATGGAATGGGGGTGGTATTCATGCAAGAAGAACAACCCATTGCATTTGAGAGTTCCTAGCTCAAAGGGAAGAATTTGCTAAAGCCCATCTATGAGAAGGAGAAGATGGTTATTCTTCATGCCGTCAAACAATGGAGACCATATCTGATGGGTAGACACTTTAAGGTGAAGACAGATCATGATAGTCTAAAATACTTCTTAGAGAAGAGGTTGTCATCCGAAGAACAAAAATGGGGAGCAAAAATGTTGGATGTTCCTTTGAAATCATCTATAAGAAAGGGAAGGATAATGTAGTGGCGGATGCACTATCCGGAAAGGATGAATCCACAAAGGCACTGTTATGCACAATGTCCATATTACAAGCGGATTGGGTGGATGAGGCAAGATCCAAATGGGAGAATGACACAAATACACAGGTTCTAATTCAAAAGATTCAATAGGATTCTAGGGTCTTAAACAAAGTTTTGTGGAAAGGGAACACCCTATGGTACAAGGATAGGTTGTACCTATGCAAGAATTCAGCCCTTAAGCAAAAGGTTCTTGCAGAGCTACATGCGTCTCCAGTAGGGGCATTCAAGATTCTTGAAGACTTATCATAAGATCAAGCAAGATTTCTTTTGGGAAGGACTCGGGGGGGAAGTCCATAAATAAGGCAAAATGTATGGGGTGTCAACAAAACATGGGTGAGACAATTCAAAGACCTATCTATTCCAAGCCAAATGTGGGAGGAGGTTTCCATGGATTTCATAACAGGGTTGCCCATGTTTGAAGGGAAAAATTGTCATCATGGTTGTTGTGGATAGGCTCACTAAATATGCCCATTTTTGTGCCTTGTCACACTCCATTTGTAGCAAGCACAATAGCATCTTTCTTTTATGGATAATATTTCAAAAGTTACATGGAACCCCCAAGATCACAGTAAGTGACTGTGATCCTATCTTTACCAGTAATTTTTGGACTGATTTATTTTCATGTTTGGGTACTCAATTGGCGCATAGCTCGTCATATCATCCTCAATCAGATGGGCAAATAGAGGTGGTCAACAAATGCCTAGAAGGCTATCTTTGTTGCTTTGCTTCAAATAAACAAGAAAGATGGGTTTAGTGGCTGCCACTAGTAGAATGGTGGTATAACACTTCCTTCCATACCGCATCCAAAATGTTTCCGTTTGTGGAAATGTATAAGTACCAACCACCATTCATCACCTCTTCCCTAAGGGTATAGCCAAAGGTTCGAGCTTTTGAAGATCACATTTAACACCAGCTATATTCGTTCTTTCTTTAAAAAGAAATTGATTTGCACAATAAATAAATAGCTTGTTTAAAGTTATAACAAAAAGTCTAAAGCATAGAAAAAGACAAAAACGCTAAAGAAAACCTAATCCTAGCGTGCAAGGAGCAGAATAAGTATAAAACACAGCACAACAGTGAAAGGAGAACTCAGAATCTCCATGCAAAAGCAGATCTTCGAGCAGAATCTCCACGCAAATTGCCAAATACCAAAGGCCAAACATGAGCAACAAAACACTACACAGCGAAGCACGATTTGCAAACTAGAAATTTGCACAGAACGAGCCTGCCAATGAAAATTGACTCAACCATGTTGTGGAGGGAGTTTGCATCTGCCAGGCCCATCATCGATTCAGGTAGGCCCAATATTTTTTCATTTTTGTGGTTTATTTGTTCGTATATCTGACTGCAATAGACTACTAATAAATACTAAATAGTAATGGTTAAAAACTTAAATATTTATACAAATTTTAGGTTTAGGTTTATGTTAGACTTTTAGTATTTTACAACATTAAAATGTTTTACTTTTAGTTTTAATTTAATAATTAAATTTATTTATTTTCCACAAATGCGAGCTTAGACTTAATATAATTAGAAACGATTAAATTTTAATAGCTTGTAATTATGTTAAGATCATTTAATATTTAGTTTTTATAATTTAAATTTCAAAAAAAAAATTAAGTTGTATTTCACTATTTACTATATATTATAAGTTATAATTTTTTTCATTTAATAATTTTAATAATAAGTTTTATTTTCATTTTTAAATCAATATTATGAATTATTATTTATTAGTTTTTTAGTATATAGAAATATTATAAATTATTTTTTATTAATTTGTTAGTATATTAAAAATATTATAAATTATTATTTATTAATTTGTTAGTATGTAAAAAATGTTAAAACATAATATTTGAGTTTTGTAGGTTCATGGGAAAGTTGGACAATAAAAGGAAAGACTGGTTGGTCAAGATGTCTAGTAGTGGTCATCTCTTGGAGATGAAATACATTGTCTAGAGAGATGATAACAAAAAAATATGAGATGCACTTTGTGCAATGGCAATATCACAGGGAGTGTAACTAGAGTTCGGTACCATTACCTTGGAGGATCCTCATATGTGAAGCGGTGTCCAATAGCAAATGAGAATTCAAAGGAAGCAGAATATAGAGATTTCATAAATCGAGTGCAAGCTAAATTTAATGTCAGTCGTGTTGGATCTTTAGCTTCAAAAGCAAAGAAGGCTAAAATGCAACACTTTATCTCACAAATGGGCTCATTCAATAGTTCAAGTTGCTCTCCATCACCATGTGCCCAAGGAAGTGGAAGCACCAGTGGAGTTGAAAAGTCACAAGGTTCATTGAAGTCCATGTGGAGGCCACAACAAAAACATGAGGTAGACAGATTAGCAGCAAGATTGTTTTATGCAGAGGCCATCCCTTTCAATGTAATCTGTTCTCCACATTTCAAATCTTTCATAGATGTAGCAATTGAATTTGGGAAGGGTTACAAGTTGCCTCGTTATGAAATATTAAGAACTAGTCTTCTTGAAGAGGAGGTCACATCCATAAACGGTGAGCTAGATGAAATGAAGAAAAGTTGGAAAAGAACAAGTTACGCAATAGTAAGTGATGGAAGGTCTAATTCAAGGCGAAGGCCCCTCCTAAATCTTTTGGCGATATCTTTGCAAGATCAATGTTTATAAAATCAATTGATACATGTAATGAGCAAAAAACTTCTCTTTTCGTTTCCAAATGCATCGAATCAACGATTTCGGAGATAGGAGAAGAAAATGTTGTTCAAGATATTACAGATAATGTAGCTAATTGCAAAGGAGCAGGTGACTTACTCATGGATAGATTTCCTCATATCTTTTGGATGTTACGTGCGGCCCACGTGTTGGATCTTTTGCTTGAAGATCTATCAAAAATAGACTGGGTAAGTAATATTGTGACTGAAGGAAAACAAATCTCTAAGTTTATCCTCAATCTCCGCTTGACATTGAACTTGTAGCGAGCTTTTGCTGAAACGTGAACTTCTTTCCCCCGCCGAAACAAGATTTGCCACCAACTTCATTACTTTGCAAAGGGAGGTAGAAGAGAGGACAACATTAACAAAGATGTGGTTACTGATGAATGGGAAGATTTGAAGCTTTCCCAGGAAATTCATTCAAAAGAAATTGAAAAACTATCTTAGGGGAGACATTTTGGGAGGGGGCCAAAAAAATCGTAAATGTGTTTGAGCCACTTGTTCGAATTTTGAGAATGGTTGATGGCAATCAACCTTGCATGGGTTTTGTGTATGAGGGCATGGGCAGGGCAAAGGAAGAAATCCAAAAGATATTAGCAGATGATATTGAAGAAGTCAAGTGTATTTGGGAAATTGTGGACAAATGATTGTTCATGCTACATTGTCCTCTACATGCAGCAACATGTTATTAGATCCTAAATTAGTAGAGGTAAATCGTGATGCAAATGAGAATATAACAGAGAGGTATACTTGTAACAATAAACAAGTTGGTTCCTGATGAAGATGTGAAGGAAAATGCAAGAGAACAACTTACTATTTTCGAGAACCAACTTTAAATGTTTGGTGAAAAGGAAGCAAGGGCAAGCAAGGTGAAGTCAGAACCATCTAAATGGTGGCAAACTTATGGGTTTTCTTCTCCAGATTTGCAGAAGCTTGCTGTGCAAATTTTCAACCAATGTTCCAGTGCTTTTGCATGTGAAAGAAACTGGAGTACACATGATTTAATCCACACAAACAAGAGGAATCGATTAGGGGCTCAAAATCTCTCTGATCTTGTTTATGTGCATAGCAATTTACGATTGCTTACTCACTCTCTTGCAAATGAAGACGACAACTCTCGCCTTGGAGAAGCATGTTTTGGAGATGAAGAAAATGTTGTTGATGATGAGCCTACTACTGTAGTATTAGATGAAGATGCTAGTAATGCTTTTGATATAGAAGTGGGATTTGATGTTGCAAATGTTTAAATTTGCTTTTAGCTTAATGCTCAAAACTTTGAAGTTTGAAATGGATAATTCTCATTGCTATATTTTATATCAATGTGTATGAACCATGAATTATGACTGTTTGAGTCATCATTGTAAGTCTTGACTATTAACACTAACGGATGTTGCTATGCATTTATTTGTTTTAGACTTTAGTATACTTGTATGTTTATTTATTTGTATGTGTGATTGGTTTTTGTAAAGCATGAATAATTATTAATTTTTATATTTTTTAAAAAGATGTAATTTTTTTGACCCAAACTGAATCAAACCGAACTTTTTGCAAAATCTTGAACATCCAAACTTTTTTCCCTGTCCGAACAACTTGAACTTTTCAAACATGTCTACATGAATACATCCGATATTTCATGTCTCATGCTTGAAGGAGGTCATTATACAGAGAATCAGCCAGATAATGTTGCCAGAGTTGGATGAGAAAGGAAGAGTCACTCTAGAACCTAAAGAGATCCTTCAAACACACACTAAGAAGCAGTAGTCAAAGGTGGTTCAAGAGTATTTGATCAAATGGGAGAATCTGACAGGCAAGGATGCAACATTGGAGGATGAAGCATTTGTATAGAAACACCCAAAGTTAGTCAACATTGAGGACAACATTAGTTTAAAGGGAAGAGGTGTGCTACACCCTTAACCTATAACGTGAATAAGGATATTTATGGCTGACTTGTGGCTAACATAATCTCTTACCTTGCCAAGTCACATTACTCTATGTTTTGATATTGTTAAAAGAGTCATCCTATGGAGTAACCATAGCCTAAGTAGGGCATATATAGGAGGTAGTGGTTAATGCTTGAGCATCGTATTGTGTATTTTATTCTTGTTATAAGGTTGCGGAAGGTGGCCCCTCAAGATGGCTCAGTCATATATTTGATATTTCTAGTATTATGCTATACTCTCAATCATATCTTGTGAATCTGTTCTATTTTGCTCTTATAATCAAATGACTGTTATTGTCCAGTTTCTGTGTTTTGCTGTTTGATCTATTACCGAATCTATCCAAGTAATTTCATTACAAAGATGCCCATATGTACACATCCACATGCACCTCACACACTGATGATTAGCGCTACACATGTTAATTTGTGTTTTTGTAAATAAAACCAAGTTTTCTCTCTTCCCAACAGTGGGTGCATTATATACGTTCTTTAAGAACAACATGATTGTACAAATAGCAAACCCATTTGACTAACATCGTCTTCAGAATGTACGTAAATTGAAAATTAATTTTACAACCACCATCTCCACACCCTATAAATGATAAATATTGATATATACACACATCTATGTAATCAAACAATATAGATGTATTCGTTATTAAGAGGTATGTTTCTGGCATCTGCCACTCTCATCCAATGTGGTATGAGCTCATCAAGTCTACTGACTGTAGTTAGAGTGAAGGTTGAACAGAAGAGTTTGTTCATGAGAAGGAATGAGTTTTCTTCAAGCCATGTTCGAAGAGGTGGACTTGAGACTGTATGCCATTATGGCAATAGATGATTCTAAAATACAAAGTCGCTGCAGCGAAAAAATAATGCAGATCACATGAAATAATGTCCACTGCAAAGGTGTTGTCATGATGACATTGCACAAGGACGAGATAATTGATTATCGAAAAAGCTATGAGGTGGCCTTGAGACTTAATGCCATTATGGCAATAGATGATTCTACAATTCAGAGTCACTGCTGCATAAGAATAATGCATATCGCATGAAATAATGCTACTACAAAGAAGTTATCACGATGACATTGCAAAAGGACAAGAAAAATGATTATCAAATAAGCTATGTAAGATGTTGAGTTGTTTGGCATGAAAATGGTTAACCAATTTAATTGTTCGGCGGTCGTTGCAAGCTAAACATCAAACATTGTCGCTGTGTCAGAGCCATAAGCTCCTGCATTCAACAACAATCAGACCAACCATTATAGGAGTTAGAGTGACGATGGTCAGTTTATTTTCAGTGCATATTTGTGAGGATAAGAGACTAAAAGGTTTAATTTGAATCATCTGCCATTTGTTTCATTGAACGTGTTTCAAACAGTGTTGCATCAAGTAAAAAATTACTCTTTAGGGAATATTCATAATTTAGGCCTAATGGCTGGGTTAATTTGGCTCGTGAATAGTCCATGACATAATGACTTTTTGAGTGAGAAAGTATACTGAAGTGTTAACATGTAAAGTTGAGTTTTTATTTTACAATATAATATTATAGAGTTCATGTTAGGATAGTCATAAAATTGAACTTTTCCAGCATATAGATTTGTGTCTAAGTTGATGAAGGTATAAAACCAAATGCTCAGGAAACGCTGTATATAGCAGATCAAACTCCCAAAAAATGCAACAGTGGTGTAGTGATTTTATAGGATAGCCCTTAATTTGAGGGGTGTTTTCTCCAATAATACAATGAAGAGAATTGCCTCCAGGGAGTGGGAGGAGAATTTTGCCTCCAATAACTATGTGTTGTGTCCAACTACTAAGACTTGCTATCTCCTGCTGCTGAGGATTGATTGTCATGTCTGAAGAGATATAACATCCCGTCATTTGTGAGCTTGTCGATATACTTTTAAAACAATGTTTTTATATTTAAAACCTTGTTGCATTGAGTCCCATGGTAAATTAGACTCGATGGCCACAAAAACAATCTTTTGCCTTGTTTATATTGATGTTTAAGACTTGCTAACAGTGTAAATTTAAGTGCCGCAAATTTTATAATTGCCTGGTTTAAATGTCGTTGCTTGATATAAATGTCATCAGTTAGAAATTAATGTCAAATTATCTTGAAAATATAATTTGACGAATGAGTAAAATAAATAATGATTTCTTGGTTAAATAATGATTATAAAATAATTGTGATTATAAATTTTTAAAGCATGTACTACTAATCTCTTTGAATGTCGCTTTTTATGAGGTTCAGCACAAGAGACATTAAAGGAAGGGAATGTTGGCAACGACGATGACAATGACTTCATAATGCTTTGGATACTCCAATTAATCTGGAATCATATACCCAATAATACATAAAGCATAGTTGCCAAGAGATGGGTGTAGGTAGGTTGTCCTAATTTAGCACTCTGTCTTCCAGCTTTCTAAGCAATTGATTAATGGTAGTCTTTCCTGTTTCAAAGAGCAAATATCATAGGATGTTAAGCAAGTGTTGTAGTTTTGTTAGAAGGATTCGAATGTGTAGATCATTGTTTGGCAATGAAAGTACTTGTTTCTGTTGTGTAGACATTTGTAAGTGCTGAGTTATAAAATCCTTGCATGATTTTACTTCTCTGTATTTTCTGCAATTGCCTGAATAGTAGTGTATAGACATTCTATGGTCTCTCATTCTAATAAATAATGGGGGTACTTGTACGATCATCTCACTATCTAGTTGAATTAATGGTGGAGTGTGCAGTAATCGTGTAGATTTTTGTCCTTTATTGGTTGTCATTAACTAAATTTGTTTAAAATTTTGGAGACTCCTTTGCCCAATGGATTCAACCACTGATCATAGTTCATTTGACCACTCCTTTTGTTGATATTTACACACAACCACATACCTTACAGAAATATCACTTTATCTTTGTAAATCTCTTAAAGTTTCAGCCATTATAACTCTAGATTCACATTTATAAGCTTTCCTTTGAGTATTCTCCTTGTCTAAGAGAGCAATTAACTTATAGATCATGGATATCTTTCTCATTATCATTTGTTTGTTTGCAACCTTTGCCTGGTTTTAGGTAGCTTTGTGATTTTCCTGCTAGTGACAGCAAATTGGGCAGGAAATCATAGTGGTTAGGCTGCTTATCTAGGTCTGCTACACTGTATTTGTATAATCTTTGTCATTTGACACAGCTTGGGTTGTTGTGGGGTCTCTCCCCTAGGTTTCACAAAGCCTAAAGAGTAGGAAGTTAACCACCTTCCCATTTGTTGACCTTGGATCCGCCCTTCTAGGTGAAGAAGTATGCAGCTACAACGACCTATCCCACTCCTCTTCACTCATTTGCACCTTGGGACAGGTTTGAGAGCCAACACCTTCCACCATGGTTGAGCAAAGGTAACTAAAATTTTGTGAAGTATTTCCACAGGAACCACACCAATAACCTAAACAGATTCTTGGTCACGATTGTTCAAACAAAATTTAGCATTACCTTCGGACCAAGAGAGCCAATCTCTGAGGTTTTGAGAAAAAAAGTATTGCATGCATCTCCTTAAAGGTTTTAGAGCATGAACCTAAGGCACCTACATAAAAGAAATATCATGAAAATTCATGATGGGAGATCACTACAAGGAATGATGGTTGATAGAGAGACCACTGAACCCACCTCCATTTCAAAGCAACCATGAATTGATTGTCTCCTATGCTTTACAGATGCTCTTGAACACAAAAGACCCAACAACCTTTATTGGGGCATGCAAGATGACAAGGTTTTAAAAATCAACCCTTCCAAACTGATCGGCAATAGGGAGAACCTTCAAAAATACAATTACAAAGTGAGACTTTCTAAGCCTTGTTTCCTTCAATGGAGCAGATAATCCATTTTGCACACAGAGCAATGCCTTGATAGTGAACATCATCAAGACCCAAGCCCCTAGTCTCCTTGGGGAGAAAACAATACTTTGAAGCTACTTGATAAAAACACTTACCATGCTCGGAACTAGCCTAGACAAAATCAATGAGTAGTTTCTCAAGTTTTTAGTAGGAAGCTTTGGAAGAAATGCAAAAAGACGAGTGGTACACATGAGGTATTTTGAGAACCACAGAGAATATTTGGAATTTACCAACTCAAGAAAGTGGCTTAGTGATACCAATATGAGAGTTTTTTCTCTACTCACTCAATGACATACTGCTAGGGGTGGGAAGGGGTAGCTTGAAACACAGATGGGATACCAAGAAACTTAAACATTTCTCCATGTTGAATCCATTTCCAAGCATAGTTTTGTAACCAAGGAGGGGGTTTGAAAAGAATTCCTGTAGCATTGATTCTTAGACCATTGAATACTAGAACCCGAGGCAAGGTAGAAAATACCTAAGCACCGCATAGCTTGTTTAATATTTTCTTCTTCTTCAATGAAGGGTAAGTGAATGATTCGATCAATGAAGTGACCATTAAGAAGAAAGAGGATTCTGTAGGAAGAGAAATTCCTTTAGAAAGACCTTGAGCCATTATGTTAGCCAAAATTACCAAACCCTTCTGTAAGAACATAAAGCGCAAGGGGTGAGGGGGCAGCCTTGTCTAATAGAGTGGAGTGGAATCAAATTGACTCTAGAGTGCATCCCATTGACTGAGAGACATGTCTGAGGCATTTGCAAACAACATTCGAACTGACTGCATAAAATTGGAGCCAAATCCCAACACCTGTAACATGGCAAGGATAAAAGGCCAATCTATGTGATCATAGGCTTTCTCAAAGTCAATTTTGATGAATAGGGCTTGTTAATTAGATCCGTGATCCCACTCCATGCCTTCCCATAATTTAATAATGTTATTTAATATATATATATGCTTTGAAAAATCTTGTTTGTTTGAAGTGTAACAATCAAAGAAAGAAGGTTTGTGGATGTGGAGAGCAAGGACCTTAGCAATAATCTTGTACAAGACATTGAGCAGTGTGATAAGGTCATTCAATTGAATATTTGCTCAAGATTGCTTGCCCTAGGTATGAATTTGATATGCCCTTTGCTAATAATTTGGCCAAGGGTTTTGGTAAAGTACGATTCCATATTAATTGGAAAAGGTCCTTTCCAATGGTGTCATAAAGCAATTTGTAAAATTCACAAGGAAAACCATCACAATTGAGAGCTTTGTCATTATCCATATGCGTGGTAGCCTCATGCAAGTCTTCTATGGTGAGTAACTGATCACAAGAAACTCATTCGAGACTAAGAAAACTTGCATGGGACCATTGAAAAACACTGCTGGAGGGCTTGGTCTCTTTTGGAGAAGAATCATAATATTTGAGAACTTGTTGATAATGGCAGACAAAGGCTTGAACCATAGTCGACAAGTGAGTAAGTCACTGGTCAGCCTCCCTAATGGCTTTGATTTGCTGAATTGAATGCTTGGCCTTAAGCATTTGGAAGACTTCCTTAGAAACATTACCACCAATTTCGAGCTACTGCAATTTGGCCTTGTTTTGTGCACACTGAACGTTGTAGGCATTTGCAATTTGGATGCATTGTCTAAGCTTCACAACTTGCAACTGGAGGAGTTCATGGAAAGGTTCCTATTTCGAGACGGCCATTGCATGACTTAACTTAGAGGTGGTGGTGGAGTAGGTTGTGTGGCAAAAGCGGGCCAGCTTGCGATCATAGATTTGTAGGAATTAAGTTGTGCTAGAGATGGTTTTGGACCACTAATCAATACAAACTAACTTCCTGGACAAATGTGGTGCAAGATTCCAAATCCGTTTGATGTGAGTTAGAGTGGGACATGATGGAGTAAAGTGGTATTGAGAAAAAGCATGTCTTTTGAACTTTGGGTCTTTTAAAATGCCAATCAATATGAAACTGTATCGCCAGATGGTTGGAACGAACAATATGTGACAACACCTCCATTTGCACAAAAAAATAATTGATGAAGGAGAAATATAGTTGAGTTGAGATCATAGTCTTTCAAGACATTTTAACACTCGCTCAGCTCCATGGCGGAGATTTGACCACTTATATTAAACTGAAGAGGTAGAATAATGTAAAAAAATTAGATCATAAAGCCCAAATTTATTACACATAATACCATGCCTCTCTCTCATCATCCATTCAAAACATTAGGAGGTGACCAAACTTGTCAATCTCTATCTCGACCATAATAAAGTTGCCATATAGGATTCAATGTGCATTTGGCAACTTGTTAGCAAGCCAATGCCAAAGGACAACCCTCTCCACTTCATTGTTTGAAGCATATATATTAATGATGCCAAAGGAACAATATTCAATATTAAATAAAAACCTCATGGTCCGGTTCGAGCGGTCACACCCATGATCAACATAATGCGGCTGCCGACTTGGAGAAATAAAGGTAATTTCTCCTCCATGCCCCAACTCATGATTGCTAGTCAGAAAGAGACTATCAACCCAAATCACACTGTTGACAGTTGTAAGTGAAAATCCAACAATCTTAAGTTTTTGCAGGAATAACTCATTTAGATTCGGAAATCTCTAGCAAAAATCACATACAACATACTTGCGGGGTGGGTTTGAGAGACCCCATACATTCCATGAAAATAAATCTGTAAGTCACGAGATCTAGGGACATATCCTTAAAGCTTAATCCTTGTAGGGCTGCATAAGTATTTTGTAAAAACTATTGTTGAATAGTTTGCAGGAAGTCACTAAACTGAAACAACCGTTGTTTATCTAGTGCGTATTTTCCATCCTTCAAATGGCAAGGTGGATTGCGAGAGCATCTCACAGATGCCTTGTGAGGAAAAACACCACAAGAATCTTAAGTAACATCTTGAGTAGTTTTGCTTGAGAGATGATGAGAACATTAACGATAGAAGGTGAAGTTTGAACTAGATTACCTTGGCTTACCTGCCTCTTTAGAGGATTCAACTTGGTTAAAGTTGAGATGCCTCCATGGATGACTTAGATGAATCTTGCATGACTTCAAAACTGGGGTTTGAAACATCAACTTTGACATTGGATGTCTCTGCATTAAAGTTTGTTACAGCACCTTTGTTTTGTCTGGCTTTATGACCGCCCACTGTGGCCCAACAGTTATCCCCATTAGTTTGAACGGTCTCAGCCATAAGCTTTGAAAACAATTAAGGGAGAAACTTTTACAAGATAGCTATAACAGAGATCCTGCACAGACTATAAAAAAGCATGGAGTGGACATTGATGCCATCAAAAATCAAGTGTTCAAGAAGCTGATAGAACTTGCATTGGCTCAGTTATTTGAAACCAAAAGGAATTATAAGATGTCATTTTGGTGCATCAGATAGATGCAGGGTATTGCTAAGGGTAAGAGGTGCTGAGTTTGTGGCTGATAAGATAAACACCCAGTTGGTAAGATGTAAAATGGACCCAAAAGTCAATTCATTTGTTCACTATACACACAACTGCTCATTGACATATTTATTCAATATAAGCGGGAAAAATATGTGATGCCAATGATCTATAAGGCAATAGAGCTGGTATATGATGCAGCAGAGTTGAAAGTGTTTTATAAAACCCACAAGAAAAATTTACTCCAAGAGGGGAAGATGATACTTGAAGGGATGAATTCCCACTAAAAAGGGAGAAAAAGGGTTGAAGCAGCAGCAAGCACAAAGCCACCGCCAGCTCAATCCATGTTCATGGTACCTACAACCAATAATGCAGCACCTCCCTCGCCATCAAAAACTAAGTCTTTTAGTCCCCTAAAATAGGACATATATAAAAATCCCAAAGCCACACATAATCGAAAACAGACATTAGATGTCAAGGGACGGCAAAAATATTGTGAACAATTAAAGAATTTAGATGACAACGTGGAGATACAGGGAATGCCACAAGCTAAGACGTGGAAATTGAAAATATTGATGAAGAGGGGGAGGATTTTTAGATTAACATATCAAATGTTGATTGCCCAATATATGAACAAGCAGGTTATGATATTTTTTTGAAGTAGAGCTGGAACCTATATCACCATCCATCAGATAATTGAAAAAGAGCCACAGCAGCACATAGTGGATAAAGTTGTAAATTGTGTAATAAGATTGAAGATAGCTGTTGAGTCTAGACAATATGGAAAGAGGGAAGATGTAAAGGAAATTGTGTCATCTGTGGAATGGCTTACACAGGGATCTAATAAAGACTTTAGGATTTGTCACACAACTTTTTAGATTTACCTGTATACCTGTTGAGAAAAGTTCAAGGCATTCCACTGGTTGAGTGTTAAGGAAATTGTGTCATCTGTGGAACGGCTTACACCGGGATCTAATAAAGACTTCAGGATTTGTCACACAACTTTTTAGCTTTACCTGTATACCTTTTGAGAAAAGTTTAAGGCATTCCACTGGTCACTCAACCATATTATGATAATGAAGATATAAATGCAGCATTTCATAAACTGCATACTTTGTATGCGGCGGTGCAACAAATCCATGAATTCTTAAATTTGGTATAGAAGAAACTGGTACATGAAGAAACAGAAAAACAACTAAAAGAAGGAAACATACAGTTAGTTCGAATTGGAAATACAAAAGCAACAAGCTACAGGGTTGTTGCAAGCAAAGCAAGTAGAAGAAACCACTATTGCTAGACAAACTGGCTTGTTGAAACAAGATGCTAAATCACATAAGGCTTATGAGAAATTGGCAGATGATTTGCACATTGAAATATGGAAGTTACAGAAATCAGTGGTTCTGTGACTTTCGTCATATAATGAATATGAAATTTAAACTGGAGTTGTAGAAGTTAAAAAATCACCCTGCAGCTAAATTACAATTTACTATGCCACATACAATTGATATTACACAAATGCCACATCTAAAGGGTTTTAAGGAGAGCTTGAATCCTATTACTTCCAGGTCAGCAGGACCACAAACAAACAAGGTCAGGAAAACAACAAGAGTTTAAAGGCGTGTCAGTACAGGGAAAGAAGCCGCATAAAGCATAACCTCAACTCGACCCAGCTTAGCAAGGCCCTCAGCTCAGCACAGAAGATGGCACTGACAGTGGTGGACAACAAACAGCAACAACAGCAATGCTATCCCACTCTGCAGGATACAGACCAGAATATGTCCTTTTTTTTTGGTGTGAGGAGGGATGTTGGGGATAGTGTAGGACACATAGGGAGTACTTTGGGTGCAATTATTATAGAGCTGAGCACCAAGTGAACTGAGTAGATTATGCTTCCGAACGCGTTTACTTAAGTTAATTATGATTTTGAAAGGGTATTGTCACAGGTGCTATTGCAATGCATTGCTGTTAATTTCTTATATTGTTTTGATCATTGCTGTTATGGACTATTGTGAATCTATTGTTACTTTGCTTCTCTGCACAGCTGTTAACGAGCAAATCAGGCTGGATGTATGTTATCAAAATGAGTAATGGCAGATTTCAAGTTTTTTTATAGAAATAAATTGTGGTCAACAAAAACGATTATGCGTGGACCTTTTGAATTCATTAGAATAAGGTTAATGAACACATTGGCTAATAGAGAGGAGGTATATATAAAACCTCTCGTTTCATCTTTAGGTTACTATTTTTTCTAATGACCAACCCGATTTTTGTAAAATTTGATGATACTTTATCTTTACATTGAATTTCCAATTTATATTTGAAAAAATAATAAAAACCGTAAGGTGGAAAAAACAGTAAAGCCTAAAAGGATGGAACTTGTAAAAGGGAATGGAAAGAGAATAGAGACATTTGGAAAAAGAGTAACAATCTCAATATTCTAGATCCAACAAGGCCCCTTGCCAAAGATCCAATGAAAGAGTAACAATCTCATTATTCTAGATCTAACAAGGTTCCTTGCCAAACCGATACTTTACTCAGGTAGGATAAGTGGATAAGCATACAAATGATGAACGAAATGGAAGTTTGATGAAGAATGTAGCCATAATCTTTTCTCGTTACTGACAAGTTTGAAGCCTTATTAGAATAATATAAATTTGGAAAGCCCATAAAGGGAACCTAGTAAGAACAAAATGTCGACTATAATCCTGATGACAAATGGATAATTTAAATAATGATTGGGTACAAAAAGGAGCAAGATTTCAAGACCAGACACTGAAAAGGCTTTTTGTAGAATCCGAATAAGATTATAAAGTGCATAACTGCTATTGACTATCATGTTTTCTTTCTGAGATAGTGTTCCGGATTTTATGGTTCCTTAGAATGTTACTGCAGTGATTTCTCAACAGTCAGTCTCAAGATTCCATAGTGCCTAAGATCGTGGTCTCTTCCTCTCTAAAGGAAATTATGAAAACATACATGGTACTGAAAAGACAAGACACTAAACAAAGAATAATAGCCTTGGTGTGCTGATTATATTATAATATATTTCACTATACTCTTCTTCTGTTCCTGAAATGGCAAATCTCAATTTAAGGCAAAAGGGGGGCTTGCACAAGAAACCAATTCATGAGAACATTTGACATGAAAAAAAAGTGAAATGAGAATGGAAGAAATTTAGATGCGTATCTTACCTCGTCTTTGTTTTGATCCTGGTAATGGTTTTTGTGTGATGACCCATTGTGTGTCAAACTTCTCAACCCCTTTTACTTCAACAATTATCTTTTCAATTTGTACTGCATCTCTAGCATCTAAACCTACCTCTGTTTGTTCTCCACTTCTAACCAAACATTTTGCATTGTGCACTTCTACTGTAGCAATGATTAGATCTCCAGGCCTGTAAGCTTCCCGATCTGTGCTCACTTTCAATGTAGCAGTAGATACACTCTCATTTTCCAAACTGGAACTTTTAGAAAAAGAGCTTTCAAGAGGTCCTCCTTTTTTGAAAAAGGGGAAGACCTGAGGAATACTAGATAACATTGTCTCAGTTCTGTCTGTCGATTCACTTTTTCCTCTCAAAAAAGATGAACTGCCAATTTCAGCGAAATCAATACTTGTGATGTTTAGAGTTACTGCCGATATAGCAGGTCTTTTCTTCTTCTACCAACTTATAGATAAATAAATACCATGTACAATGCTCAAGAAAAATTCTAAGTAGCAATGTTTTTCAAGATTCCATTAACTAAAAACTGTATAAAATATAAACAATGGTAGCGGAGGTTCATCTAGATTCCACAAGCAACTGCTGAAATCTTAATCTTCAACTGTCACCTTTCGGGTGGCAACTCAAGATGTCTTTAACATCTCCAAAGATGTGTTGTCTAAGTTAAAACTGAACAAAAAAGTTTATAACTTAACAATATTTTTGTCAATGGCAGTATCCCATTCCTGATGGACAAGACCATAGAAACAATTGAATGCATATTTATAGCATCAAATTTTCAACTCCAATCCACTTTTTGAAAGTTGAAACTACCAATGCTCGAGAATTACAGATAAAAGCTACCTCCTATATGCCTATATCTGCAAATACTTCGGGACTGAATTCTGCTTCAATCCCTCAAATCTTGCTCCTGCATCGAGCATCGCCGTGTCTTATGTGAGCCCTTTCCAGCTTTGTCATATTGCAGCCGAGTACGTAGATCAAGGATCAAATCGATTTCCAAATAGCACAGATCTGCACGGTTAATTTTCAACAGCCCTGCAAGGCACCATAAACAATCAATAAAACCTAGTTGAAACCTCTACCATACCGACAAAAGGCGATGAACATAAGCTAAACAATGAAAAGCAGTGTAGTTATGAGTGGCCAACCAATGTGGTCGTTAACATTTGCATCAAAAGTACTCCTTATACGAAATATAACATGAATGAATGAAAGATTTTAATGACGTTCACGAGATTGAAGAATCTATGGTACCAAAAGTTGAGACTTTAAAATGAATTTAGACTCTTTACAATATCAAATCTTCTACTCTGAATCTTGAGCACAAAACCTGCAATCTTTTTAAGCCTTGTTTCTTCGAATAACTCATTTAATTTGTCCACCTTCAAGTCATTTTTGTATTGGATACGAATATCCTCATAAACTGAACACTCCATAATGAAGTGTCATTTCATCTCGATCGCCTCTTTGTTTCAGAAAAGACAAGTTCTCATTTCCGAATCCTTCTTAGGTATAGTCCATCTACCGATTTCACATCTAAGGTGATGAGCCACTAAAATCCTTGTTTTTACCCTTGATAGCTACCTCAAGATAAGCTTTTTCATCATGCTCCCAAGTGGGATTAAATTATTTGATGTAATAAGCTTTCTTACAACCAATCTGCCTTGTCCACATGGCAATCCTAAATTTTTCTATCACATAGTGTTTTATTTCCTTCTTGTTGTTAGGACACTCCTAAAAGTTGATGCCCCATTTGTTCATCCATTTGTTGTTTTACTTCATCCAAGTTTTCTTTCTGCACTCTAATTTTTCCCCCACAACTATTTTGGGTCAACGATGATTATCCATGCTTTCAACCTTTTTCAGATAACTTAACAACCAAGTTATTGTCGATGTTTCCATCAGGAAAGTATCTGCTTCAGCCAACAGGATCTCATAAGGGGTTGTTGACTTGACTTTAAGAGTGCTCGATGTTTCTGAATTCTTTCTAATTGTCTTCATCCATGATTTGACATGCTACCTCCCCATACTTCGCAACCATAAACAACAACCGGGGTGACCAGGAATCCAAAAAGGCTTTTCTTAGTTTTTCAATCCCAAAGTTCAATTGTCTTGCGCCTATTTTGAAGTAGGTAATATGTTTTCCAACCCCCCTGTATCTTTTTGGTTCTACATGTCTCTCAACTAAGCTTGTTGTTATATATGAGATGGTGTATCAATATAACATCTAGCATTTGGGACCTTCACAACATGAATACAATAAGAGAATTAAATGGTGCAAAATAAGGAATATCACAATCTAATGTCCCGCCAAGTGCCCTTTTAGGAAGGATAGGGAAACATAAGAACATGAAAAGGGGAATAATATTTGGTACATCAAAAAAAATTATGGCAGGGTGTCTCTGAGGAACATAAATACCACCTCTTGAACCGGTAAAACTTTGCATTTTGAAAAGTATGGGGGGAGCTAACAAAATCAAGCACTGGGGGTCACAGTTTGTTGGAGGATTTACTCTTACCCAAACAAATTGTGGGTTCAAATCCTCAAAGTCAAATACCCAGATTTGAATGAGCAAGAAAGAATATTTACAGCCACTAATCATTCAAAAGGATCATATATATGGAGCTTTATAGGATCTTGCAAGAATATCATATTACAAAAGTTAACTTGGCTCTCAAGATCAAGGAACAAAATTAGGTTTTGCGAGGATTCCTGAATGATTTTCTCCCCATTAGATCGATTAAATAGCTTGAAAGAGATAAAAAAAATTATCCAAAAATAATTAGGGGCCATTCCTCTCTTATTTTATCAATATAATCTCTCGCTTGGAATGAGATCTATTAGTCTAGAAAGATGGAATGTCCTAAATGATCCTCTGGACCAAATTCAAAGAATAGAAAATATCCTAAGAAATGGATCACTTCCATTTACCGGTAATAAGGATTCATTAATATGGTATGGATCCCCCTTTAGACTGTATGAGGTCAGATATGGTTACAACCTTCTACCTTGTTATGAAGTGTCCATTGTCTTGAAAGATTGGCCATATAAAAGAACATGGGACAAATGGAATCTTCCAAAGGCAGGTACTATAGACACTCAAATTTGGTAATTTACTCTTTAACATTGTTGGTTTTGACAATGCACTCTTGTTAAGATAAACACGACCTTTCCATTCTTGTTTATTACATTATGAGGTCTCTTGTCTAGTTTGTTTATCCTTACACACTGATATATCGACACATTTTAGGAGTACAATGTATAAAATCCATTTACTAAGTCAACCTGATAAGATGCAAACTTCATTTGACATGTTTTCATCCCTAATCAAGGTCATACAGTTTGGCCATGAATCTATATTTGATATTGATCTATATGCACAGTTTTACACCGACATATCCTCCATCTCTTCTTTTAATTCCAAATTATTTGATGGGTCCTTTGATCCCTCTGGGTCGGTGCTTCTTCAATAATTCACCTTTGAAACCCTATATAAGCAAGCTAATACTACCTCGTTTGCTAACCTAGAAATCGCATGGCACTACATTGATACACTCACTTCGAACACTTGCAAAAGGCACCCAAGGGTCCCTACATCTCACAAAGCCACATCTATAGTCATTAGGGCGGCAACCTCTATAGGTCTAAAGCTTCTTGCCAGGTCAAGGCATCAGTTTCTCTCATCCACGAGCACTCAAACATCCTTTCTCCAATTATTTCAATAAGATCCAAACTAAACTCAAACATTATCAAAGAAGTTGTTAGATCTAGTTGCATTCATTTAGATATCACATGTTAGGTGGAGAATGATGTGCAGTTTGAGGCCTCTTCAAAGTAGTGCTAACAACAACGGTGTGTGGGGGTGCCTACAACCCAACTAATGTTTATTTTACAGGGTTTCACATCCATGGCTAGGGTTTGGGATCATGTTCATAATATGCAAATAGCTTTGCAACATGACCAACAACTAGGTTTTGATAGTGACATAATTTCCAAGCAAGTAAAAATCCCATAAAGTTGTAGATCTAGAAACTGAGCAGATCCAAGATTGAACAGAAGGATCAAGACCATGCAGATGGTCCTAGAATAAGTGTACGGTCCTGGTAGAAGTTAATTTCTAGTCACAGTTCCCATAATGAGGCATCATCAGAATCAAATCCCTATGTTTCAACATAGTACACTTCCAAAACTTCCCAATTCCATCTGTAAACAACTAAGTGCATTCATCCTCTTGTGTTTTCAAGTTTATATCTCTTTTGATACGTTATTTGCAAGTATTAATGTGTTGTTATGATATACATAATTAAATTTCAACATTAATTAAAGAACGAGTACTCGTTGACCAGCTCACTAAAGCTCCACTTTAATACTCTTTCCCTATTAATGAAGAATTCCAAGATGAGTTCACCACTTACAACATCGACTCTAAAGTAAGGACCATGTATTTTTTACGAGTCTCAATGTGCCACAAGGGCAGGCATTGGCATTGTCTTTATTACTTCTTAAGGTGAGACCCTACCCTTTGCATATTGGTTAGGGTTTTTGTGCACTAGCAATATCGTTGGATATGAAACACTGATCTTAGGTCTCTATATTGCTTTAAAGTTGCAAACTCGAAAAATACAAATATTTAAGGATTCACGACTTATTGTTCATCAAGTCCAAGACATTTATAACAATGGGTATGAGCTCTTGATCTCATATAACACTCTTGTTAAACGTTTACTTCCAACCTTCAATTCTTATTCCATTACTAATATCCCATGTAAGGACAATTGATATATTGATGTTATGGCTAGTGTCACTTCATTAATACCTTTAGACATAATTAATTATTGTACCACCTTCACTATTTGACAATTACACAAAGCCTCCATTACAATTGACACTATTTAACACTCTCCATATATTAGTTATCATGTGTAGCATTGATAATCCTAAATGGTTCACTAATATACATAATTTATTTAACCTAAATTGGTTAATATATTTTATAGGGGGTAGTAACCGATGGTAAATTATCCTAATCAGTTAGTTTCCAAATCCAATTACAACAATATGAGGAATAACCATTAAGAAATGATAAACAATGATAAACAACGATAAACAAAGCCCTTGTAATAAGAGAGAGAAAATGACTTAGCTAATATCCCACTTTGTGTGATGATCTGGACTGGTATGGTGACTGAAATAGGATGGAAATGACCTAACAAATCCTTGTTGAAATTGTGTTCTAAATTATTGCACGGACCGAAGTGGATGGCATGAGTCAAAGCACACCCCCACTATGGCCCTTTCTATATGCTCATGTCCCTTCAAATCCTCTACTTCAAACACTTTTTAGGTCTATGTATTGTTTTTGATCTACTTTTGTCTAGAATTGGGACTTCTAAAACTGTGTGATGCTCATTGTGTAACTAATTGATCATGTAAAACCTTAAATAGCTAAGAAGCCCTGTAAAATAAACATTAGGCGGGTTTTGGGCACCCCTGTGCACCATCGATGTCATCACTACTCTGAAGAGGGCTCAACCTGCATGTCATTCTCACCTAGCATGTGATCTCTATAATATATTCAACCAAATATATAATAATGAGATTATACTTGCACCTTTTCCCTAGCTTGACTTGGAATCATGTACGTTCCTTGTATTTACATATCTGAGTAGATGACTGCCCTATAATGAATATGTAGAGTATATGAAGCTCAAGGGAGTTTTGGAATGGCTTTTCATATTATTACTCTTGGTGTATGCTCATTAAGATCTTTGGGTATCAATTATGTATGATTTCCTCTTTGATAATGGATGAATAACTAGCTTATATATGTGTTTTGTTTTTGGAAAACTTAGATAAGGCCGACTAGAATCGTCCCAAAGGAATTTGAATTATGAAAAGTGGTGTTGGAGGGAAAGGGACCAAAGTGGATGGTAAGGGCCATAACATACGGATGTTATGGCCCTATTTGGGTGCTTTGGTATGGGATGCATTTGTGAATACTTTGAAAACTATGTATTATGTGAGGGTTTAACCTGATCTTATGGACTAATATGACCGTTGTGTGAATAAACAAGTTAAAAACAAATGGGATATAGCTAGGGATATCATAATTGATCAAGTTGGACAAGTGTGGACTACTGTAAAAGCATTGTACAATTTGTGTTGTTGTAAGCCATGAATTACTAAAATGAGTGTCTACAATAGTTACCTCTACCTAAAAGAACTACTCGAGAATGACTTGCCTCAAGAAAGTCACTGCCTACAACGTGAGGCTACACAATATGTCTTTATAGGAGGCTCTTTGTTTAAAAACTCTTTCAATGGTCATTTTTTGCGCTATTTAGAAGCCAATGATGCCCAATTAGCTTTATCCCAAATGCATGATAGTGAGTGTGGTGGTCACTTTAGCGGAAAGTCTATGTCTCAAAAATTACTACATCAAGGATATTATTGACCAACAACAGAACAAGATTGTCTTGAATATGTTAAACATTGTGATCAATGTCAATGGCATAACAACCTTCACCATATCCTATCTCATGCATTACTACCGATTGTGTCTCCATGGCCTTTTTCTATATGGGGTTTTGATTTAGTTGGCAAGGTCAACCCTTAGTCCCACACATGGGCATAATTTTATCATCACTCCACTAAATATCTCACTAAACGGGTACAATCCATACCCTTGGAATCTACTACAGGTGATGATATTTTCCATTTCTTACTCCCACACATCATCACTCACTCCAAAGTCCCTTATGATATTGTTTTAGACAATGAGCCATCCTTTAAATAATAATGTCAAAAAAATTGTGTAAAATTTGGAATCAAACATACTTTTTCTACTCCTCATTATCCACAACACAATGGTCAAGTTAAAGCTACTAACAAAACCATTGTCAAAATCCTTCAAAAAATTGTTGATAAATATGGCATCGAATAACATAATCAAATCATTTATGTGTTATGGGCTTACCGTACCATTTCTCATACACCTATAAACACCACTCCCTTTTCCTTAGTTTATGGGACCAAAGTTTTCTTACCCTTAGAATTAGAAATCCCTATACTCTACATATCATTAAACTACATCATTAAAGACAATGATTACCAGGAGAAAATATTACATGAGTTGGAAATGCTCGATTATAAATGTGTACATGAATTGGAACACCTTCATATATATCAAGAATGCATTAAACATTCCTATGACAAAAAGTTCCATACACGTGAATTTCAAGTAGGCGATCTCGTTCTAAAAAAAATGTAGAGAAAGCATTGAAGGGCAAGTTCAAATCTGATTGGTTACGCATGTATATGGTTATTGAGCACATTAGTCTTGGTGTTTATTGTTTATCCACAATTTATGACCAACCTATGAAAAATCCCATGAACCTTGTGTACTTATGACAACATTATACTCAATCTTACTCATACATCTCTTTCTTGTACATAGGTCAACATTTCAAAAATAAAAAAACATTGACGTAGTTTCAAAGTACAAAAGTAATCATATATTTGCAAAAATACAAAATTGAGACTTATACACTTAATTTTAGTTGTTAGCATTTTATATAACACATGTTGTTTGTCATAGTGGCTTTGATAGATAGCATATCTCTTTATTCTTTACACACATGTGCTCACATGGTATATTGAGCTTGATCCAGGACACATAATGAGCAATACACGATGACAAGTGCTAGTCATCCCATTACCCAAACTCCATATATATATATGGGAGCATCTATCATACACTATACACAATTGTTATCATTATATTATATTTCCTTTTTACTGCCTCATTACACTTGATTACATATATTGTGTACATGTTATTTTTCGAACTAACAGGACTAACACATGAAACTTGTGCATTGTTAACACCTCTTACTTCACATGTCTATTTCTATATCAATTATTATATCATTTCATCATGTTCTAACACTCTTAGTTTTTCGTCTATGTTTGTTGTGTATGTTGTATGTGCTTGTTTCATTGATTTTGGCATGAGTGCCTTGATTTTATTTTGACATCGTGGGTGTCCCATATTTATGGCTCTATGATTGTCTTGTGTGCTCTTGTTTGCTAGCCTACAAACCTTGATTGTCTTGTGACACCATGGGTGTCCCATATTTGTAGGCTTTATGCCTTTTATGTGACATAATTTACATACTATTAACTTTGACTTGGTTGATTGTTGCACTTGTTTTCTTATGCATGCATCATTACTACTATTATTGTCTCTACTATTTCTATTTGTTTATTATTGTTATTATTATGTACCATGGTTTCCACCATGTGTAAAACCTTCCTTTTTATAGGTACAAATTCTTCAAGGTGGCTAACTTTTCAACATTCCACACTCTTCTACAACTTTTTTGACATCTAGTGCATGGGCACACATCTATTCTTTTGATCCAAATGCTCAACATGGTCTTTGCACATGCCTCAAAAGGGGGGGCATTCATCCAAGTATATTCTACACCTATAATGGAGACTGAAAAATATGGGCTAACTTACAGGTACAAATAAGGTATATGTACTCATAAATACATTCAAGCATAGAAATATAGAAAAATAGGCACATGTTCAAAACCGTACATTTTGGTCAAGACAATATGTACGGAATTAACCCTCTCACACAATTATGCCTAGGGAAAGTTACATCAACTTTCTTAATAGTTTTAGATTTTTACCTACATGTATAAGTTTTTGACACAATTTCACATCTATTTCACTCAATTTTGATCAATTACAGGGGGTATGAAATATTTCACTCCTTCACTATGGAACTCAGTTTCTAATATAGTTTCTAGAATCTTAGGGGCATGGGTCTCCTTTCATCTACATTTAAGTACATCACAGTTTTTATTAAGTTGTGTGGCACATGGGAAGGACATGGGGGCACTCATTCTCTATTATGTTTTTACATAATTGGGGCTAGATTTGATCTACAAAGTGTGGTCCATGGGGTTATGTAAGGTATCAAAGTAGTTAAGTTCTTCATAGGAAATCAGTCCTTTCCTCTCACATCTAAAGGGGAAGATGTCAAAGTTATGAATAACTTTAGTACATGATCTTCTTCCTTCATGGGGTGCTTCAATACTTCCCTATTCTCTCTCCTTTGTTTCCATGTTGGGTTGCATGTACCTAACACTCTGTTTCTCCTCAGTATAATTAAGGACTAATCACCCCCAATCCTTCCAAAAATTCAACAATGCAAATATTCAAGTATAGGAAAAGCACAAAAAATTCTCCCTCCACAAAATAAATAGGTGTATTCATTCCTTGATTACATCTCTTCATTTCATTTTTATGCAAATTCAAATCTTTTTATGTTACACTTTATATTTGAGTTAAATTTCGGTTATTTACCATAAACATTGACTACACTCTGTGTTGCAGGTTTCATCGCAGAGCATGCCAACACCAAACATAATGAGACTCTGTAAAACAAACTTTGAGCCATAATGTGACAAAAGAAAGACTTTATGGGCTTTTTGAAGTAAGTGGAACAAAAAATATTTCATAAATTCTTAGTTTGGAGGAAAGTGTTAATTTAACAATGTTCATAGTTAAAGTTAGGATTCCATAAAATATTTTTTAGTTCATGTGTAGACTTAGGGATTATTAAGGAATATTTTTAAACAAGCCCCCCAATCAAGATCAAAGAACATGTTCGAAAATTGAGGTTGAACCACAAAAAAACATGGAAGAAGTAGAAAATGTAGTTATTGTACAAAATAAAACTTTCACCTATCCTATAGTAATAATAATGAGGAACAAACTCACATGAATAACATATACCCATCAGTTTTGACTACTTTTAAGGTATAGCTTCAAAAGACCTTGATCATTTTTATTTGAATTCAAGGTTCTTTGCTAAACCTATAATTACTCCAACTCTCCCATAGACAAGGAAATATTGCCCACATCTTTGGACAAACTTGCCACTTCCGCCTCCAACTTGTAGAAATGTTATTCTTTAGTCTCCCACGCATCACCACTACGAACCATGTTTCAAATTCCTTATTTCCACTTCTTGATGGAAATATCTACTTCAAAAGGAACGAGGATACATTCACCACTTTCATTACCCTTCCAGGTGAGGGGAATCTAATTGAAAATGTCGACACAATTTATGTTAGGAAATATAATATATTAGTGCTCCATTAGTAAGTAATAATTACGTGAAGTAATTATTATGTTGTAAGTATGTGTTAGTAAATTGTTATTAGTTGTTATATAAAACAACAATAACAATTATATTTGGTTAGTGTGTTAGAAACAACTCACGTAAGTTAGTGAGTTGTTATAACTACTTCCTATTATTTAGGAAGTATATTTCCTATATATTTGTATGTTTTGGAATAGAGAAATATAGTGTGAAGAATATTATTCATAATTATTTTGTCTATTCTCTGCAACTATTCTTATATGGTCTTTATATTTGGTATCAGAGCCATGTAAGATCTTTGTAATTAGTTTCGGCTATGTGTTTGTCTGTTGAAGGTAAGATTTGGAGGGAAACACCTTATGGTTGATGGATTTTTGCTTGTACTTACAATTATTGACCGAGTTACCACGTGACTGTACCTGTAGACGGTCTTGCAAAATTTTATGATTGGATCAGTCGGCAGACTCCCTAAATTTACCAGTCAATTTCACTCATGCCATCATCAATACTTAAGAGTCGTGGGATTTTTTCTTGGGTATATTTTTATTTTGAGTGTTGAGTTAAGCATTGAAGACTCTTTTGTATTCTCTGATATGAAATACAAGTGAATATTGGAGCAATATTTACCAAAAAAAGAAAAGAAAAAAGAAAAAAGAAATTGCTTGCAGCTATAAAAAAAGGTGATCCACCCCTCAGAAGAATCATATGCATTCATAGTTCGCATTAGATATAGAGATCCTCGCATTTATTTTGCAGACATTGTGTGCATGTAGATGCATGTAAATACTCAGACTTGTCCACAGTCTCCTCAAATTGGACGCGGTTGTATCAACAAATCTTCATGTGCTTAGTTTTCTTGGCTATAAAAACATTTTGATCAGTGCATTCTGGTCCTTCGACACAGATCAGAGAGTGCATCAACAGGACGAGTACTGACAACATTGAATGATCATTAATACGTATTCCAGATAATAAAATAACATGTGTAACCTCTGTCATTTGTTTACTATGCATATCATTTTGGTTTTACCATAACAGCGAATGTGTTGATCACCAATTGGCATCTATGATTCACTTCCAATGCTATGTGCATGTTGGCTTCCTCCACGTCATGACGTCTCTCTTCTTTGGACACTTCACTATTCTATTTCAACACATGGCTTCAACGAAATATGCCTGCAGTCTATAAACATAAAAGGCGTGATTACATAAACTACAAGTGTTGGTTTAGTTGATACTACTTTTTCACTTCAGGTTCTTTGTATTTATGGGTATTAGTTAGTTTTAGAAATTTTTTTATTTCCATATTATTATGAGTTTCATTAGAGAAGTTTTTATAGAGATATTTTAGGTGAGAGTTTAAAATGTCCTGTAATTGTTTTTTTTTTTGTCATTGTCAAATGGTACACATTCATTGTATTTTATAACGTCTGTAGTAAGTCTTTATTTTTAATGATTCTAGGTTATAAAGTCAAAGTAAGTCTTTTCATGATGTTATGTCATAGTGTCATTAACTTGATTATTTCATTATTCTAAAAAGTTTTTGTGGTGTGTGAACAAGGGAATTTTTTTTTTTTTTTTTTTATATATATAACGTTCTCTGTTATGAATTATAAAATTCAAACACACGTTCAAGATTTAATAATTGTTCTCTGCCCAAACAACACAGTTTGGATCATACAATTTCTTTTAAAAACGAATGTTCCCTGTTCACATATTTACAATATGGAACACACATTCAATGCCATTCAATCTTATAACAGATTCTATATGCTGCTGTAAATGACTCGATGAACTGCCGATCCTTCCATTTTCATGGCTCGGAGTTTCAACGATCCTTCATTTCATGACTCGGCAACAACCGATCCTTCATGTACATGACTCGGCAACAACCGATCCTTCATGTTTGTTTATGCATAGTATATTTTATATACTTGTTCTCATAACCTTCCCCGGTTATCGAAGTGATCCATTTAAGAAGCCTATCTGAATATCTGTTACTGATATTCATCTGACATCCTGCATCTTAAATTAAGTGATAAGGACAACGCAACCAGCAATTGCGATACTTTGGCCAAAGATTTTCACATGCTTTGCATGATCATATTCCTGGATGTGATACACATCTACGGAATACGTCCTTCACTTCACTTCACCTGTTATCTAGAATGGTCTTTCCTGGTTCCTACCAGTCCTCATCGTTTAAGTTCAGTTTTTAAATTTTCAATTCCAGCTAGTAATATGAACGGGTATAGGAAGGCACTCCTGGTAACTAAAGATACGCAGACATACGGTGTCGTTACCCCACGACTCCGTGTGTCTGATTATCTTTAGTATTCCGGAGTCACTCCGTATACCAGATCATACCCTATCTCCACCCCAGCTAAGATCTACACATTCAGCCTATGTATTCTAAATGTTTTAATTCGGGAGGGCATTGCTATATGTCAGCTGCAACATTGTGTCGTCATGAAGACCCCGTCTTCATGAAGACACCTTGCTGTAGCTGGCGTATGCCAATGTCCTGCAGAATCCTCCCATCGAGAATACACATCCTGCCCAAGTGACTTAGCCACGAGTTAATAGTTTAAGCAATTTTCAGCATCCACGCTGATCCCTTGATCCTCGTTTCCGTTGCAGTTGTATATAACTAAGAGGGACTAAACTGTCCATTAGTTTGCCAAGTATCGTCTCCTTCGTATCGAAGGGCTACATTTCCTTACTTGGTTCATTTCTTAATCATTGGATTAAGCAGCCCGTACCAACGGACGTAATAAGTTTAACCTATTAAACTTAGCCAAGATGTTTCCAACTGCAACTAATTTCAGAATATTAACTTATTAGACGTCATTCAAACGAGGTCTAATCTTCGAGAAATGAATTCATTTGTTCCCCTTAACATTATATAGTTAAGGATCATTAGTTATGGATATATGTATCCTATATCCTTTAATCTGAATTTTATCAAACGGGATCAATGATGGAGTTCGAAAACGAAGTTCGAATACTCCAAATTTAAATTGATATTCCTTAGCTCCTAAGCTAATCCTGAATACCCTCTGATTATGAAATCATATTCTTCTTAATCCTTTTTAATGTCAATTAAAAATTCATCTTTACCCAAGTATGAACTAATTGCATTGTTCAACTTAAAAGTTGTATTTAAGTAAGAATAGATATCAGTTTCAATTCAACATCCATCCAAGGATAATGAAACAATTCCAACTCAGGAAATAACATCATATTTCCAATTTAAACAACAATATCAACTGATATAATTATTGAAAATATCACACTTGTAACTGTATTCAATATTTCAAGTCATAATTTGTACATTTGCCAATCCAGCTGATTGGGTATAGTTTTTACAAAGCATCCATACAACTCATGGACAGAAGAATACATTTTCTTCTTTCACAATTCCTCAAAGAGGAATGAAAGCAACAGTTACAATTATAATTTACATCTAATCAAGAGGCATCAGAAGACAGCCAAGTCTTCATTCTAATCAAATTCCATCTGCAAAATGAATTGCACGGGTCAGTTCAATGAACTGAGCACATTAAGCACTTATCCTTAAAATAAGATGCTTCAACAAATTGTTTCAATAAAAGAACCCTGCTTTTATGAAACAACAGCAAAACATCAATCTCGAAAGGCACAAAAGAGAGATCAGCATAACCACTGAGCTATCACAAATATCATCACAATCAGCCAAGGGACTGCTGTCCCGTTTCCACATAATCAATGCAAATATCAATTTACAATATTTGTCAAGTTAGGAATACAAGTAGTTTGCTGCCTATATAGCATACAGTTATCCTTTCCACGCCTTTCATTAATAACCAATGCAAAGGATGAAACTAACTGAATATAAATCCATTACTTTCCCTTCCGTTCATGAAGCATGTTAAATTTAAAGCATTCAAGTTCAAACAAGAAAGCGAACAACAATGCATATAGTAGCTCCCATCCAAACACTATAAAATTCATCATTCACGAATTCCAGATTTCCAACTGAATGAAAGAGAAAGATCATTTTTCTAAAACATTCATTCATATCTCTATTTCCTTCCACACGACTGTCCTAACAGTGGAATCCAAACGAAAATCAATTCAGATAACAGTTCAGAGTGAAACTTACAAAATCCACTCGGAATTCACTTTCCGGCAGCAAGAATAATTTCATTTTATTCCAGTTCATATGAATACCAAACAGGTTAGTAAGACATTATATTCATCGTTGGGCAAGCCATATCAATATGCATACTATGTATTTACTGTACTAGAAGGTTCCATACTTCCTTCACTGTAGTGTTAACCAAACAAACAGTTAAGCAAGCACGTCATCATTTATTCCTGTGATCTAATATATTCATGAACGCATACAGTTCATAATATAAATTTGCACATTGCTGTTACCTACAGCAAAATCAATTCTTACGCATAGTAAGGTCCAATATTACTTTCAAAGTCCAAAACAACAAAAGGAGAAGACTTTATTCTCTGTAATTTCATTGCGAAATAATCGTTTAATTTCCAATGGAATAAAAAGAAATCCAAACAACAAGACAGAGTTTCCATGCGTCACTTTTTCGCACAGTAATTCAAAGTCATGCTCTCATTCACGAACAGTTCAAAACTGAAGGTCAAACCACAACTACATGGCGCAATGGAATCATCTTTCCAACACAGCAAGAAGAAAATGTTTAATCATTCCTTGCACAGAAGACAAAGCCAATTTATAATTGCATCTACAGTCCGAACAAGAAGACCGAGAAGCATCAATGAACACAATAAAACCATCTTATTCTCACAGTCCATTAATATGTTTAAGAGGAAACAGTTAACTTTTCCTATCCCACAAATAACCAATACATATCCGCTTATTTCCTATTCAAGAGAAGCACAGCAAGGGAAATATCGGAATTACTTCCTTCAATCGAAATCAGATACTCATAGGGAACCCAAATACCATTTTCATTAAAATCCATAACAGTAAAAGGGTGAGGATCCATTTATTCTTGTAAAAGGAATTTTCATTATAGAAACGACCTCATGCAACCCGCACAGCTGTTACACTTATAACACAAGTTCAGATAACAGCAAAACAATAGTACAGCAATAAAATACCCATACTGTCTGTACAGTTTCACCTTCCATTTCACAAGAACACCCAGTTAAAATTTCATATAATACCCATAACCAGCATCACATGGAGGTAATTCCATTCAAGAAGAGCAAAACGGTTAATCACAGCAACTGGGAAACATCTTTCCTATCATTTCCAAAGGAAAAGACAGTAAGGGTCGACGAACCCAATTCATAGCAACACGACTCATATATCAAGCACAGTTTTAAGATATATATATTATATATTTCCCATTACTGTCAAACACCCAGCTTTACAGGAAGGAATTTCATTCAATAAAATACAAGGACAGTCGAATTCAGCGACCCATAAAGACGATTCATATGATTTCCAAATAATACCAAGAGTTATCGATCCCCAGTCATAGCAATATAATCACGACTGTAATTCCATTTTTCTCTTCACATGTATTAGCAGTTCCAAGCACAACAACAAAGAGAACGATTACATTTTAAGGAAAAGATTGAACAGTCTGTCCACCTCATACCACATGTACAGAGAAAGAAAATGTTTATTCCATTCCACAATACTGTCAGCAACCACAACAGTAATTCATATTCCAATCCAATTCCAGCAACAACGAATCAAGGCCGAGCAACCAGAGCCAATTTCTTATCATTTCCCAAAGAAAGAAAGCAAGAATCAACAAATCTATATCAAAATCAACTCAACAGCAATCATGCAATCCCAACCCAAGAGCAGGGTTGTTTTAATGAAACATTTAATCAAAGCAAAGATTTTAAAGAGAAGGGCTTAACATGCCTGAAACCTCTTTTCCAGAGCTCGAAGAAAACGTTGTTTGCCGTGTTTTTCCTTCCACAGCAACAGCACAAACTCTCCAACACTTCCTTCCTTCTTCAGGCTTAACAACAGCCTCCAAATCTCCACAAAAATGTCAAATGCCAAGAGCTGATTCGACCAAACCAGACCAAGAAACCAAATGCAGAGCAACTTCACAAAAGGCTCGAACCAATAAAAATGAAAATCAATTTTTCCTCATGCTGTTTCCAAGGCGAACTGGTCACGAGGACCAAAAACCATTAATGCATTAAAGGCTTTGCCTTTTTCCTCACTTTCCGCGCCACCGCCACTTGGGTTGGCGAGTTCTAAGTTTCAAATTTTCCAAGCAAACTGAACTTGGCTCTATTTCAAAATAGATGCCTCTAAATTCCTTACCTGCCCCGCCAAAACTGGCGCCGTCCACGAAGGGACAGTTCATTTAATTCCAATGAATGCCTCCTTCCCATCCTTATCCCTTTCTTCCCAAGGGTCTGCGTACCCCTTAGTTTAGGATTAGTTTAGGTTACATAACTCATTCGACCTAGGTCTTAGTTAAACCTTAGGTTTTAGAATTTAGATTTATTTTTTTTCCCTCTTTTTTTTTTGTAATTTAAAAATCCACTTAGGATAGTAGTGTAGGATGTATGTTAGGTCTTAGGGTTAGTTTAGGTTTAATTCACACTAACCACTAACACTAACAACTTCCTTCCAGCCCCTTACTAACATTCACGTTAACGCAGAGCAGGACGTTCCGTCCTTCAGATTACAGGCCAAGGCCACCCGTGTCCAGGCGTTTCTCGCCCCACGAGGTCCCGAATTCGACAGTACAGGGTTCAAGAATCGAACCCCTGTCGTTGGCATTTTCGTGCTAGCTATTCACACCTGTAATCAGGCGCTGCACGCTCATAATAATCCTAGTCCAGTTCAAGTGTGAATTAACATAGAAAACACAAGAGGACCTCAGCATACTTGAATCAATGGAGTTGATTCAGGGTATGCTGTCAATCAGCACAAGAGCAAGCAATTATACGACAATCTGTCGTCACATCAGCAAACACACAAGTACAATATTTGCTGTCCCATGCAATAAATCACAGTATGCAAGAATCCAAATTAGCAACACATTCTCTTAAGATCAAAACGTATCTTAACATGTTTGCTTTCATTCCAAGAGCTATAACAGTATGTAAAACATTTACCAAGTTAACATACAAAATCAGAGTGTTACATTCTTCCCTCCTTAAAGAATCATCATCCCGATGATCAGATTAACAAGTCAAGGAGTTCCTAGGACAAAGTTCAGTTATTGTCCTTCCTTCATAAGTTCATACCAAAAACAGATTCTCTCTTAAAAACAATGTTTTAAGACAACTGTACAGTAGACTAATAATTGTCTAAATTTGGTAGAATTTTCAGTTCTCTGAATTTCAAATTCAGTTAAACAGGTGTGGAAAAGTAGATCTCATTTCTTCGAGATTCTCCCAAGTTGCACTTTCTTCGCTGAACTGGTCCCACTGGACCTTACATTGGTTCACTTCGCGATTTCTCAAGTACAACTGGCGAGTTCCCAACACTCGAATGGGCTTAACCACGATTATTCCTGGGTCTTGGACCTGCAAGGAATTCCAATTTAGCACATGTGATAAATCTGTCACGTATTTCTTAAGCAAAGAAATATGAAAAACATCATGCATTTGAGACAAAGCAGGAGGTAATGCTAGACGATAAGCTACAGGGTTGATTATTTCAATAATTTCAAAAGGTCCCACGTAACGTGGCGACAACTTGGCAGCCTTGCCAAAAGTTATGGAGCTCTTTTTCGGCTTCACCCGAAGAAAGACCTTCTCTCCAAGTTTATAATGCCTGTCAACCCGCTTCAAGTCTGCATAGCTCTTCTGCCTATTGGCAGCCTCCTTTAGATGTTCCCGAATCATTTTGATTTGCTGTTCCATTTCCATAAGGATTTCTGGCCCAATTACCTCTCTGTCCTCAACGCTGTCCCAGCTGACAGGGGTTCTGCATTTTCTTCCATACAATGCTTCAAAGGGCGCCATTTTTAAAGAGGCATGATAGGTGTTATTGTAAGCAAATTCTACCAGCGGAAGGTATTCCTCCCATTTATACTGCTGGTCCATGCAATACATCCTTAGCATGTCCTCTAAAACTTGATTAACTCTCTCAGTCTGTCCATCCGTTTCTGGATGATATGCAGAACTGAAGTTTAATTTAGTTCCCAAGGCTGCATTAAGCGTTTGCCAAAACCTTGATGTCATCCTCGGATCTCTGTCCGATATGATTAATTCCGGTATTCCATGCAACCTGAAGATTTCATGCACGAATCTTCTTGCTAAAACTGGTGCATCGTCCTTCAAATTACCAGCAATGAAGTGTGCCACTTTGGTCAATTTGTCGACTACAACCAGGATAATGTCATGTTTATTTCTTGACATAGGCAATCCTTGAACGAAATCCATCGTTATCACTTGCCACTTGTACTGCGGAATGCTGTGGGGATACAATAATCCAGAAGGGTGCATATGTTCCGCTTTAACACGCTGACATTCCAAGCAGTGTGTTACAAACTCTACCACATCCTTTTTCATTCCCTTCCAAAAATATTGCTGCTTAAGATCAGCAAGCATTTTTGTAATGCCAGGGTGCCCAGAAAAAGGTGAATTATGGAATTCAGTTAGCAATTTCCCTCTTAAGTCATTTGCCACAGGTACATATACCCTGTTTTCGAACCTCAGAACTCCTTCGTTATCAAAACGAAATCCCTTATACCTGCTGTCCTGCGGGTCTGCAGCAAGTGCTGATTTGACTTGCTGGAAATAAGGATCCGATTCCAAGGCATCTTTTACCTCATCCTTAAATTGAGTTCTTAACGTTATAAGAGCAGAGATATGCTTCCTTCGACTCAGAGCATCTGCTACTCTATTTTCCTTGCCCTTAATGTAGCTTATATCAAAATCATACTGAGACAGAAATTCTAACCATCTTCGTTGCCTTGCATTCAGATTTGGCTGAGTAAAAATATACTTCAGCCCCAGATGGTCTGTTTTTAATTCAAAGGGCTTGCCAAGGAGGTAATGCCTCCATATTTGAAGCGCATGTACAATGGCAGCGAGCTCAAGATCGTGTGGAGCATAGTTCTGTTCATGTAACTTAAGCTTTCTGCTTTCATAAGCGATAACATGGTTATTCTGTAACAGAATACCTCCAAGGCCTTCTCCTGAGGCGTCCGTTACAACCATAAAATCTCCATTTGGATCAGGTACAGTCAAAATAGGTGCTGTAGTTAACTGCTCCTTTAACTTTTTAAAGGCAGATTCACATTTGTCTGTCCAGACAAATTTCTTTTCTTTCTTTTGCAACGAAGTGATTGGGGCAGCAATTTTTGAAAAGTCCTTAACGAACTTTCTATAATATCCAGCCAAGCCCATGAAGCTCCTCACTTCGTGCACATTCTTAGGCGCAGGCCACTCAGTTATAGCTGTGATCTTTGAAGGGTCAACAGCTATCCCGTCTTTGCTTATAACGTGTCCCAAATAATGCACCTCTGCATCATAAAAGGAACATTTGGACAGTTTGCCATACAACTTCCTCTTTCTTAAGATTTCCAGCACTATCCTGAGATGTTCTTGGTGCTCTTCGACATTTTTAGAGTATATAAGAATGTCGTCTAAGAATACAAGCACAAACTTGTCTAAGTATTCTTGAAAAATGTTATTCATTAGATTCATGAAGGCGGCAGGTGCATTAGTCAGCCCAAAAGGCAACACCGTGAACTCATAATGCCCATACCTCGTTCTAAAAGCTGTTTTATGAATATCTTCCTCTTTTATTCTCAGCTGATGGTACCCTGACCGCAGATCTATTTTTGAATAGACTGATGCTCCTCGCATCTGATCAAACAGATCATCGATTCTTGGAAGTGGGTATCGATTTTTAATGGTTGCCTTGTTCAGCATTCTGTAATCAATGCACAGCCTCAAGGTGCCATCCTTTTTCTTTACGAAAATTACCGGCGCTCCCCAAGGTGAGACGCTCGGTCTGATCAGCCCCTTAGTCAGAAGTTCTTGTAACTGAGCCTTCAGTTCTACCAGCTCAATGGTAGTCATTCTATAAGGTGCCTTAGATATGGGTTCCGTTCCTGGTTTGATCTCTATAGCGAAGTCAAACTCACGTTTGGGCGGAAGACCCGGCAATTCCTCCGGAAACACATCACGGAAATCCCTCAACAATGGATATCTTTCCATGAAATCATTATCTTCCTCTTCATTTTCTGTCATTTTTACCGCATACAAAGTGCAGCCTCTGTTTTTAGCCCTCTTTAGTTGCATAGCCGTCAGTTTCCTAACTGCAACTTCCCGTTTTACACCTTGAATGACTACTGCTTTCTGCAGGTCATCAAGGCAACTGATTTGTTTTTCATAACAGTCAACCCTTGCCTTATGTTCAGCCAACCAGTTAACTCCAATAATGATATCATATGATCCTAGAGGAGTGACATACAAGTCAACTTCGGTGGAGAAACCAGGCAGGTCAAGAATTGCCCCAAAAAGGCACATTTCAACTGTATGGATAGCATTATTCCCATAATGCACTGTCCATGTTTTATCCATTCTCGCAGCCTTTCTTTTTAATTTCATAGCAAGTTCAGCAGAAATAAAACATTCTGTAGCTCCAGTATCAAAAAGTACAACTACAGGTTTACCGAATAACTTACCCGTAACTTCTATGGGCGTCACTTGCTTTTCAGCTTGTCTGTTAGACACTGCAGCATGTATCCTATGCTGCTGTCCGCGATCATCCTTCTTCAGAGGACAGTGATTCGCATAGTGGTCCTTTCCACAGTTGAAGCATCCTCCAGCTGGCCCTTTTCTAGGTTCAAATTTATTACCAGCCTTAAAGTTATCGTTCTGGCTTCCATAGGACTTCTGTCCAATGCCATTAACTTTTGGAAAGCTGTTCCGCACACTATTTACAGGTCTGTTCATCACAGGTTTCTTGTTGTTATCAACAACAATTTTATTTTTCACACCAAACCTTTTCCAAGGTCCCCTTTTTGGTGCAAGAGACGAAGAAAGATTGGGAATCTTCTTCCTTATCTCTTCCCTGTGAGCAGATATTGCTCTCAATTTCTGTTCCTGTCTGATTGCCTTTTCGACAACTCCATCCATGGTGGTTGGGCCGTGGACATCCACTTCGCCACCAATGATGGGATTCAATCCCATTATGAATTTCCGTATTCTGAACTTCTCGTCAGCTTGGTACTGCGGCACATACTTAAGGAGTTTAGTAAACCCTTCCCAGTATTCTGTCACCGACAGCCTTCCTTGCGACCAGTTCTGAAATTCAGTCATTTTCCTATCAAAATAGAGTTGAGGCAGCCATCTTTGCCTAAAATAACCCTTAAATTGATCCCAAGTTATGTCTGATTCGACAATATTCAGCTCAACCTTACGGTTGTCCCACCAGGATGATGCTTCATGAGAAAGCTGATATGCTCCCCATATCGCTTTAGTCTCTTCGGAGAAGTTTCTTATTGCAAAGTATTTCTCCATTTCACTGAGCCAGTTCTCAGCTCCGTCCCCAAGAGTTGTTCCATCAAACTTTGGAGGACTTATTCTCTTTATATCATTTGTAAGTTCAGCTGCTAATCTTGCCCTTTTATTTTCAGGGGGATTAGGAGCAATTACATTATTATCATCAACACCCGGATTCCCTCCGTTGATGTTGTCCACAGGAGGCAGCTGATCATTTATTTCAGCTTCATTCCCCTCCTCTTCATTGCCCATTGACTGTTGTTCCAGTACAGTCAAACGATCCCTCGTATCAAGTAGGGCAGCAAGGATTTCATCCAGCTTTTGGGCAGTTGCTGCTTCTCCACCCTGCAACGGGTTATTCGCAGCATTCCCTCTTGTCCTGACCATTTTCTGTTCAATAAGAAAATGTAAACTTTATTAATAACGTGGACTCATTAGGTCCAAGAGCTGCAACCTTCAGCTCTGATACCAAGATGTAACATCCCCATTTTAAAACACCAGAACAAGGGAAATTTTTTTTTTTTTTTTTTTATATATAACGTTCTCTGTTATGAATTATAAAATTCAAACACACGTTCAAGATTTAATAATTGTTCTCTGCCCAAACAACACAGTTTGGATCATACAATTTCTTTTAAAAACGAATGTTCCCTGTTCACATATTTACAATATGGAACACACATTCAATGCCATTCAATCTTATAACAGATTCTATATGCTGCTGTAAATGACTCGATGAACTGCCGATCCTTCCATTTTCATGGCTCGGAGTTTCAACGATCCTTCATTTCATGACTCGGCAACAACCGATCCTTCATGTACATGACTCGGCAACAACCGATCCTTCATGTTTGTTTATGCATAGTATATTTTATATACTTGTTCTCATAACCTTCCCCGGTTATCGAAGTGATCCATTTAAGAAGCCTATCTGAATATCTGTTACTGATATTCATCTGACATCCTGCATCTTAAATTAAGTGATAAGGACAACGCAACCAGCAATTGCGATACTTTGGCCAAAGATTTTCACATGCTTTGCATGATCATATTCCTGGATGTGATACACATCTACGGAATACGTCCTTCACTTCACTTCACCTGTTATCTAGAATGGTCTTTCCTGGTTCCTACCAGTCCTCATCGTTTAAGTTCAGTTTTTAAATTTTCAATTCCAGCTAGTAATATGAACGGGTATAGGAAGGCACTCCTGGTAACTAAAGATACGCAGACATACGGTGTCGTTACCCCACGACTCCGTGTGTCTGATTATCTTTAGTATTCCGGAGTCACTCCGTATACCAGATCATACCCTATCTCCACCCCAGCTAAGATCTACACATTCAGCCTATGTATTCTAAATGTTTTAATTCGGGAGGGCATTGCTATATGTCAGCTGCAACATTGTGTCGTCATGAAGACCCCGTCTTCATGAAGACACCTTGCTGTAGCTGGCGTATGCCAATGTCCTGCAGAATCCTCCCATCGAGAATACACATCCTGCCCAAGTGACTTAGCCACGAGTTAATAGTTTAAGCAATTTTCAGCATCCACGCTGATCCCTTGATCCTCGTTTCCGTTGCAGTTGTATATAACTAAGAGGGACTAAACTGTCCATTAGTTTGCCAAGTATCGTCTCCTTCGTATCGAAGGGCTACATTTCCTTACTTGGTTCATTTCTTAATCATTGGATTAAGCAGCCCGTACCAACGGACGTAATAAGTTTAACCTATTAAACTTAGCCAAGATGTTTCCAACTGCAACTAATTTCAGAATATTAACTTATTAGACGTCATTCAAACGAGGTCTAATCTTCGAGAAATGAATTCATTTGTTCCCCTTAACATTATATAGTTAAGGATCATTAGTTATGGATATATGTATCCTATATCCTTTATTCTGAATTTTATCAAACGGGATCATTAATGGAGTTCGAAAACGAAGTTCGAATACTCCAAATTTAAATTGATATTCCTTAGCTCCTAAGCTAATCCTGAATACCCTCTGATTATGAAATCATATTCTTCTTAATCCTTTTTAATGTCAATTAAAAATTCATCTTTACCCAAGTATGAACTAATTGCATTGTTCAACTTAAAAGTTGTATTTAAGTAAGAATAGATATCAGTTTCAATTCAACATCCATCCAAGGATAATGAAACAATTCCAACTCAGGAAATAACATCATATTTCCAATTTAAACAACAATATCAACTGATATAATTATTGAAAATATCACACTTGTAACTGTATTCAATATTTCAAGTCATAATTTGTACATTTGCCAATCCAGCTGATTGGGTATAGTTTATACAAAGCATCCATACAACTCATGGACAGAAGAATACATTTTCTTCTTTCACAATTCCTCAAAGAGGAATAAAAGCAACAGTTACAATTTAATTTACATCTAATCAAGAGGCATCAGAAGACAGCCAAGTCTTCATTCTAATCAAATTCCATCTGCAAAATGAATTGCACGGGTCAGTTCAATGAACTGAGCACATTAAGCACTTATCCTTAAAATAAGATGCTTCAACAAATTGTTTCAATAAAAGAACCCTGCTTTTATGAAACAACAGCAAAACATCAATCTCGAAAGGCACAAAAGAGAGATCAGCATAACCACTGAGCTATCACAAATATCATCACAATCAGCCAAGGGACTGCTGTCCCGTTTCCACATAATCAATGCAAATATCAATTTACAATATTTGTCAAGTTAGGAATACAAGTAGTTTGCTGCCTATATAGCATACAGTTATCCTTTCCACGCCTTTCATTAATAACCAATGCAAAGGATGAAACTAACTGAATATAAATCCATTACTTTCCCTTCCGTTCATGAAGCATGTTAAATTTAAAGCATTCAAGTTCAAACAAGAAAGCGAACAGCAATGCATATAGTAGCTCCCATCCAAACACTATAAAATTCATCATTCACGAATTCCAGATTTCCAACTGAATGAAAGAGAAAGATCATTTTTCTAAAACATTCATTCATATCTCTATTTCCTTCCACACGACTGTCCTAACAGTGGAATCCAAACGAAAATCAATTCAGATAACAGTTCAGAGTGAAACTTACAAAATCCACTCGGAATTCACTTTCCGGCAGCAAGAATAATTTCATTTTATTCCAGTTCATATGAATACCAAACAGGTTAGTAAGACATTATATTCATCGTTGGGCAAGCCATATCAATATGCATACTATGTATTTACTGTACTAGAAGGTTCCATACTTCCTTCACTGTAGTGTTAACCAAACAAACAGTTAAGCAAGCACGTCATCATTTATTCCTGTGATCTAATATATTCATGAACGCATACAGTTCATAATATAAATTTGCACATTGCTGTTACCTACAGCAAAATCAATTCTTACGCATAGTAAGGTCCAATATTACTTTCAAAGTCCAAAACAACAAAAGGAGAAGAATTTATTCTCTGTAATTTCATTGCGAAATAATCGTTTAATTTCCAATGGAATAAAAAGAAATCCAAACAACAAGACAGAGTTTCCATGCGTCACTTTTTCACACAGTAATTCAAAGTCATGCTCTCATTCACGAACAGTTCAAAACTGAAGGTCAAACCACAACTACATGGCGCAATGGAATCATCTTTCCAACACAGCAAGAAGAAAATGTTTAATCATTCCTTGCACAGAAGACAAAGCCAATTTATAATTGCATCTACAGTCCGAACAAGAAGACCGAGAAGCATCAATGAACACAATAAAACCATCTTATTCTCACAGTCCATTAATATGTTTAAGAGGAAACAGTTAACTTTTCCTATCCCACAAATAACCAATACATATCCGCTTATTTCCTATTCAAGAGAAGCACAGCAAGGGAAATATCGGAATTACTTCCTTCAATCGAAATCAGATACTCATAGGGAACCCAAATACCATTTTCATTAAAATCCATAACAGTAAAAGGGTGAGGATCCATTTATTCTTGTAAAAGGAATTTTCATTATAGAAACGACCTCATGCAACCCGCACAGCTGTTACACTTATAACACAAGTTCAGATAACAGCAAAACAATAGTACAGCAATAAAATACCCATACTGTCTGTACAGTTTCACCTTCCATTTCACAAGAACACCCAGTTAAAATTTCATATAATACCCATAACCAGCATCACATGGAGGTAATTCCATTCAAGAAGAGCAAAACGGTTAATCACAGCAACTGGGAAACATCTTTCCTATCATTTCCAAAGGAAAAGACAGTAAGGGTCGACGAACCCAAATCATAGCAACACGACTCATATATCAAGCACAGTTTTAAGATATATATATATATTATGTTTTCCATTACTGTCAAACACCCAGCTTTACAGGAAGGAATTTCGTTCAATAAAATACAAGGACAGTCGAATTCAGCGACCCATAAAGATGATTCATATGATTTCCAAATAATACCAAGAGTTATCGATCCCCAGTCATAGCAATATAATCACGACTGTAATTCCATTTTTCTCTTCACATGTATTAGCAGTTCCAAGCACAACAACAAAGAGAACGATTACATTTTAAGGAAAAGATTGAACAGTCTGTCCACCTCATACCACATGTACAGAGAAAGAAAATGTTTATTCCATTCCACAATACTGTCAGCAACCACAACAGTAATTCATATTCCAATCCAATTCCAGCAACAACGAATCAAGGCCGAGCAACCAGAGCCAATTTCTTATCATTTCCCAAAGAAAGAAAGCAAGAATCAACAAATCTATATCAAAATCAACTCAACAGCAATCATGCAATCCCAACCCAAGAGCAGGGTTGTTTTAATGAAACATTTAATCAAAGCAAAGATTTTAAAGAGAAGGGCTTAACATGCCTGAAACCTCTTTTCCAGAGCTCGAAGAAAACGTTGTTTGCCGTGTTTTTCCTTCCACAGCGACAGCACAAACTCTCCAACACTTCCTTCCTTCTTCAGGCTTAACAACAGCCTCCAAATCTCCACAAAAATGTCAAATGCCAAGAGCTGATTCGACCAAACCAGACCAAGAAACCAAATGCAGAGCAACTTCACAAAAGGCTCGAACCAACAAAAATGAAAATCAATTTTTCCTCATGCTGTTTCCAAGGCGAACTGGTCGCGAGGACCAAAAACCATTAATGCATTAAAGGCTTTGCCTTTTTCCTCACTTTCCGCGCCACCGCCACTTGGGTTGGCGAGTTCTAAGTTTCAAATTTTCCAAGCAAACTGAACTTGGCTCTATTTCAAAATAGATGCCTCTAAATTCCTTACCTGCCCCGCCAAAACTGGCGCCGTCCACGAAGGGACAGTTCATTTAATTCCAATGAATGCCTCCTTCCCATCCTTATCCCTTTCTTCCCAAGGGTCTGCGTACCCCTTAGTTTAGGATTAGTTTAGGTTACATAACTCATTCGACCTAGGTCTTAGTTAAACCTTAGGTTTTAGAATTTAGATTTATTTTTTTCCCTCTTTTTTTTTTTTGTAATTTAAAAATCCACTTAGGATAGTAGTGTAGGATGTATGTTAGGTCTTAGGGTTAGTTTAGGTTTAATTCACACTAACCACTAACACTAACAACTTCCTTCCAGCCCCTTACTAACATTCACGTTAACGCAGAGCAGGACGTTCCGTCCTTCAGATTACAGGCCAAGGCCACCCGTGTCCAGGCGTTTCTCGCCCCACGAGGTCCCGAATTCGACAGTACAGGGTTCAAGAATCGAACCCCTGTCGTTGGCATTTTCGTGCTAGCTATTCACACCTGTAATCAGGCGCTGCACGCTCATAATAATCCTAGTCCAGTTCAAGTGTGAATTAACATAGAAAACACAAGAGGACCTCAGCATACTTGAATCAATGGAGTTGATTCAGGGTATGCTGTCAATCAGCACAAGAGCAAGCAATTATACGACAATCTGTCGTCACATCAGCAAACACACAAGTACAATATTTGCTGTCCCATGCAATAAATCACAGTATGCAAGAATCCAAATTAGCAACACATTCTCTTAAGATCAAAACGTATCTTAACATGTTTGCTTTCATTCCAAGAGCTATAACAGTATGTAAAACATTTACCAAGTTAACATACAAAGCTCTCACCTTAATTCAATTCTTAACCCTAGAAGGCTACCACAAATGTATCTACACTTACCAGCTCCCAATGCTAAACCATTTTAGATGGGGGTAGGCTTTTAGTTTTCCATATTTCTTGTATCATTCTCTGTGTGCCTCTATTTCACAATTTAAAACGCATAGGATCTATGTCCCTCTCCACCAGGGCTTTATCCTTGCCATTGTCAAAAGGGCGGCCTTGGACATTGACAAAACTGGTGCTCTTAAGTTGGCTTTGGAAGCTTATGCAAACGGTTCAGGGTCTGATTCGAAGGAGGAGGATTCAAGTGATGATGAAGATTCTCTGGATGGCGACACGAAAGAGGATAAGGTGGAGGTGGTCGCGGCCCAAAACCTAAAGGGTCTTAAATCCAAGCAAACCCTGAGCACTGAGTTGAACACTAAGGGTGAGTCTAGCAAATAGGGTGCCCGGATTCCTATAAACGCTCAATTGGAATAACACTATGAGGATATAGGTCATGTCAGCTCGATCAAAGGGGACAATCACTTGGCCATGATGGTGGTTGATATCGATGAGCTCAAGGGGGACATGCGGATTACTAAGAGCTCGGTTTAGTTTCTTTTTAATGATTGGCACAAGATGAAGGAGCAAGTGTAGGAATTAGTTAGCAATGGGTAGGGTGGCGAGATTGAGATCCTAAAGGCCAACTTTGGGGCCATAACCAGGGATATGGATGAGGTTAAAGCTATCCTTCATAGGTGTATGGAATAGAGCATCGTGACTGTTAAATCGACCCTGCTACACCTTCAAACTCTGGGGCAGCTTGCCAATTCTTATTGTGTTGTGGATAGTCAAGGAAGGAAACGGAAGGTGACCCCAGATGGTTTAGACCTGAGCTCTTTGGCTGTTAATATTGACGCTCTTGCAAAAGAATGGGCTAAGGTGCCGGAGGGGCTTGAAAAAGCCTACAAATGACTTTGGTGTGGGGTGATTTGTTTTTTCACTATCTCTGTCTATGGATGTTAGTTCCTTCGATGTTGTTAGTTTCACTATGGTTTTTTGTTGTTGTTAGTATCACTATATGGGCTTCTAAGTGCCCTTGTTACTATGAACTTTTATACTATGGTTTTTTGATGTTATTATAATTGGCTTTATCTACTCTCGTGGAGCTTTCTTGATGTACGAGGTAGGGTCCCCTTAACCCTCTTTTTACCAATAATAAAAAAAAACTATTACTTTTTATGTGTTAGTTGTTAATTCATCAATAGTCGTTTGTTGTCATTAAATTAATAGTCTCCATCTAAAAGTGTCGTCATTTGTTGTCTCTGTCATTTGTCAAGTCATCAAAAGTATCGAAGAAGAAGAAGAAGAAGAAGAAGAAGAAGAAGAAGAAGAAGAAGTTGTCATTGTAAAAGTCCAATAGGTGATTTTAGGTATTTGGTATCATGGTGTCAAGAGTCAATGTTAAAATATTGTTAAAAAAAAATTTAAAAAAATTGCCTCACTTTTAGCCGGACGCATTTTCGGTGGAATCCGACGTCTGAGTTGAACTTGAGGGGGGGAATTCTCATATGAGCTCCATGATCAAATCCAACTGAACTAGCAACATGAGACTGGAGGATGGAGGAAAACGAAGGTTGGAGGTTATTCAGTGACCTCTCGTTAGTTGCCAACGATGGGGCCGCATATCAACTTTGGTGACATGTGTGTGTGTGTGCAGTTTGATTTTAGTGCTTCCAGTATGGTACAGTTTGCAATTTTCAATGAGTGGAAATTTCACATTGAGGGGGGGAATATGATCCGATGTTCCATTTCCATTATGTCAGATTTTTCTATGTATGTACGAGCAACAAATTTCAACAAAATTTCCTATGTTATTCCCTACAGTGAGATGTGATGAGAGCTAAGAATAGTACTTGGCATATCATGATGTGATTGTAGGTAAACCACTTGAAAACCTTCATTTGTGGTTTGTGGTAAACCAATAGTAAAACCACCATTCTTGGTTGTTGGTAATCCATTCACAAAACCATCACTTTATGGTTTGTGGTAAACCAATTGCAAAACCACCATTCTTAGTTTTTGGTCAACTATTTGCAAAACCATCCTTGAGGTTTGTGATTATCCTGTGAAAATCACCATATCATGAGTAGGTGCAAGTACAAAGGCAGTTTTTCCCTATGTTTGCACTAAGAGGGGGAATGTTAGGAAATATAATATATTAGTGCTCCATTAGTAAGTAATAATTACGTGAAGTAATTATTATTTTGTAAGTATGTTTTAGTAAATTGTTATTAGTTGTTATATATAACAACAATAGTAATTATATTTGGTTAGTGTGTTAGAAACAACTCACATAAGTTAATGAATTGTTATAGCTACTTCCTATTATTTAGGAAATATATTTCCTATATATTTGTATGTTTTGGAATAGAGAAATACAATGTGAATAATATTATTTGTAATTATTTTGTCTATTCTCTGCAATTATTCTGATATGGTCTTTATAATTTAAACCACACAAAAAATAATTGATCTTAATTGCTCTGATACTGATCTAATCCATAAACTACCTCTTTTAAATAATAAACAAATCATATTTTAGTGACAATGAATGAAAAATTTAACAAAAGTTCTTTTATCCAATATGTTATGAAATAAACATTCACACAATACTAGAATTGAGAAATGAAAAACAAGGAGGCAAAAAAATTATCTTGGAGAAACCCAACGTGGGAAAACTCTAGCTGGGTAAGTAATTGCTTCCCTTTACTATGTAAATATCCAATACAAGTTCATTGTCCAAAGATGAACTTCTAAAAGGATTCAAGCTCCTTCCACTTGCATTACTTGTATACAATCCTAAACTAGAAAGAACTCAACTATCTATGAATAAAACAAGAACAATTCCAACTTCATTATTTGTTCACACTTGAATTCACTCCAAATAACTTGCTTGAATGAATATATGTGTTTTTATTTATAGTTATTATGCCCAATGTAAACACCACTTCTTCACCCCTAGGTGAACTGACACACGTTAATCATATTATCACTATTATCATTATCATCTATATCCTAGCTTCACTTCAAAATTACCATAAATCCTAAATACCTGCATAAATCCAATTTACCCTACCTTATCCACTCAAAACCACCCTATCTTAATTTACTCTCCATCCTAACCCCTTAACCTCTCACAACCTGAATCCCTAACCTCCCACCATTCACCTAACAACCTAAAACCTCACATGACAAGTGGTTTCAACCATTTTCCATCTTTTCCTTTATTGTTTTGTAACCTTTATGGATAAATAAACAACAATATGTAATCAATGGTGATTGTTGCAGTCACCATTGATCATATTCAACCAACCTCTTCCTCCATTTCCCAATTGGTGAGAAGATGGATTTTGGGACGATCTATTGTACCTGCATACAACATCATTACATTCGAGACTATCAACACATTACTGCCAAAGCCTTCAGGATTCTCTTCAGACCACTAGTTAATATTTTGGGAGCTCTATCACCTTCACAAAAATTATCAAGGTTAGCATCTTGGTTTCATATCTTTATCAACTTTCTCTTTGCTTTCATTATAGTTTGCAATCTATCATGTACTTCATCTTACATAGCCTTCTTAAGTTTTTTCCCTCATTCAGTCATTTAGCCAAACTTTAGAATATCTGTAGTTTAAACATAAATGGTCATCAATCAGTCCCTCGACCTTTGTTTCTTTCAATAGTTTCCTAAACACTTCCAAAGATATGTTTTCATAATATCATAGGTTTCTAGACTCCTTCTAGTTTGCCCCAACACTTTGAAATCCTTCTGTCATCAATCAATGTTTGTTTTATTAGTTTTTTTTTCAAAATCAACATTTTCTTCGTAATTGTCGTTGATCCCCGATTGTCATTGATGCCTGTGTTTTTAATCATTTATAACATATACCATACTATCAATAATCTATTTTAGATCTAATCAGTTGCTTACAAGATGCATGTTCTATAGATGACTGTTCTAGGTAGTTGCTCAAACGTGCACCCGTGTCTCAGATCTCTGAAAAGGGCCGAGGTGTCTAAGACCACAATGGAACCGTCCCCAAGTTGTGGGACCTTGCACGCTTGGGATGGATCTCCAAAGAAGGCCAGTTCCTCTACCTACCTCTAACACTACTACTACTCCTAATGTTGAATGAAAATCCTAGACTAAACATGCCAAGGGACCAGGGATAGAAGGATGTGTAGAAAGGGAAAATCCTAAGCTAAGGAAGGTGATAGTGCCAGAAGGAAAGGGTCGATCTCTCTCCATGAGTGGTGAAGGAAACAGAGAGGGCACGGGAGAAGAGGGTAGATGACACAACCACAGATCAACACACGGGCTCAACCTTCCAACACATGCAACACATGAACATGGGGACTGCAAGTAGAGGAATATGCACAACATGCCAGAAAATGCAAACAAAGAGGTGAGATGCAATGAAAATGAGAGAGGGAAGACAAGAGTTCCACAAAACATGATTTTATTGCTTAAGGGATGCACAGTCATTTACATTCATGGCAAGAGGTGAGAAAACATTGCAGAGACCATGCCAAGGTCTGAGACCCATGGGAAGTTGGCCACCATTTTGGCATGGTGTCATTACAACAAGGAGAGATATTTTTACAAAGCAGAACTCTGCTATTTATAGAAGAAGAAGGAGAGAAGAGAAGGAGAAAGGGAGGGAAACTCATATTCAAATCTTCAACCACCAACAACCAGTGATAAATGCCTACAAATCTACCTACAAGGCTATCAGATGTGCTTCCCCATGTCTATTTGGCATGTGGAAGAAGGAAGAAGGTAAGATCTGATGAAATTTGGTAGTTGAGGTCGATTGGATGTGTGCATTGATGAGCTGAAAGATGTTTCCCTATTTTCGCCTAACAAATCCTGCCTAAATTTGAATTTGAATAGTCCAATGTGTAGCTTGTGTCAGTAGTTCTCTGACAAGTCCAGGTGCATGTGCTGATCTGAGCTCTGTAGTAAAAGATACAGCTGTCAGAAGATGTCAGAGTCGTCGGTGCATGGAAAACACGTGGCACATGCAGGTTGGCTGAAATGATGGCCAACTGTTCATTTGTTGTCTTTTCTACCACATGTCATGCACTAGTTGGTTGTCTAGATTCAGCACCCTATTGGCATGCTTTGATTGGTTACACATGACACACTCAAGTCTGACAGAAGATGAATTGGCACAGAAGGGCGCAAAGGAAGGTGCAAGGCATGAGAGCGAGAAGAAAGCAGTGCACAAAGGGAAATAAAGGGGAGGTGGAAAGGAGTGCACATGTGATGCACGTGGGGAGATGAGGAAAACTGGTGAGTAGAGAACATATGGTTAAGGTGAAACTATTACAAGGTAATGGGTGCGGTGTGTGAAGGGCTAAGGACTTAGCTGATAGAAGTAATTGTGAGGTGCACAGGAAGGGAAAAATGGAAGGAGATAGAAGAATGCAAAGGGGAGAAGGAAGGTGCATGAGGGCACACGTAGAGGAACTGCAACTGTGCCAAGGTGTCAAAAGAACAATCTTGAGTGTGTGCAACCTGAAATGTGAAACACCAGAGTCAGGATGAAAATATAAGTTATCCAGATAACTAGGAGAGTTATTTGGATAACAGTTTTGGTGACTTTTGGGGGCCATCTTCCTGCTAGATGAAGAGACCAGTAGCCTTAGAAGTCCATTGGGCATGGAGTCAGGTGCTAATCTTGAAGATCTGATCTGTAACTTTGAAGAACATTCCTGAAGTCACTTGAAGCTCTGTCTGAACTCTGAACTGAACTGTTGTTCTCATATGAAGATATTCTGAATTGGATTGATGAGAGTGAAAGCTATGCACTGACTGTTAGAACTGCCTCTGCCAAAATTGAACTGATATCCTAGGAAGCAACAAAAGGGGCATGTGGGCATGACAGTAAAGGAAAAGGCACCAGAGGGAGCACACTGAAATAGAAGCACAACACTATGTACAAAAGCTGAAAATCATACATGTCCCAAATGGAACATGCAGAGTGTGCATGAGCACTTGTGTTACTGAAAGCAAACCTAAACTAACCTAAACTAACCAGAGGCAAGGGCACTCAAGTAAAACCTACAACAGGCAGGGAGAAGTAGCTTCCCTTCCTCACAAATTGTGACCATGTAGTTGATTTGGTGCTGAACATGGTCAGAAATGAGAGTGAAAAAACACCTTGCAGATGGTGTTTCACCCTCCTCAAAGTATCAACAAACATAACATACACCTCCTAGAGTTGTTCTATACTTGGATCTGGGAGGTGCTGTTGCTGACCTTTGGCACACTGAAGCTCTACCTCATGCTCTGAAATGAGCATGACTGGTGGAAAATCTTTTTTTGGCTCTAGGCTAGCCAGATATCTGATTGGGCATGGTCTGATCCTTGTGGTTTTCCCATTACTTTGAAGCTCAATCCCACAGATGGGATTTTCTTGTAGACTTTCCTCCTGAAGGGGAGTGCTTGTAGGCTGGGGCGTGCAAAGCTGGGGTGCACATGGTTCTGCCTCTACAAGTAACTCGGTCTCCTCCAGAACTGTGCCCTCTAGAGCTAACTTATTTTCCTCATGAACATGCACCCATATGATTTCCTCTTCCCAGTCAGAGTCACATGAGTCACACCATTCTTCAACTGTCCTGCAGTCGTCAAACATGATGACATTGGTTGGGAGAGGTGCATTGGCTGGGGCTATTCATTTATGGTACAGCTAGATAGAGGGGACTCGAAGAAAATGGGAGGATGGACGCAGAAGGGATGGAAGGTGCACATGCAAGAGGAGAAGAGGCACACGCAGGAAGGGGAATGGAAGAGAAATGAAGGTGAGATGAAAGTGAGGGAGAAGGGATGGAATTCTCAGTGGGGGCAATGTGCAAGAAGCTAGGAACACATGCGCAGTGGGCTGAGATGATGTAGGTTAGCGTGGAGGAGTGGGAGGGCTGTAGGATGGTAGTGCAGGGTTTCCCCATTGATAGGGTTTCCACGCGCTAGATTTTTGAGCCTCCATTTCTTCCGCCCACTCTGTAATCTAGGGCAACATCTTAATGATGAAGTACAACTTTTGTTGGGTGCTAAACCAGCCTGGTACAGGGCTGACCCATGGACAAGGGACCTTGTAGCCAACTTTAGCTACCTTTATAGAGCACTTGACTCTGAGATGCATCATGTCCATCTCCATCTCTTGCACCTGCCTCTCAAAATCAGCTTCAGCCAAAGAGTTGCCACCATCATCTACATAAACCTGTTCTTCATAAACATTTTGGTTAGAAAAAAGTGGGTTGTATGCATTTTCGGGATAATGGGGCTTATAAAACTGATTTGGAGGAGGATTTTGAAACTGTGGGGATGGAGGGAAATAGTTCTACTGCTGAAAATGAGAATTCCATATAGGGAAAGAAGTCATGATTGCACAACTTCAAAAGAGGAATGTGGAATGATGGAAAAAGGAATGGAAATGAGGGGATAGAGATAATGGGTGCATTGAATCAGTGGAGTCACCAGATGTGTTGAAAAATGCCTCCAAAGGCTAGATCTCAGATAACACATCGAACTTGCTGAGATGAAGATGTAAAGCTCTTCACTCTGGTCCCACCGGGCATGCCAGAAACTGTTGGTTGCTCAAATGTGCACCCACGTCTCAGATCTCTGAAAAGGGCCAAGGTGTTTGAGACCACAATGGAACCGTCCCCAAGGTTGTGGGACCTTGTACGGGACAGATCTCAGAAGGCCCCTCTACCTACCTCTAATGCTACTGCTACTCCTAATGCTGAATGCAAATCCTAACTAAACATGCCAAGGGACCAGGGATAGAAGGATGTGTAGAAAGGGGAAATCCTAAGCTAAGGAAGGTGATAGCGCCAGAAGGAAAGGGTCGATCTCTCTCCACATGAGAAGAGGGCATGCCAATCAACACATGGGCTCGGCCTTCCAGTGTTGAACACATGAACATGGGGACTGCAAGCATATGCACAACATGCCAGAAAATGCAAATAGAGGTGAGATGTAATGAAAACAAGAGAGGGAAGACAAGAGTTCCACAAAACATGATTTTATTGCTTAAGGGATGCACAGTCATTTACATTCATGGAAGAGGTGAGAATACATTGCAGAGACCACGCCAAGGTCTGAGACCCATGGGAAGTCAGCCACCATTTTGGCATGGTGTCGTTACCACACGGAGAGATATTTTTACAAAGTTGAATTCTACTATTTATAGAAGATGGAGAGAAGAGAAGGAGAAAGGGAGGGAAACTCATATTCAAATCTTCAACCACCAACCAGTGATAAATGCCTGCAAATCCACCTGCAAGGCTGTCAGATGAGCTTCCCCATGTCTGTTTGGCGTGTGGAAGAAGGAAGAAGGCAAGATCTGATGAAATCTGGTAGTTGAGGTCGATTGGATGTGTGCATTGATGAGCTGAAAGATGTTTCCTATTTTTCATGCTAACAAATCCCACTAAATTTGAATTTGAATAGTCCAACATGTAGCTTGTGTCAGCAGTTCTCTGACAAGTCTAGGTGCATGCCGATCTAAGCTCTGTAGAAAAAGATACGGATGCTATAAGATGTCAGAGTTTCGGCACGGGACACGTGGCATGCACAGGGTTGGCTGAAATGATGGCCAACTGTTCATTTGTTTTGTCTTTTCTACCACACATGCACTGGTTGGTTGTCCAGATTCAACCACCCTATTGGCATGTTTGATTGGTTAACGCGGAGACATACTCAAGTCTGACAAAAGATGACTTGGCACAGAAGGGCGCAAAGGAGAAGGTGCAAGGGAGGGAACTTGGATTCAAAGAAAGTGAATGAAAGGGATAAATTCCTAATCCAGTTGCAAGGCGCAAAGGGAGTGCATTCCCCATGTTTGGGGAGATGAAGAAAACTGGTGAGTAAGAGAATGTATGGTAAGGTGAACTTATTACAAGGTAATGGGGTGCATGCAAAGGAGCCAAGGACTTAGTGATAGAATTAAGTGTGAGGCGCGCGAGAAGGGAAAAATGGAGGAGATAGAAGAATGCAAAGGGGAGAAGGAAGACATGCAAGTGCACGCAGAGGAACTGCAACTGTGCCAAGGTGTCAAAAGAACAATCTTGAGTGCGTGCAACCTGAAATGTGAAACACCAGAGTCAGGATGAAAATATAAGTTATCCAGATAACTAGGAGAGTTATTTGGATAAAAATAACTATCTTTGGCCTCTTTTCTTTATCTCTTGCTTTCTATTTGGGCTTGCACACCCTACAGCCTAGTCAAAAGTTAACTGATTTATCTTTTATGGCTTCAGACACTAGCACCCAGCTAGGACAACAATGCCTAGGCACTCCTTTCCCTCTTGGGTGCCCTTGACCATTTCTTACCTTACTCACTCTTTTTGGGTCTCTTTTATCTTTTGGGCATCTTTTTCACTTATGGGTTGGCCTTTGAGTTGTCAATTACGAAATTCAAACAAGGGAATCATATAAATACATAGTTATGTGTTCAAAATCAAGGACCAAGCACTAAACATTACTATCATTACCTAAGCTTGCATTCCAAAGGCACAAAAGCACTCAAAGGGCATCCGTCTAACATCCATTCAAGATATAAGGGTTACATACACTTGATTTAATTTAATTTAAATAAAATCTAATTGCAGAGTAATTGATATGATAAAATATAATAAGTATACAATTCTTAAGCACTTAAGCAATGCAAAAATATAATTAGATAGGAGGGATAAACGACTTAGCTGATATCCGTGTAATATGGAACTGATTTAGGCAGGGAAAAGTGATGAACAAGATGCCAACAATGTCGTAATTGATCTTTATAAAATATGGAACCTGAGATTGATGTTAGACATGAGCACCTATTGTAGGACACCCAGGGCTTGTGTACTGGGTACTTCCATTTACTAGATCTAGGCACCTTGGTGACTGTGCAAGATCATAATCTACATATTTTTATTTGAGGATACTTGTAGGGTTTTACAGTTCATTTCTGTTGATCACCTGATGTTTGCACTTTGATCTCCAAAGGTACCTATAACCTACAAAAGAGAATATCACCTACACAAGCCCACAAATTGCATCAAACCTAAAAAGGAAAATGTAGAATGGGGATTCAGACTAAACCCGATGGTCACCTTGAGAGTGAACTTATGACTGAGTGTTGTTCTACATCTTAGACTCCATATAGTTCTTATGTGTGTGTATAGAAATTGTGCCCTAGGATGCCCTTATGTAAGTTACACTTAAAAGCAGGTTGTAGCTAAAATGTAGCAATGTATTAGAATGTAAGGATGGAATAGAATGAAATTTCCCTTCCTATGATGTGCATGCAGAGTTATGCAACCCTTGTCCCTTAAATGGATGATTTTGAGTGCTTTAGGTGCCTTTTGAATGCAAGATTAGGTGATAGTAGTAATGTTTATTGCTTGGTCATTTATTTTAAACACATAACCATGTATTTATATGATTCCCTTGTTTGAATTTCATAATTGACAACTAGAAGTCCAATCCATAAGAGAATAAGATGCCCAAAAGATAAAAGAGACCTAAAAAGAGTGAGTAAGGTAAGAAAGGGTTAGGGGTGCCTAGAGGGGACAAGAGCACCTTGATGTTGGTGTCTGAAGCCATAAAATATAAATCAATAAAATCTTGACTGGGTTGTAGGGTGTGTAAGACCAAATATAAAACAAGCGATAAAGAAAAGAGTCCAAAGATAGTTATCAATCACTAGCTTTCTTTCTTAGGAATCATGTAAATGCTAGCATGCTTTTAGGACCTAGAAATGTACCCAAGTGCTTGATTTTGTGTCTACAACGCTGCATAGGAATGGGGGGTTTATTCTATTCCATTCACACATGCTATAGATTTCTATATTCTAGCTACAACCAGCTATCAAATGTAACTTACACTAGGGCATCATTCTTAAACACACACACAAGAACTATATGGAGTATGAGATGTAGTGCAATGCTCAGTCATAAGTTCACTTAGGGTACATTTGTCAAATGGTCAGTCTAACTACAACATCATTAATGCCTTTTTCTATAATGAATAGTAGGTTTGATGTGGTTTGTGGGTATGTGTAGGTAAACTTCTCTTTTATAGGTTACAGGTACCTTCAACAATTAAGGAGCGGACATCAGGTGATTAATAGGAATAAATATCAAAGACCTTGCGACACAGAAGAACGCAGATTCTAAGCTCATGCATAGTCACTAACACCTAGATCAAGTCACTAATGCCTAGGCACCTCTATCCTACACTGGGTGCCCCTATCCAGCTTTATTCCTAAAGTCTAGAATTTACAATGAGTAGTTACTATGTTTTTTGCATCCTGTTCAACCCGTAATTGATATCAAAATACCCAGAAACCACTTCCTAATTCACTAAATCATGAAATCAGGTAAGTCTTGGCTGAATCTCTCCTTATTTCTTAGTGTTTCATACTTTAAATGCTAGTTTTCTTATGTCATCACTATATTTTAGCATTTTTACATCATTAGGAACAATAATTACTTTACAATTAGATTTAATTCTATTTTTATTAAATCATTTGGTAAACCCCACTCCTCATTCGAACACCATTAATTACTTCTTTGTTACAAGCTTTGATACCCTAAAATCCTGTCACTATGAATGTCTCCATCCCTACCTTTTTGCAGGATAATCCTGAATGTCAAACTAAAATCCAATATTTTTTGTCCAACACTTATATTCATCCTCATACTTCTCCAAGGAGAATATAAATGTGTATCAGACATTTACAACATTAAATTGTTCAGAAAGAACACATTACTTTTACATATGCAGAAATTCCTTCTCAATCTATTTTAGATAATGATCCCCCACTTTAGATTCATGTTTGTATCAATAACATAGGGGTTGAATGAGCTTTAGTTTAAATTGGATCCGTCCTTAACATTTATAACCTACTATTATGTAGTCACAAAATCACGCACTTACTATTACATTAATATCGCTGGCTATGTTATTTTTTATATGGATCTTGCGTAATAAAAGTATTCACTAGTGACCCATCCTGGAGTCTTGTTATCAGTTTGTTAGGCATCATTATTGTTTATCTAGTCCAGTAGTCATTTGTCTCTGCAGTTTTGGGCATCTTTCGGGGTGTCTCAGGTGTCGTAATTTACTCATTTTTCATCTTTAGGTCAACTATGGGGCACCTAGGGTTGTACTGGGCACCCCAGGGTGCCCAAGTCCATGATTTTAGGCACCCTTGTCATCATAATTTTGGTCTTAATTTCTTTGTTCAGAGGTCAGTCTTAACAGTTACCCCGTGCATTCCCTTTGGTGGTAGTCGGCGTTTCGGGTCACTAGTGTTGAAATTTGAACAAGAGATCCCTATACAAACATACCATACTTCACTACATTATGGGCAGACATCTTACTATCAAGGGAAGCTATCTACTAAGGAAAGGGACTGCATTTGGGATCTTCTACATTTGCATCACACAAGTGCATAGGGGGAAAGGGTTGTATTATTTCCATTCAATCCACCATTTGCATTTTACATCTAGTTATTGCCCCTTATTATTGCGTCATTGGCGCTAGGGCATCCTACGCACAAAATTACACACACACACACACAGAACTACATTGAGTCTGAAATTTATTGCAATGCTCAGTCGTAAGACCACTAGTTTGGCAGTTGAGGTCAGTCTGACCTATGCATATGCATTAATATTTTTTAGGAATTGATGCTTTGGATAGGGTTTTACAGGTAGATCTTGATACATAATTTACAACGACATAGGTGACAGTATTGTGACACTTGTGTGACAAGGAGTGAAGGTATTCCAGAGATATTGTACACTTTTCAACTCATGTTTCTAAGATTTTCTACAGTCTACAATGCCCATATTACAGACCAGGGCACCTCGGGGTGCCCCAGTATCCACCCAGGCACCTCAATACAGGAAAACAATTAGCTTCTACCTTTCTGAAGGCCATCAGTCACAACTTTCCAGTATGCATACCAATCTGCTACATTCCAACACACAACGAGGTAAGTTAACTTAAGGTTAGTACCATATCCATCTTATTTCCATTATTTCAATAATCCATTCAATATTAAAACACAAAATATTTAGTTCTCAACATTTCAATATAGTACATTCAGTTTCTATTAGATTAACTCATAAAATAGTATTGACGAAACCCTATTTTTAGTTAATCATAATTTGGTGAACCCTACTATTCCAATACTTTTTGTTTGGATCCTTGCTTTTTCTATACTAGTAAATTTCTTTTTTTCATCATGTCTCATTTTAGCATTAATCCCATTTACGATGAGGTTGTCATAGCTGAGCTTAGGGATTTATATAGTTCAACCCTTGGATACACTTCCTGAAGCTACTCAACAAGCACTCCTTAGGGGACAAGCAGTACCTATAAGCCATGTTGATTCTCCTATAGGCATATGCCTTGTTGATGACCAAGTTGCTTTCACTCGTTGTATACCATGCCATCCGGTTGCATGTGATCCTTCTTATTCTTCTTTATGATGCCACCTGATGTATTAGATCCTTCTATCATTGATTACTTATTAGGCATTGATTCACAATCTGAGTATGCCTCCTACCTCTCCTCCGGCCACTCCTATAGCTACTCCTATGTCTCCTACCACTTCTCATTGTGTTTCTCCAATCTCTCATTCTAGTTCATCAGCACATTCTTATTACCTTGATGATCCTATTGATAGTGTTATTCTGGTTGACATTGACCATATTACTCCATCTCTCATTCCTAAGGAGTCTCCTTCTTTCTACACTGCTAAGAGTGCTTCACCTCTTCCATCTTCCTCTTCTCCTGATATTGCTTCTACCATAGTGCATGAGTCCCCGCATTCTATTGTTTCTTCTCATTCTACTCCTACTTCTACGCTTCCTTCTTCTTTCACCTATAATGGAAGTTCCTCATTCATTTGTCACTTCATCCATACCACATGTTCCTTATATATTGTTAGTGAAACTTCCCCTTCATCATCTCATGTAGCTCCTTTGACACACACACCTCACACATCTTTAGCATCGAATCCCAATATCTCACCTATTGATATAGCCATGATCACACACAATGGAAAGCGCCAACCTCTTAATACATTGTTGCCATCTTCTTTTATTCCATCACATGACATTCTATCTATCATGCATGTTGTAGGTCAAATTCAATCTCAAGTTCATTCCCTCACCCTAGAAAGTAGGGCTTACTATGCGTCTATAGACAAAAATTCCTTGCATGGTAATCAAGTTCCCAAAAAATCCCATAATTCGTCCTTTCCTAAGGATTTCATCATGCCCACATTTACATGTTTTGATGGCATTAGTGACCCTCATGCTCATAGTTCCCATTATCGCACTCTTATGGCCTCTTATTCCAATAATATAGACTCTTACTTAAGGCCTTCCGGTTTAGTCTAGTTGATGATGCACTTCAATGGTATACCCATCTCCCTTTTGGTTCTATTAGCACTTTCTATGACATGGAGGATGCCTTCCTTCATAGGTTTATTATCAATAATGGTCCTAGGGTCACATACGATCACATTCCTACTCTACATCAGGGCTCTTCTGAACCTATTCAAGATTACATCTTACGCTTTAATGCATGTATACATCAACTTATCTTTCAGCCTAGTGACTTGGAAAATCAGTTCATCTTCTTTCATGGTCTTATTCCTCCTCTAAAGAAATGCTTACAATATGATACTTGTGAGTCCTTTATTCTTTGTGTTATAAGGTTATCGATCTAGAACATGACCTTCTTGCTTCTCCTCTAGAAGAGCCTTCTCACATTTCTTCAATTACTATGTCCTCTGTTATTCCACCTACACCTCTAGTTGTACATCCTCAAGCAACCTCCAACCTTGGCTAAAATTCAAACAAAGTGTGTTCCTCCCACTCCACCTCCTAGTAACAATCAAAATCAACTCGTATCTCAACCCAAAGTACAAAGGAAACAACCTCATTCCCCTTCTCCACCTCCTACACATGTCTCTCCAGCTCCATGACCAGTTACTACTACTACTACTTCAGCTCAGTATCGTGGGCCTATGTGATTTTCACCTAATGCTCGACCTCATGACGTGTTGTGTATATTACTTGATGAGCGATCAATTCAGCTTCCTTCCAACCAACACCACCCTCCACACCATTTACAATGTCAACATGATTAGTATTACTGTAATTACCATCATATTATTGTCCATCGATGAAAATGAATGTCTTGCTTTACATGAGAGGTTACAACAACCTAGAGGACACTGGTGTCATATATTTTTCCTCTCATGAGAATCATTCTCCTTCACCATAACCACATAGGCATCCCTACCCCATGAGTCTTCTCCATCTAGTACTCAATTTGTTCATCATTCACCACCATCACATCCACATCCACCACCTCCATTATTTATCACCTCCATATTCATTACATCTGCCTCATTCACACTATCCATCACATGCATCCCATGGGTTTCCACCAGTCTCTGCATATCCCATGGTCACTCCATATGACATGCAATTTGGTATTTCATACACTCATGTTCCATCCATTCCATATGCTTCCACATCCACAGGTCATCCTGGTCATTGGTAGGTGATCATTATCACCTCACCCCCGATGACACACTTGTATTCTTACGGTTCTTACACTAATGTTGAGGGTTTAGTTATAAGAACCTTTCATCACACACTTTTTCATTCATCTAGCATTTCCTCAATCATTTCCCGCTGATGCACTCTTGCTTATGTGGCTCATACTTGACTATTAGGGGGTCTTATTACATGAGTCTATTCATCCATACACTAGGGGCATCATTACATTTCCCTCCCTCTATTTTCATCACTTTATCCTATTACAAATTACATTTTCATATATTCATTACAATACATTTATCTATTTCCACATTTATTCTATTATCAAATTACATTACCTACATGCTACATATTTTATTCATCTCATATTTCATCATTTACATTCATTATCTACTACATCATTCACCATACATATTTTATCTACCATTACCTAACATTATCATTCATCACATACACTAATAAATACACATGCAATGGACAATAACCATATAAACACAACATATCCATTATATATATATATATGTAATATATATATAATATATAAATAATCAGTCAGGGTCATATATCAATATATATAAATATGATATAATATATATCAAAAATTTAGGTGTCCATACATATATCGTTCATACAATCATCATCATAAAAATATGTTTCATCACTAGGGGGCAAATATCCCCCCTACATCATATACAATCATCATTATCAACCTCATCATCACTATCACTCTCATGTAATGTGAGAGCCCTAGAACTAGATGCCTCACCACCAATGTGATGCCTCACATTTCATGGCCCAAAAATTCTCCACCTGTCCATGTAGTAACATAACAATATCCATGTTCTTCTCTGAGAACTGATGCTATGAAATCTACATATCATGCAAACACATTCTGGGCCAAGGGACCACCACCTATCGCCCCTCGGGCATGTTGAGTCTCCTCACATGCCTCTTCCATCTCACTAAGAGGCATTATACATGTCGTTGCTGCTATGGCTACTGGCTCAAATAGATGGGTATGCTCTCCTTAATGTTATCTGACACCACTCGAGTAACCTATGACATGTTAGCACATCATTGGGAACATTCACGCTCAATGTGAGGATCGATGTGTCTACTATCAACGACCAATATACATCACCTACATACATAACATACAACCTCATGTTAGTCAAATGTGTACAAAAACCTAATCAACAATTCATAACCAAAATATAAGCATACACAATTACTTACAATCTACCATTATTGTTATTACAGGGTCAAGGACACCTCCCTCACCCCTCCTCCTGGTGGAAACTCCATAGAGACCCACAAAAACTGGGTATAGTAATACCCACTGATGCAAAAAAATTTCCCACCATGTCGATACTCCTCCATGCACCCCAGGTCATCACTATCCACTCCAAGTCTACTATCACTGGGTCTACCACATCTAACCCCAGTGGTATTATCTTACTCTGCCATGGGCCCTAGCCTAGATCCTGCCCTCCTAGGGGCCCTAACATCTCATAACCATATATATGGCTCTGGGGGACATCTATGCCATACCAAACTATTGTGATACTCTCTCCACCTGAAAAACTCCATTACACCTGGGAAAGCGGTCCTTAACCACATGGTCCTCAAAATACATCACAAATCATATCATCCTTAGGCCATCTCCCATAATACTGATATGGCCTCCATATCACTAACTCCGACCCCATCCTATCTATCTGAGATCTAAAACTATCTATGTCCATCTTCCTACCACAGATATCCACCCAACATCGAGAAAATATCTCTAGCTGAGCCCACTCCCCTTGTTGGCCCTCTAACTGGTCTCAATATGGCTATATGCTCATATGCCCATACATGTAGTAGTGTGGTGGCTCCCTATACCCCCACCATGATCATCCTGTGTGAATCGATACAAGTATTGTACATATGGGCCAACACACACCATTCCCATGTGTATCTCATCCCATCCTCCTCTTTATTCACTGGCATATGTCATGCATCTTATACAAGATGCCTACAACCCTCCCTCCACTGGCTATAAATGATGTAATCACCACTGCGATGAACTTCCGCAATCATGAACCTCAGACTGTAATATCACATCCAAACTGATATGGGCCTCGGCAGATACCTGGGCCCCTGAAAAATACCATCTAGCTGAGCACATCTAGCTCTCCATATCCATTACCGCCATAACCTGTACTCTCTCCCCAACCACTGACAATCGCAGTATGTGATATACATCCTCTAGTGTCATCAGTCATCTCCCCTGTCGGTAACCAAAATGTGCATGTATCTGGCACACCATCTCTCACACAGTGCAGTCAACATGGGCATATTATGGGGCACATCCCCCATCCATGCTATATGTCGCAGGCCAGAATGGTCCATCACATCCCACTCCTCATCTGAAAACCCAATCCCAGTAGTGTGCTCAAGTGCTGACCACTACAAAACTCCCTTGATTGGATATCCCTCTGCACAACACCAAACAACAACAAACACATCATTAGAACAACTTACATAGTCAAATACAATTTTTTTTTGACCAGGGCACTGTACGCCGAAAAAGTGACAGGCGAGTGTGAGAATCTACAAGTGACTCTTCCGCGTACCCGACCTCTCGAGGTCGTGCCGAGACAGCCGGTGGGGGTAGAATATGCGTTGGATTCAGACAAACTAGTTAGGCAGTCTAATGTCTTCGACACGCACTAGTGGAATTTGCGAATCTAAGGCAAAGAAGGCCCTTCTAACTTGGACTGGTGTGATAGATTGATCGGCAAGGATGACTGCTCGAAGGCTCCAATCAATATCGAGCTCTGGCGTGATTCGATCTATGGGTTGCGGAATACGTGGAAAATGACCTGGGATAGTTTCGTGTATGTCTCCAGATAAGGTCATAGGGTGGATGGTGGAAACAATTGACTCTACGGACGATTCTCTGGCCTAGTCCAGAATTCTCTAGCTTCGTTAGCCGCTATATCTAGTAAGGACAATTGTTCGATGATGATGGGTGGAATTGGAGTGGATTGGAATACTAGTATGCGTAAGCCAGCGTCTATATCTGATTGACTTGTGGACTCGTTGGGCTGTGGGATCTGTGGATCACAACCATAGACTCTTGGTTGTTGCGGTCCTGTTATGGTCATGCGCGAAATCAAGTTCTAATCCCTAGTATCCAGTAATCATATGCTTTCTCAGCTTCTATGTTTAGGACCAACAACTGTGTGATTTTCTCAGAATATCTCACAGGCGTTCGTGCAACCTGGATCCTTAGACTGGTATCTATATCTGTGAGAGTGTCTCCTGCACCTGGCTGTGGGACCAAAGGATCACAACCAAAGGTTTGTTCTCTTTCGAACCCTTCTACAGTCATGTGAGTGTTTACCTAGGGAAATCTGTAATTTGGTTGGTTTGACCAAAATGTGTGTGCTTGGTCGTCTTCTATGTTTAACCCTCTTAATTGAGAACTGATCAGTTGTAAATCTGTGGTTGTTCGGAATACTTGTATTCTGAGATTTTGGTCTATGTCAACTACCTTGGCGCACTATTATTGTGACGAGGTTTGGTTGAGGCATGATTGTCTCAAATATATATTCCCTGGGCTCCTGAGGTCACGTGATTGTCATACAAAATAAAATGTAAATCTAACTGTAACTAAGTAAACTCTAACTACATGGAATAAATCTAAAACATATAATAAGTAATGTAGCTTCTATTCTTCTAAGAAACCTTTCAAGAATTTTAAGGAAAGCAAAACTATTTTAAGCGTATCTAGAGAATAACAACTAAACAATAATTTAAAACAGACAAAATAACCGAGTGTAGTTATCAGCCTGTGCAATTTGTAGATTTATTCTAAATAAATAAAATAGCTCGTCTAATCTATCTGCAAGATTCTCGATCCTACCTCAGAAGTGAGGAGTGAATCATAGTTTCTCAGAAACTATCAATCCTCACAGCTTCCCTGGCAATATCGAGAATAAAAGTCACTGAAATGAAGCAATTATCTACTCTATTTGATATGATTCTAACTAGAACTTTGAAAGCTAGAACCTAGATTCCGCAGAACAGTGGTGAATCCGATGGTGTATGAGATCTTGTCCCCTCAGTATGATCTCCTCGTTCTTTCATGTTCACGTGGATCCAGAAAAGTGTGTAATGCTAGCATCGACAGGAGTAGATATTGGGACAAGGACAGCTCAGAATGCAGACCGAAAATGCGAGTAGGAGAGGGACAGCGCAAGAGTACAGAGCTTGGCTTATGCGATTCCTAGCGGGATTTTACTGCGAGTCATGCAACATGAAGCGACCAGAACCTGAAACTATCCTATTTGAAGAGAAAAACCTGCAACTTTAATGGCTTCCTAAGCTATTCTATTCCAATGGATTGGATAAAACAACAACACTGTTTGCACAAGCTGGATATGTGGCTTACCAACAGCTGGACAATGCTAAATGAGCATGTAAATGAACTAAAACCAGTACTCTAAGCAAAATAATAGCTAAATTCAATGCAAAGAGAAATTCAGAGACAAACTTCAGACCGGATTGGGTGAAATGACAGCACTGCCTGCACAAGATGGGTATGTGGCTTACCAACAGCTGAGCAATCTAACTAAAGATGCAAGTGAATTGAAACTATGGCTTCTAAACAAGATAACAAGCTAAAATACTAAAAATGAGGAGATGAGAGCAAAGATCAGTCTTCAAAATCAGGCCATTTGTTTGAGCACAAGCCATGCATTTATAGGAATTCAATCACCCAAAGATCAAAACCAAACTGAACTCCTAAACAATAAACAAAGGAAAAACACTATTCCAGGGGACCAAAAACATAAATGCATGCTCAAGTCGGCAAGGAAAGCTGGTGAAACATGATATTTCACGCGAGTCGTGTCAAAAGAACGTTCTGGAAAATGCGCGCAGGACCGCCGCTCTGAGCAGGGCGGCGGTTACAGGACCGCCGCCCTGATCAGGGCGGCAGTCACGAGACCGCCACCCTGCAGGGTTGCGGTTTCATCACTGAAGATCAAAAGGCCAAGGAAAGAAGAAAAAAGGGGAAAACAAAGGGTGTGGGGGCTAGGCGGGGCATGCGGGATGTTAACGCATACTCCGAGAGCTTTTCCGGATCCCGAACACCTTGCGAGGAGACCTGTATCATCATTGGGGCACTTGTTACACTGTTCCGAAGTACAGTACCTTACAATTTTGGGTATGTACATATTGCCCCCTCGGAGAAGCGTTTTAGCCATGAAGAGGCATAAAACGGTGGGTCCGAGTATGGCAGTCCCGAAATGGGGAGTTAGAAGTTATACCTTACACGTCCGTGTGTTGAAATTACGCCATCCAAAATTCCCGCTACCTGCAAAATGAAAAGAGGATTCAAGTGCAGATAGATACAATAACTTGGAAAATAAACGCTAAAATAATAGGGAATGAGAATGTACCATTCATGCGGGGATAGAAACTTACCTCCATCAGCACTCCAAAACCTGCGAAAAAGTCTTTTAAAATGAATCAGGGCGCTATATATATGAAAGTGGGCCCATTTTCCTATTCATTTGCGCGAGTTGATTTGATTGATTTTGAGCTCTGGGACCCACGGTGACGGTTTCTTGCGTGAGTAGAGTCAAAACGTCCGCAGCGAGATCGTGATCATGCCTCCACGTGCGGAACACCGTCCTGCTAGATCACAGGTTGGTTTTCTTCAATTTTGTGTTTTTCCCCCTTTAAATTTGAAATGCTAAATTTGTCGTAATGGGGGGGTTATTTTTGAAAATGTTAGGTTCAAAAGGTCCACCTAGGGGGGGCGCCTACTGGGTAGGCTCCATTTTTAGGTCAAATGGTCATGTTTTTGCTAATTTTAGGCTTTTTAGGATTAAAAACCCGCGTGGGTTTTCGGACCACGACCGCCACCCTCGCCAGGGCGGCGGTTACACGACCGCTGCCTTGTTCAGGGCGGCGGTTACACGACCACCGCCCTTAAGGCGGCGGTTACAAAACCGCCTCCCTGCTCAGGGTGGCGGTTCTGCACAGAATGCAAAAGAACTTATATTTGAGATTGTGTTTGTATTTTTTTGCACTTCTACACGTTTTTATGACTTTCTTGGTATTGTTCAGATATTAACTTGCTCTGTTTTGTGTGTTTTTGGGTGTATGCAGGCGAGAGAGGAGTATATCAGATGGAGCAGAGAGAGAGAGTGTGATTGGCTCTCAGGGGTACTGGATGCCCTTTCACAGGATGAGGAGGACACACTACAGAGAGCCGGCATACTGCGTATATCGCGTGTGCCTCATGTTGCACCATCTAGTCACATCCTTTGTGACTTATTCTCTTATTGGGATGCAGATCGGAACACCTTCCGACTGCCAGGGGTCCGTGGTGAGTGGACCATCACACTCGAGGATGTCTACCGTATTTTGGGGGTCCCGATCATCAGGAGGAGACTTACATTAGAGACAGCAGGCTCACAGGCACAGATTGCACAGTGGGTAGCATATATGGGAGATGCAGTTATCTCCACGGGGTCGAAGAAGGGAGTGAGAGTTCGATCCATTCCTTCTTTTCCTATCCCCGTACTTCGACAGGCCGTCATGGGGATCCTTGCCTCGAGACTGATCGGGGACAAGGGAGGGGATACATTGTTATACTGCTGGGCCCCCATCATTGCGCAGATAGAGGGGCATGGCCGGATATACGCCTGGGGTGCAGATATTCTGGGGACCACCTACCATGATTTATACAGGGTGGTCCGTTTACAGGGACAGTCATTGAGCCACCCAACTTTAGTCATGAGTTGGGTGTATGAGCGTTTTATCCCTTATGGCAGGGGTGTGGAGGTAGCAGATCCTGGGGCTGTGAGGGCAGCCAGATGGATAGATATGTCGGTGCTTAGAGCACCTCACCAGCCAGTTGCCTCCCTTACTACTGCAGACATGGAGGCGACACCGTACCGGCTTATGGCCGGCATATGGGGAGAGGAGACTCTTACCCTGATCTCTTGCTCCACCACAGGGCAGCTCATTGATCGAGTGGGACGAGTGGAGGTGCATCCTTTTGGCAGAGTTCCTCAGCAGTTTGGCCTACCGTATTTGGGCATGCTTCCCCCAGTGGCGCCAGTTTACAGATCAGTTCGTGAGGCCAGAGGGGGGCCTAGAGGCCGTGGTTGGACAGTGATCACTCCTGGCATTCCTATTGCAGCCAGGAGGATAGTTCGCGCTAGAGGGAGAGCTGGTGCGCCTCGGGCACCTTTACTTCAGATTGCTGCGGGTCCTGCTCATAGCAGCGATGACCCTATAGATATTGACTCTGACTCTGAGGAGCTCACAGAGGGAGGGACAGAGGAGGAGACTGAGGATAGCGATCCTGAGTGGCATGACACTCAGGACATTATGCAGGCAGAGAGGGCTGAGCAGAGCGCAGAGAAGGACACTCTAGTTTCAGAGGAGCCACTCTCTCAGGGCCATGGTGGAGAGGATGAGTCAGTTGCAGGGCGACATGTTGCCCCTGCCACAGGAGCAGCCCCTCAGTCGGCAGCGGCATCTGCGGCAGGGTGCTGGCCCCAGCGATCCATCTTGGAGGCCCAGTGATCCGAGTAAGTTATCCTTTCTTCCTTCTTTAACGTTTGTTTAATTTAGGATTTGTTTTAATTGCTATCTCTCCTTGTGTTTTTATCTTGTATCTTTTAGCCTCTTGCTTGGTTTCTGATTTGTTTTTCTCCTTTGTTTGCAGAGACTGTTGACGAGTGGCGGGATCTGATCCGCAGGGTATGTACCGATTCCCTGATGATCCCCATGGATAGGACCCGCGCGGAGTTATCCGTAGATGCCGGGGAGCCCTCAGCAGCTGGTAGGCATACTGATGTCTTCACTCCTGTTTGGCACGTGGCCAGGATGGTATCAACCCTTCGCACCGAGCTAGCGGGCTACAGGACGGCTGAGCACCTTATGAGGAGCCATTCTCGTGGTGAGACCATGGCTGCCCCTCGGGACCCTGAGCCCTCCGTACATTCAGAGCACCGGCGTAGCCGGAGTCCTAGGCGAGGGCGTGCACCTTCGGAGGGGTCGCGTAGGGGTTGAGAGGCCATTTGGCCCTTGTGTATTTTGTACTATTGTATATCACGGGCTCTTTGAGCGTTTTGACCATGCCTAGTGCATGATGGCATTGTATATAAACATTGATTATTTATATATATGCATTCGTTTTGGATCAAAACTTGTCACTCATGTTTTCCTTTCTATTTCCAGCTTCTTTGTGTATACTACGATGTATGTTTGTATGCTTTCTAGAATGTATGCAATGGATAACAGATGGTGCAAATGTTTACTTTCTTTTTGTGTTTCATGATGTTGATACATGATATTGCAGATATATTGTGATTTTGAATCCTAGCTTCTGTGAGCAATTTGGATACCTCATGCTTGTTTTGCAAAGTGATGAAAATAACCAGTATGATGAACAGATTAACTTGCCCCACTCCTAACTCCACGCAACTAGTAAGATGCGAGGGCTCATCACCAAGAGCCAAGAAGGGCGCAAGTTATGAAATGTGGTGAAATGATAGTGATGAAAGACAGACAAAGCTTTGGCGGAACCAAATTGGAAGCTACAAGCTTACTCTACCCGAATGACTTCATAGTTTAGAATGCACTTGCTTTGCGGTTTATCTAGACTTAGACCCGTAGATGGCCACATAGTAGACAAGATCTGGGTTTTTAGGATTTTAACTCTCTTGGAATTTTGAACATCTGATTCATTCGTTTTTGACTCAAAGTTTGAATTGTTTGTTTATGACCTTTTAACGTTTGCTGTGTCAAGAGGACCCCCTATACTTTGCCCCATGCTACTAGTAAGAAGCGTGGGTTTATCACCGTGGGCAAGGCATAGGCGAGTAAGGGCATTTCCATCCTTTCCCAACCCTACGTCACTAGTAAGAGACGCAAGCTCATCACCGAAGGTTGGTGGGGCAAGGAAATGTGTAAAAATAAAATTTTCTGTTTAATCACTTTTTGACTTGCTTATTTGAGTAAAATGTCAGTATATGCTTATTTCCAAAGAGATGTATATATGGGATAGATGTGACACCATGAAGCTTCTAGAACAGACCATAGGCAAGACACGTATCCTAAGAAGAAATCAAAGTGAGAACAAACTTGCAGATCTTGGTATGGTTACCGTTAAGACTTTGTCATGTTTGATTTATTTGATAAAAGATTCTGAGATGATTCGATGGTATATGAAGATGGAGAGGTATGATTAAAGAGCTTAATGCCAAAAACATCAGGAGTTTGTAATGAATTGCTTTGAGAATAGATTCCTTGATCACAATTTATGTAAGAAACAAGTGGACAAAATGATCTAAATCTATATGAAGATGCAATGTAGATAATTATACAAGTAGTGCTAGTTGCTTATGCGTAGAATCGCTTGAGGTGCAGGGAATTGACTGTTTCACCAAATTCCTCACCTTCTAGCGTACATAAGAGGTAAGCACCATTTCCGTAGTCCTTCATGACTCGGTATGGGCCCAACCATTTGGGCCGGAATTTCCTTCCTTCGCCGGTCTTCTTGTCGATCCGGCTGTCTAGTCTTAGAACTAGATCACCTTCGTATATATCGCGTTCATAGACCTTTTTGTTATACTGCCGGCACATTCGGTCAGCATAAGCTCTATGCCGCTGCTCAGCATCTAACCTAGTTTCGTCTAGGCTTTCTAGTTGTGAAAGACGTGCTTCTCTGTAAGCGTCTTCATCCAGAATCCCTTGTAATGAAATGCGGAGACTGGGTATTTCGACCTCAAGTGGGAGAACTGCTTCTGCCCCAAATACTAGCGAGAAAGGAGTTGCTCCCGTTGGTGTTCTTATTGAGGTTCGGTGGGCCCACAAGGCCGGATATAACTTCAAATGCCAATCTCGTTTGTTTTCTTTCACCGTTTTAAGGAGAATGGCTTTCAGTGTCTTGTTTGTCGCTTCAGCCTGTCCGTTGGCTTGGGGATAATACAAGGAAGCCGTATGATGGCTTATCTTAAATTTATTGCATAGTTCGCGAACCTCTTCATTTTTAAAAGAAGTTCCATTATCGGAGATAATGATTTGCGGGATACCGTACCTGCAAATGATTTGGTTCAAAATGAACTTGGCGATCACAGAACCAGGTACAGTAGTAAGAGGCATGGCCTCCACCCATTTGGTAAAATATTCAGTGGCCGTGATTATAAAATTATGGCCGTCTGTGGATGAGGGAGAGAATTTCCCTATTAAGTCTAGACCCCATGTAGAAAAGGGCCATGGAGTTGCGATTGGTTGTAGAGCTTGTGCTGGCATGTGGATCTCGTGGGAGAATTCTTGGCACTTATGACACCTGCGTGCAAACTCTATCGCGTCATGTTCTAGAGTGGGCCAGAAATAGCCCATTCGATGTATTTTTCGAGCGGTGGCATGGCCACCGAAGTGGCCTCCACATATACCGCTGTGAGATTCATGGAGAATCTTCTTGGATTCCTCTGTGTCGACACACCTTAGGAGCATTCCATCGAACGCCTTTCGATAGAGAACCTGCTCTATAATGACGTATTTAGCTACGATTATGCGTAACCGTCTTCTTTGTTGTGGTGTAGCTCCTTCTGGATATGTATGGTCCATGATATAGTTAATGATGTCAGCGTACCAGGGACACTCAGAGATAGCGGGTCGGGTTTCGATGTAGTATACGCACTCATCTGGAAAGTCTAAATCTACTAGATCACCTCCATCTAATGGGTTGTCAGCTAACCAATCCGCAATGATTTGCCCTTTAACTGACTTCTGATTTACAAATGTTAATTCGAATTCTCCCATTAAGGTTATAAAACGTCCAGCCTTTTTAGACAATGACCCTTGTGTGAGGAAAGTCCGTAGATGGTCCGTTTTTACCATGACTTTCGTTTCTTGATTCAGCATATAATGTCTTAGGCGTTTAGTAGCAAAGACTATGGCGAGACATTCTCGTTCTGCCTGTGTATAGCGTGTTTCATAGTCGAGCAGCGTTCGGCTGATGAAATAAATCACACGTTCTCTCTTGTTATCGTCTTCTTGGGCCAACATACAGGCCAGCGAGACATTGGTAGCTCGTGAATATAGAATTAACGGGTGATCTAGCTTAGGTGGCATTAGCGTAGGTGGTGATAAAAGGAAACGCTTAACTGCATCAAAAGCTTCATTGCAATCTTCAGTCCAATCAATGCTATAGTCTTTCTTGAGTAAATTGTTGATTGGATGAACGACGAAGCTTAAGTCTGGGATAAATCTCCGGATTGCACCCAGCTTTCCGAGAAATGATCTGATTCCAGATTCATTTGAAGGTGGAACCATTTCGAGGACAGCCCAAATTTTGGTTGGGTCAACATCTATCCCTCGTGACGATATGATATAGCCTAGGAGCTTCCCTCCTGTTACACCAAAGACACATTTCTCTGGGTTTAAAGTGACTCCGTATTCTATTAGACGTGAAAGAATGACGCGGAGTACTTCGGGATGGTCACAACGCTTCTTGGCCTTAGCCAATAAGTCATCTACGTAAGATTCCACGATTTTATGAATTAGATCGTGAAATATGTATGTCATGGCCCGCTGGTACGTAGCACCGGCGTTTTTGAGACCGAATGGCATAACAGCGTAGCAATAGGTTCCCCAAGGAGTTATAAACATGGTTTTAGCTTGATCTTGCTTAGATATTCTGATTTGATTGTATCCCGAGAATCCATCCATGAGAGACAAAAGTTCAAAACCAGCCGTTGCATCAACAATAACATCTATGGATGGTAATGGGAAGTCATCCTTAGGACACGCTTTGTTGATATCTCGAAAATCTATGCAGATGCGTATCTTTCCATTCTTCTTGAGAACGGGGATGATATTAGATACCCATTGGGAGTAGTCGACTGGTTTGATGAACCCTACCTGGAGGAGTTTTATTACCTCCTCTTTTACCATGAGAGCTACTTTGGGCTTCATGGGTCTTGATTTTTGTTTAATTGGCTTTGCATCTGATTTAGTGACGAGGTTGTGCACCGCAATGTGGGGTGCGACTCCTGTCATCTCCTTATAATTAAATGCAAATGCCTTCTGATGTTCTTTGAGAATCTGAGTATGTATTTCCACTTCTTCTGGGGTTAAGGATGATCCTAATTTCAATATTCTCGGTTCATCTTCTGTCCCGATGTTGACATCGATTGTTTCTTCGATCAAAGAGGCGTTACCCTCTTCGAACTCAGGTGGTGCTGGAGGTAAATCCAAACCCTCCCCATTGTCTACTGCGTATATGCTAGGTTCCATTTGTGAGGGGAAATCCATCATGGGATTCCCGAAATAGGAAGATGAATGTGGAATTAAAGATAAATCTAGCATATGATAGGAGAGATGTAATGCCGCATAGGCGTTTAAGTATTCCAAAGTGGCCATATTATTATCGACGTGGTCTGGGGTGGTAGATTCACTTCCACTTGAAAGGGGATTTGTCATTATTTTTATCAATGGCTCATCACGAATGGACACCGTGAACTGGGTATCTTCTAACTCATTACTTGGAGTAAAACGTGATGCTGAAGTTGCTATTGAATCGGCGAGAAGATTTTTCTCTCGCGGGATTGCTTCAATGGATATGAAGTTAAATGCCTTGCTTAAATTTAATACGGCTTCTTTGTAAAGCTGCAAGTGTTCGGCTTTGGTTTCATATACTTCAGAAACTTGATTTGCCACTAATTGCGAGTCTCCTAAGACTCTGATGTTATCAACACCAATTCTCTTGGCTAAAGTGAGGCCAAGGAGGAGGGCTTCGTACTCAGCGCCGTTGTTTGTGCATTCAAAGTTTAACTTAAAAGCGAATGGGAGGACTTTCTCCTCGGGCGAAGTAAGAATTATACCTGCCCCCGCTCCATAACGGCATTTAGCTCCATCGAAATGGAGAGTCCAATACTTAGTCGGGAGTATAGATGTTGGGGCATTTGCTGCGTTTGCGCACTCTACTTCTACCATACAGAGGTCCTCTGCTGGAAGGGAACCAACACCTAGGGAATATCCTATGCCTACTGAATCAAATGGTAAGAACATTGGTGAATCTTGTTCTATTAGTTCAACGATTTTCGCAGTAGTCCCTAATGATACTGTTTCTTTAGTTTTATCTTTGGGGGTTGGAATTGTTTTGGCTATGCTGATAGTTTCAAGATCCGTCGTAGGTACCAAATTTTCCTCTGGTTTTGGGTCAGTGGGTTTATTAAGTTGGTTTGTTGGAAGTTCAAATTCTGAGTGCACCCCTGGTCTTTTCTTTAAATCAGCTAGGTGCAAATCGAAAGGTTTTGGATCGCCTTTGGCTACAAATACCTTCCCTAGATGCAAGAATCTTACTTCTTGAAATAAAGTAGAACGGATTTCCTTCATTCGGTGTATCCATGGTTGGCCAAGTATCATATTATTATTAGTTTCCCGATCTATAATATAAAACTCAGTTAGGATTGTTTTGGGCCCTAAGGTGACCGGCAGTATTATAGTTCCTATCGAAGTGGCTTTAAGGCTATCATAGCCTCTCAATGTATTTCGAGTAGTGGAACAGTTTGTTTCCCCATATCCAAGTTTTTGGAGGAAAGAGAAAGGGACTATGTTAACTGCGGGCCCCATCGTCAACCATTGCCCATTTTACATAGTTATTATAAACCCATACTTGTAAGTGTAAGGCTGGATCACCTCGGCGTGCGATCTCAGCATCTGTGGGCATTTTACTTATTTCGAATATGAATTCGACATCCTTGTCCGGCTGCCCCGGAGGGTGGATATCAAAATCTACGTGATTTACTTGTGTTTCAGGAGGTGGAGTGATGTTAATTAGATGACCTAGACCTAATGCTTCTAAAAGAGCAGCTCTGTGAGGAGGAGAGTTCTTTAGTAAATCTAAAAATGAGATGTGCGAGAAGGTCTTTGTTAGGTCATTAATTAAATCATAGGCACCTACGGGTTTTTCTACTATTTGCTGACTCTTATCTGTTTCTGGCAGATGACTTGAGCTCGGTTGAGAGAAATATTCTCGCGTTCTTGTTATAGCTTCGATAGGTAGTTCAGCGTCTAATTCTACCAAACTGACTATCTTGGGTCTCGGTTGACTTCCTAACTGTGGTGCAACTGATGGATTTAATGAAGTCGAGGCTTCGTGATCATTGTTTCCTGTCATTGCACTTTTGTTTGTTCCAGTTGGATTCAGCCTATTGCTATCATGATTTGGGAGCGGATCGTTAAAGATCTTGAGGGGAGCATTCTGAGGGGAAACTGCCCCTGCGAGCGTATTTGGTGATGATGAGATGGGATCTGCCAAAAACAAATCTGTGAAGAACTGTCTTTGTTCTTCTGGCAAACGTTGCATAAATTTATTGTAGTCACGACACGTTCTAGTATCATGACCCCAAATTTTGTGGAAACCACAATAAGAATTGGGGTTGTAATTCCTATTTTGTTGGTTAGGTGTGTATTGTGGCCTAAAATTCTGATCAAACTGTTGCCTATTAGGATTAAAGTTTTGGATTTGTTGTTTCTGGTTTTGACTTTGGTTTTGATAACCAAATGAGTTTTGGCTTGGCCCTTGTATGGGATTTCACCGTTGTTGTTGTTGTTGTGGATGGTTAAAATCCACTGTATTGATCGTCGGGGTAAAGTTGTTGTTTCGTTGGTTGTTTGTTTGTGACGGAGTATTAACAACATTTACCCTTTTGGGCTGGTCGGTTACTCCATCCGTTGTTACCCCACGATTTTTGTTAAGGATTTTGGGTCCTTGATTGATATTTGTGATAGTTGTAGTGTTCTGAGTGGAGGTGATTAACCTCCCATTTGTTCCATATGTCTTACGACCACTATCTATCGCTGCTTGGTCTATTCGAAGAGCGCTCTCAAGTACTTCATCGTAAGTTCTTAGTGGGAACTTCTGGACTTCTTCCTTCACCTCTTTGCTGAGAGAATGAAGGAATAAATCACATAGTTCTATCTGATCCATGTTTGGAGCACTTGCTGAAGAATAAAGAACTGTACGCCACCTCTGGATGAAATGGGCGACAGATTCGTTGTGTTCTTGTTTGATGTGCAAGAATTCCCTGATTCCTGTTCTCAACAATTTGTTCATGTCGAATGCCTTGATGAATTCTGACACGAGTTGTTTAAATGAATGGATGGAGGCTTCAGGTATCCTGTAATACCAGTCGAGAGCAATGCCTTCCAAGGTTTTGGGAAATATTTTAGCAACAACCCCATCCCAAGGGAGTAATTCTCGTATGGCTGTAGCGTAAGCCTTGATATGTGCATTTGGATCTCCCTCACCCTTGAACTTGGGTAAATCAGGAAGAGGTCTTGGAAGCATGACGCTTCGTATGGTGAAGTCTAAGGGTTCCTTTAGATATTCTGAATAAGTCCCTATCGCATAGCTTTCGACCATTGATGGTGGTTGCTGAGGGAGTGGTGGTGGGATGGGTTGTTGATACGGTGCAGCGTATGCATTAGCAGGGGCATAAGGAGGTCCCTGTGTTTGAGAAAATATGCCGGGAGAGGAAAACATATCTCCTTGTGGTGATTTGGAGTACATGTTTAAGTATGACGGGGTATTGTCTAGGAATGGATTGTTTGATACTAGACCGAGAGGAATGGTGTTAGAGATGATGGGCCTTGTTGGCGTTTGTTGTGGATAGTGAGGAGGCATACCTAACGTGCCTACTCCTGTGAGGAGATCTACTTGGCCAGAGTGGTATGGAGGATTGGAACTTCCTGCTTGTATGAACGGAGAATTTTGACTTGCTTGAGCAAGTTCTAACCCTCTCAATTTTTCTACTAACGTTGAAATGACTTCATTTGGTGAAGTCACGGTGCTTTGCCTGAGCGGCGTTTGTTGTATACCCTGGTGTTGTATAGGTACGTGATATCCTGTCATGAACTGGTCGTTATCTTGCCAAGTTTCTCCGAGAGTATTTCCTATATGCAGTGGCATAGAGGTATTTTCTTGAAAAGAGATCTCGGGTTGTATTTGTAGACCTCTTATAGGCGGGTACATGCCCCGGGAGCGTTGTTCACTCCTAGGATAACGTATTGAATGTCCATCATCTAAGACCAGGTATGGATCTGATTGCCTACTAATTTGTGGTCTAAGTAGCATTTGAGGAGACGAACCAGATTCTCCGGTAAACGTCATATTGTTTGAACCTGAAGGCTCTGTTTGTTGCGTTCGAGGGGGTTGATCTAACTCCCCCGTTTGAAAAGATGAGTTATATCTGTTTCTTGGGGTTTGTGTTGACAACTGATTAGTTGAATAGTTGTCGCCCCATACTGAGAGCGAGGGTGATGATTGCCTATTCTGTTGGGCGTAGTATGCCTCGAGACCCAAGAGGGGTCTGCCATATTCATCGAATCCTGACATATTCGGGGGGTATATGAATACCCGTAGAATAATGGGAAGGAACGAAGGTGATTTGTGAAAGAACACGTGATACTATGACTCCGAACGAGAAAGTAGGAAGTTTTACGTCAGCTTCACTAATTTTGTTTGTTTCACGTCGGGTTCACCAGTTTTGTACGCCGGAAAAGTGACAGGCGAGCGTGAGAATCTACAAGTGACTCTTCCACGTACCCGACCTCTCGAGGTCGTGCCGAGACAGCCGGTGGGGGTAGAATATGCGTTGGATTCAGACAAACTAGTTAGGCAGTCTAATGTCTTCGACACGCACTAGTGGAATTTGTGAATCTAAGGCAAAGAAGGCCCTTCTAACTTGGACTGGTGTGATAGATCGATCGGCAAGGATGACTGCTCGAAGGCTCCAATCAATATCGAGCTCTGGCGTGATTCGATCTATGGGTTGCGGAATACGTGGAAAATGACCTGGGATAGTTTCGTGTATGTCTCCAGATAAGGTCATAGGGTGGATGGTGGAAACAATTGACTCTACGGACGATTCTCTGGCCTAGTCCAGAATTCTCTAGCTTCGTTAGCCGCTATATCTAGTAAGGACAATTGTTCGATGATGATGGGTGGAATTGGAGTGGATTGGAATACTAGTATGCGTAAGCCAGCGTCTATATCTGATTGACTTGTGGACTCGTTGGGCTGTGGGATCTGTGGATCACAACCATAGACTCTTGGTTGTTGCGGTCCTGTTATGGTCATGCGCGAAATCAAGTTCTAATCCCTAGTATCCAGTAATCATATGCTTTCTCAGCTTCTATGTTTAGGACCAACAACTGTGTGATTTTCTCAGAATATCTCACAGGCGTTCGTGCAACCTGGATCCTTAGACTGGTATCTATATCTGTGAGAGTGTCTCCTGCACCTGGCTGTGGGACCAAAGGATCACAACCAAAGGTTTGTTCTCTTTCGAACCCTTCTACAGTCATGTGAGTGTTTACCTAGGGCAATCTGTAATTTGGTTGGTTTGACCAAAACGTGTGTGCTTGGTCGTCTTCTATGTTTAACCCTCTCAACTGAGAACTGATCAGTTGTAAATCTGTTGTTGTTCGGAATACTTGTATTCTGAGATTTTGGTCTATGTCAACTATTGCTGTGACGAGATTTGGTTGAGGCACGATTGGCTCAAATATATATTCCCTGGGCTCCTGAGGTCCCGTGATTGTCATACAAAATAAAATGTAAATCTAACTGTAACTAAGTAAACTCTAACTACGTGGAATAAATCTAAAACATATATATAACTTCTATTCTTCTAAGAAATCTTTCAAGAATTTTAAGGAAAGCAAACTATTTTAAGCGTATCTAGAAATAACAACTAAACAATAATTTAAAACAGACAAAATAACCGAGTGTAGTTATCAGCCTGTGCAATTTGTAGATTTATTCTAAATAAATAAAATAGCTCGTCTAATCTATCTGCAAGATTCTCGATCCTACCTCAGAAGTGAGGAGTGAATCATAGTTTCTCAGAAACTATCAATCCTCACAGCTTCCCTGGCAATATCGAGAATAAAAGTCACTGAAATGAAGCAATTATCTACTCTATTTGATATGATTCTAACTAGAACTTTGAAAGTTAAAACCTGGATTCCGCAGAACAGTGGCAAATCCGATGGCGTGTGCGATCTTGTCCCCTCAGTGTGATCTCCTCGTTCTTTCGTGTTCACGTGGATCCAGAAAAGCGTGTAATGCTAGCATCGGCAGGAGTAGATATTGGGACAAGGACAACTCAGAATGCAGACCGAAAATGCGAGTAGGAGAGGGATAGCGCAAGAGTACAGAGCTTGGCTTATGCGATTCCTAGCGGGATTTTACTGCGAGTCATGCAACACAAAGTGACCAGAACCTGAAACTATCCTGTTTGAAGAGCAAAACCTGCAACTTTAATGGCTTCCTAAGCTATTCTATTCCAATGGATTGGATAAAACAACAACACTGTTTGCACAAGCTGGATATGTGGCTTACCAACAGCTGGACAATGCTAAATGAGCATGTAAATGAACTAAAACCAGTACTCTAAGCAAAATAATAGCTAAATTCAATGCAAAGAGAAATTCAGAGACAAACTTCAGACCGGATTGGGTGAAATGACAGCACTGCCTGCACAAGATGGGTATGTGGCTTACCAACAGCTGAGCAATCTAACTAAAGATGCAAGTGAATTGAAACTATGGCTTCTAAACAAGATAACAAGCTAAAATACTAAAATGAGGAGATGAGAGCAAAGATCAGTCTTCAAAATCAGGCCATTTGTTTGAGCACAAGCCATGCATTTATAGGAATTCAATCACCCAAAAATCAAAACCAAACTGAACTCCTAAACAATAAACAAAGGAAAAACACTATTCCAGGGGACCAAAAACATAAATGCATGCTCAAGTCGGCAAGGAAAGCTGGTGAAACGTGATATTTCACGCGAGTCGCGTCAAAAGAACGTTCTGGAAAATGCGCACAGGACCGCCGCTCTGAGCAGGGCGGCGGTTACAGGACCGCCGCCCTGATCAGGGCGGCGGTTTCGTCACTGAAGATCAAAAGGCCAAGGAAAGAAGAAAAAAGGGGAAAACAAAGGGCGCGGGGGCTAGGCGGGGCATGCGGGATGTTAACGCATACTCCGAGAGCTTTTCTGGATCCCGAACACCTTGCGAGGAGACCTGTATCATCATTGGGGCACTTGTTACACTGTTCCGGCAGTACAGTACCTTACAATTTTGGGTACGTACAGAATGCACACTACACCGTTTCAATTATATCTTTAGTGTTTTTACTCCAATTTACACATCATTTACGGAATTCTTTTTATAATTCCACCTACCACCATATGGTACACATTTGACATGCATTATCTATCTTCACCACACTTTCCTATCTACCGCATGCACATTTTAACATCTTATCGTTACTTTGGCTTAGAGTTCATTCTTTTCATCATTCACTCTTTTGCCAAAAGGGGGGGGAATATTATTGGGGGTCCCCCTATAATCCCCCTTATGTTATCATGCATTCAAACATCGTGAATCCAACACCTGGAAATTCATACCGTGACATTTTCATCATTAATCCCCCCTAATGTCCTAATTTGGGGGCAACAATCGTTGAACATTTCCCAAACACAATCACATGCTATAACCTATCAATTCCCCCTAATGACCTAACTTGGTTATCAAAAAGTGACTAAAAATTTTTACGGACATTGTATCAATTTTTCAGCAACTTTCATCCCCTAATGACCTAACCTGAGGGAAATTAGCGAAAAATCTCTCCATTAGTAGTCAATCAAAACAATCAATCAACCAATTAAAATCAATGTGTTCAAACCAAAAATCATATTGTTCAAATCTAGAAGTGGTATCCCAGATGACCTAACTCGGGAGTTACATTCACCACTTCTTTCCCAGATGACCTAACTTGGGATTTTATTCTATATTTTGTGTTCACTTCCATATGACCCAACTTGGAAGCCGTCTCCTTCATTCTAGTTTCCTGATGACCTAACTTATTGCTATGACCTAACCTAACTTGGAAGCCATATCATTCTCTACCGCGTTCACTTCTAGATGACCTAACTTGGAAGCCTTTACATTGCGATGACACACGTGGAGTGGGGGTAAGATTGCCTTCCCTTTATCACTCCCATATGGGTCAACTGTTTAATCAAAATAATTTGGATCCAAAAATCACCACATTTTGATCTGACTCTATCTACAATGGCTAGATCCTAAGGATGTAGTTAAAGTTTGGAGAATAACACACTTTTCTCCCTACACTCTTCCTTTGGTAGTAAGACACCTAAATACTCCCATTATTCCATTCGTATACAAGCGTTCGGGTAGGGAACTGATCACTCCCTATCCACCCATTCAACTGTGTTCAAAATCATCTTATATCCTAATCATCATTTTCATCTTCCACAATTCATTGCGATACTTATACTTTTTGATACGTTGCATGGATCAACTCGCTGATCCATGGTTTGACACGCTTTTATAGTTCTATCGACATGCTTCTACTACACATCTACGTATTCTTCTACAACTTAGGCTTCTTCAAACTTTTCTCAGGTACTCATCTCTATCTACTGTATGTTACAAAGCTTTCCGCTCACCAACATAAAGTGAGGGAAATTGTAGTCACAAATTCACACACTTACTATTACATTAATACCGTCTAGTATGTTATTTTATATATAGATCGCACGTAATAAAAGTATTCACTAGTGACCTATGGTCCTTGAGTCTTGTTGTCAGTTTGTTAGGCGTCATTGTTGTTTGTCTAGTTGAGTTGTCATTTGTCTCTATTGTTTTGGGCATCTTTCAGGGTGTTTCAGGTGTCATAATTTGCTCAGTTGCCATCTTTAGGTCTACTTTGGGGAGCCTATGGTTACACTTGGGTGCCCTAGTTTGTGATTTTAGGCACCTGTGTCATCGTAATTTGTGGTCTTAATTTCTTTATTCGAGGTCAGTCTTAACGGTTACCCCGTGCATTCCCCTAGGTTGTATTTGGCAGTTTTGGGTCACTAGTGTCAAAATTTGAACAAGAGATCCCTATATAAACATAACATACTCACTATATTATGCACGAACATCTTACTATCAAGGGAAGCTATCTACTAAGGCAAGGGACTGCATTTGGGCATCTTCTACATTCACATCACACAAATAGGGGGAAAGGGTTGTATTCTTTTTATTCCATCCACCATTTGCATTTTACATCTAGTTATTGCCCCTTATTACAACGTCATTGGTGTTAGGGTATCCTAGGCACAAAATTGCACACACACACACACAGAACTACATTGGGTTCTAAATGTAGTGCAACACTTAGTCATAAGACCACTAGTTTGGCAGTTGAGGCCAGTCTAACCTATTCATATGCATTTTTTATTTTTTAGGAATTGATGCTTTGGATAGGGTTTTTCAGGTAGATCTTTATACACTCATTTGACAACGTTAGATTGAATGAATTACTTGCACACTTGTATGTGATAAAGAGTAATGTATTCCAGAAGGTATTAGAGACACTACCAAAGCTTAAGAAGTCCAATGAGCATTTTCTGAGTCTAAAAACACCCAAATCAAGCAGACCAGGGCACCAAGGACCCACTAGAAGCCTTAGTACAGGGAAATAGTCAACTTCTACCCTTCATAAGGCTATTCAGTCACAACTTTTCGAGTCTGCATACCAATCTGCTAAAACCCAACACACAATGAGGTAAGTTAACTTAAGGTTAGTACCATATCCATCTTATTTCCATTATTTCAATATATTCAAATATTAAAACACAATATTCAGTTCCAACATTTTAATATAGAATTTAGTTTCTATTTATATTAACTCATAAAATAGATAGAGAAAATTCTATTTTTTAGTTAATCATATTCCTTCAACAACTTGGCCTTTCCAAATCATCCTAAACATCCTCATCTATTTGTATTTATGGTTTTGATAATATTCCTAAAAAAGTCCTAGGTACAATCACACTTCCCACTATTATTGGGCCATGCACTGTCCATCCCATTCCGTGTAATGCTTCACAATCTTAATTATAATATTCTCCTCATACGGCCTTGGATCCATGCCATGCATGCAGTACCTTCAACACTTCACGCATGTATTAAATTCCTATACCAGGGCACCTGATATGATGCCTTGGCATAGTTCCCTTGCCAATTCAAGGCTTTTCCATGCACTATCGATCATTCACCTAAATCCCCCACTTAAGCCACCTAACTATCCCAATGTGGTTCAAAAAGTATGGTCCTAGGTATCGGTATATGCTTCGTTATAGTTTCAATGTCAGTGGATTAGGAAAATATACAAAAGGAGTCAAAGAACCTCTTTACATTCCCACATAATCTACTAGAATCAGCCTCTGCTATCTTGCTTACTCCTTTTATTCCTGCTACATCTCTTCCTGAGGTTTATACTATTTCACATACTCCACACATCACAAAAAATTGATTTCCATTTGTTTTCCATAGTTCATCTTTCTTTGGCAAACCTACTTCTTCAAACACTAATACCAATACTCCTGAAACATTGTCACTTCCACCACCATGGCACGATCTCTATTCCATTCTCAGATAGATATCCATCACTCGTACACTTGAGGGGCATAAAAATGTATGATCCCCCTCATATTTATGTTCTAGGGCACCTATAGTTGTCTATCCATATTATTCACATATGCATCTATACATTACTCTTGCTTTGTAATTCACGTTAATATTTACACCATCACTTTCTCATATCTACACTATGGGAATAACTTGCTACATCTATCTACACTCCCATACTACTCCATACACACTTTCTTACTCATACTTACTTACCAGGATCCTTCCTTATTTTGGTAGACATTAGGGACTTTCCATCATACGGTATACATGGCAACTTGCATGCACTAACATACTCAAGAAGAATCTTGTTCACAATTTCAAAACATCTTTCAGTTGCCATTTGCAGAGTTAACTCCCCATCAGGCATGATCTCTAGTGTCTACTAAATACACTTTATGCCCGTGTACATCATAAGCTAATCTTCCTTGACACTGAGACACCATTTGGTACACACCTTGATATTTCAATTACCCTGATGCACTCGTTCCACGGTTCATACTCGACTCATAGGTACTGGAAAATTCTGAAATGAAGCCTTAAACATCCCTATCCGATTTCAACACTCTGTGCTTCATGATACATCTTTCTAGCATCCATTCAAACAACATGCACATTACTTGATGACACACTCTTATTCTATGGTTCATTCTTGATTGTTAAAGGTTCTTATAAATGAACCTTATCTCATACACATCTTTTGGATGCTGCCTAAAACACTATCCCCATACCTCCTATCTTCATTATAAATGGGTATTCATATTTATATGAAATCACACTCATACATTGCATCTACATATCTTGGTTGTTTATATTCTTGCCCAGTTCTATACTAAGAACATGTTGAAGCACTTTGTTTGAATGTTAGATGAATTCTTAAAGACATGTCATTAGCTTCCTATATAACACATACAATGTTCACCGGTACTTTTAGGTTAATGTAGACTATTACAGGTTCCTACATGGGGCCTAATGATGCTTGACACTAACCCTCTTTACCAGTCTTGACCGACAACTTCCTCGGGGACATCTAACTTTTATAAAATTAGACAACACCCATTGGTTCTATTGTTACATCTTATTACAGTTACTTTACCTTTCACTGATTCATACACATTCATGACATGCTATTTATCTTTCTAACATGCTAATGGGTGCTTCATGTGTAGCCTTTTCTTTGTTGGACTATATAACACCATGAGCATCTGATATATTTTGCTTGCTATTGTTTTCTTTTGTATGCTATTGTATGTGGGCTGTGCATTATGTCTTGCTTGATCATTGTTTTCTTGCTCATGGTCAGTTCGACCCTGATTGTCTTGTGAAATTGTGAGTGAAGTCCCATGTTTGAAACCCACCTTTCGTGGTCCATTTTGTCTTACTACTTGCTTGTTACATTTGTATTCTCTTGCATGCTAGCTTTTATACTAACAATTTCTACTAGCCTACTTTGTTTGCATGTGCCTTGATTTCTACCATGCACATCCCCTACCTCCTGTAGGTATCCAATTTAGATAAACATTAGTTCCTCTCTTTTGGGCCACATTCTCCTATCGATTTCACATGCACCCCAAACAAAGTGAGGCATACATTGGGTGAAAAAATCACCCATATAGCAACTCAGAGCTACACCACAACATAGAACAACACAAACACATAGTCACATAATGGTGCAAAAATAGACTTGGACCTTAAGCACAAAACATACACTAGCACCAATACTTAGACACTAGTGCATGGGTGCCCTCATCCTCCCCTACGAGCTAATGTCTTAGGGGAAGATACAAAAAATTACTCAGTACAAAATAGTCTACAATAGTTTATAGAGTAGTTCTACAGTTATAGGCACAAACCTTCAGTTACAAAATGTGTTCTATCTCCTTCAATTGGTACAATCAGAAAAATTTGGAACTAATTAAAAACAATTAGAACAAAAGGAACAAATCGGGACACACCGTTTGTAGTTTTGCTTATTGGGTAGAGTCATAAAAGTAGAGTAAAACTAGTCCTCTCTAACCAACACTTAGCGTGAGATCTTCCAAAAAACTTGCACTTAGCATGAGATCTTCCAAAAAACTTGCACTTGGCCTGAGATCACCCAAAAAACTCGCACTTGGCATGAGATCACCCAAAAAATCACTTTCGGTGTGAGATCCCAAAAACCTCACCTTCAGCATTTATATTGGCAACTTTAAACAACAAGACACATTTTCTATCTCTTCCTCTTTCATGTATCAGGTGCACACTTTCCTTTTTACACACTTTTGGATATTTTTACATACTTATACACTTTTTTTTCTTATTTATCATATACATAACTTTAACTACATTCTTACTCTTCTTTCGTAGGTCCGTCGTTACAGGAAGAAACAAACACAAGCCATAACAACACATTACAACACATACACTCCACCCCTAGGGTCCACTTCCCTTTCTTAGTCTCCACACTTCACTTCGCAATCACTCCACCCTTTAGTTACTTGCTCGACATGTTATTCACCACACTCTCTACAGGATCATAAGGTACGTATATTTTATCTACTTTATGTTATTGAGTATTCACTGTACAACATAAAGTGGGGGTAAATGTAGACACAAAATCACGCACTTGGGTACATTTCTAGGTCCTAAAAGCATGTTAACATTTATATGATCTCTAAGTCTGTCTCATAGTGGTTGAAAACAATCTTTGTCCTTCTTTTCTAAATATGCTTCTACTTTCAGAATGTAGTCTTATACAACATACAGATTAGTCAAAATCCTTAACTGAATTTATATTAATTAATGGCTTCTAGATAGCGATGCTCAACTGTAGACAAATAAACCTTCTGCACTTGGGTACATTTCTAGGTCCAAAACTTCATACTAGCATTCATATCGAGTCATAAGGAAGAAAAATAGTAATTGATGACTATCTTTGGCCTTTTGTCTTTGTTTATTTTTGTTTAAAATTGGTCTTGCACACCCTACAACCTAATCGATAATTTACTTGTTTATCATTTATGACTTCGAACACCAATGCATAGGCACCCTCACCCCCTCTAGGCACCCCGACCTCTTTCCACCTTACTCGCTCTTTTTGGGTCTCTTTAATCTTTTGGGCATCTTATTTTCTTATGGGTCAGCCTTCCAGTTGTGAATTACGAAATTAAAACAGGGGAATCATATAAACACATAATTATGTGACCAAAATAAAGGACCAATCTCTAAACATAATTGCTATCACCTAAGCTTGCATCCAAAGGCACCTAAAGCACTTAAAAGCATCCATATATAATTCATTCAAGGGACAATGGAATACATTTTAGTTTGTTTCATTCATGTTGCATAGGAAGGGGAAGTTCATTTTACCATCCACACAATTTATCTACTTTGGTACATCTAACTATAGCCCACTATCAAGTGCACTTACATAAGGGCATCCTAGGGAATGATTCATACACACTCACAATAACTACACGAAGTTTGAGATGTAGTGAAACAATCGGTTGTAAGCTCACTCTGTCGGGTGATCGCTAGGGTTATTTCGATTCCCCATATTGCATCTTTATTTTTTGGATTTGATGTGGTATTATGGGTTTTGCAAGTTATTTTTTATCTTACAGGTAATAGGTACCTTGATGATCTTATCACGAAACACAAGGGACAACACCCATTAATTGCATTCACTTTGCGATACTCCAATGTCAAATTGGATTGATGAGCGTCATGCTAGTCACCAATCACCAAGTAGCATGAAGCTTCACCCATTGGCACTGGTGCCCTATAAATACCTAGATGCCTATGTTAACCACTAATCGATAGTTTCAAATTTCATAGTGAACTCACTATGATGCTCTACTCCTCTTTTCACCAACTTACATTCCTAGCTCACTCTCATCCTAGATTAGGTGCAAATCGGCTAAGTCCAGTTTTTTTTCTCTCTCTCTCTCTCTCTCATTCACTTAGGGTTTCATATGTTATTAGCTTATTACTTGTGTCAAATCTATATTTTAGTATTTACTTATCATATGTGACTCTGTAATTAGGGTTTAATATTAAATTCTATTTTTGTTAAATCATTTGGTGAACCCGCTCATTCAAACCCTACCTTTTGAAAATGCATCAAAATTTATCTCCTTCTTCCACATTCACGAATCATTATTCTTACCATTCTTTTACTCTAACTAAGGTTTATGACATTATTACTAGTGCTTCTGATTTTATGCAAGTTCGTGCTTTACTTTGGCTCCTCATAGACTTTAGCACTGCTTATTTATGTTACATCAATCACCCCCCATAGTTGTTAATACCTCACGCACTCAGGGTTCCTTCCTCTTCTTCGACCTAGGGCTTCTATGCAAACTCTTATCAATTTTCCTAGTATAAGGGTTACATTCCCTTTAAGGGTTATGACGATCATTGAGTGGTCTCTTGAATACACCTCTTTAATTATATATTTATGGTGTACTGGGCAATACACTGGATTCTTGTCTCACATTAGAAGCCTCGTCTTCACTCATATACCCTAGTTGAAGAGATGGTGAGAGTGACCTGTTTTATAGACACATTTTCTTACCTCATTCATACATCCTAGGTTAACCCAACATGACCATATGCTATATCTTTTCACCTGATCCGGATCAAGCACACATTCTTTAATTGATGCATCCATTTTCATTTTTATCTTATTTCAGTCCTGCTAATGACTCACAACAAAACCCTAAAAATAAGCGTGTACTCCTCGACACCATCGGACCCTGCTGAAAAATATATGCATGGCTCAATTATGTTTATTTTCAAGTTCATTTTCATTTCTTGACACCATCAAACCCTGCGCAAATATTTTTGCATGGGAAATTACATAGCTAAATGAAATTTGTACAGAGTTCTATTTACATGGGTTTCTAGACTACACTAATTTCTGCTCTCATACCCTATTTTTGGATCAGATTAACATACCACTTAGACAATTCTCCATGGGATCCTAGCACCATCAAGATCCTATACAAAATACCATGTTGGCCAATTATTTCTATTTCAGTTCATTTTCACTGTGTCTCGACGCCGAACCCTGTGTAAAAATTCATACATGACCAGATTACATATAAAGTGTAAATCCCATTACTAATAATTCTATTTTTGGTTTCAAGTTGGAAACACACGCAATAAGTCAACATATAAATCACATAAGGATCAATACAAGATTCACCACATAATGACCACAAGTAGAGACACCAACAATCAATATCCAACCATAATGATCCATGTATTAAATCATTTTCCTTTCAAACGATAGCCAGTTGAATACATACATAGTAAAACTTATCATGTCATGTGCGCTCATAAATTAAACAACATAACTCTATTTTTGTTTCATACTGCCAACTGTCTGACTCTCATACTGCTTTTTGGATCATGTTAAATCCACACTACAAATTCACACACACACATACACACTTCACACACCTACACATAGTTCTCACACACACACACATGATAATGGGGACTTTCCCTTCACCGCCCATGCACACTCAAAATAGGTTGCATGCTCAAAATAGCCATGCACCACTACAAAAGTAACTAAGGAAACATGCAAGCTTTTCCTAATAATAGACTGTTTATTGATAACAGATCTACACCCTATTATTAGCTCATCTTTGCATGACAATTGAAATTCTTCTTGTTCCCAAAATAGATTTTATGTATCCTCCAAGTCTTCATGCCTCATTCCAAGTTGTGCTTAGTACTCCATCCTATTTTTAACCTGCAATATGCAAAATGGCTAAGTCTTGAACTTCCTCCTTCTGGGCATGAAACCACATGGTGCAAATCTATCACACCCTTATGCCTACTTACGCACCCCCTACTTTCATGCCATTATCATCTGCTCCTTTAATAAATAAGAAATATTTCATCAGCCCAACATTACCCCACACTAATATCATTTCCACCCTCGGCAATGAGGTTGATTTAACTTATACCTCCAAAGAATAAGGAATGTCTTATAAAATAATTTCAATACTGAAAGAGTGATCAAATAATCATTGCACTTCTTCTTCTACAGGTAGTAAAAGCTCTAGGTACTTATTTTTGATGTATGTTTCTAATTCTTCCCAGTCACTGAGTCCCTTCTTTGCCCTGGCGGGCACATCTCCAAACATAGAATCCATTTCATCTAAAGTCATGTTTTTGCCTTTATGCTTCAACACCCTTAACACATTTGCTAAACCTGAGATCATGTCATCCATAACATCCATTCTTTGCACCATCAACTTCCCCAATTCCTTAATTCTATTACCATAAGGATCTCGGGTTGCTTTGAGCGCGTCACACTTTTATGAATAACATCAACAAGATCTCCTCATGCCCCAAAGTCTCATTATTCTTTACTGCAAGGATTGCATCCTCCTCTTCTAATGTCCTTGTTTGTATAATGTTATCAGGCTCCTCACACATTTGTAGTGCAAAACTTGCCATTTTCAACTTATCCCTCAATGTATCAAGGATGACATCATACTCAACTATCTTTCATGCCATCTATTTCTTTACTTTGTCTTTTCCTACCACAACCTCTTTCTACTTTTTTGCAACTATTTATTTCATACTTGGGCCATGCACACTGGTTCCTTCATCCAACAATAAGTGCACTAAGGTTTGTAAATATTGCAGGGATGAGGGAAACCTACCACTTACATGTTTCTCATATTGTTTCCGTGCCTTCAAAATCTCCTCCCCATTCTTCTCAGCTATCTCAAGGCAAGTCTCCACTCTATTCTCTACCTTCTCTTTCACTTCCTTTAGGCTCACCATTTCTTGTTCCTTATCCTTCTTGTCCTTAAGATAAATTCTTAAGGTAGCTGCCTTATCAACATTTCGATGCGTGACCTCTGCAACTATCTTTGTTAACACATTGCTTGCTTGTTCATCTGAGAAATCTATTGACTTAATGATCACATGTCTGGAATGCAGAGCCTTCTTCATACGATATTTTTGACCCAATATGTCATGACTCTAAGATTAATACACATCAAATACAAGATCATCCATGTGAGTTTGCATACTCCATGAAAACTACTTCCTCGTGTGCATGTTCTCCATCTCCAGATCCATCAACTCCCATCCATATAATTGTTCCATCGCAATAGTGCTATGGAACTTGACACATATAATCTTTGTAGGGTTGATGATATACCCAAGATTCTATGTTTGTACCATCTCTTATTCCCTTTTCTCACTACTGTGCTCGCCTCTATGTTCTTGTGTTCCAACGCCCTTTTGACTCTATTCTCCAGTTTCCCCCTCAGGTCCACCAGTCGAGTGTGTAATAATGTCTTCTATCTCTGTATCTCCACTAGCGTAGATCTCTTCCTCATGCTCATGTATGATTGTGCTGGGGAATTTTGTCTCAAACTATGGTTTCTCACTACCAACCCCTTCATCTCTCCTAACTTCAAGGCTAGGCATAGAAACCTCATTATGCGTGCCCCCACTTGATGACTTCTCCTCATCATTATTCTTCACCATGATGTATTTTCACATTTTCTTCCCCTATTCCTTATTCTTCTTCATGTGCGGTGACCTTCTTATAGGCTATGAAGTCACAGTGCCCACATCTTCATTCTTATGCCCCCTGTATGTAACATCCTCATTTTAGTACATTAGAACAAGATTTTTTTTTTGAAAGGTGATTATTAGTTCTAAATACATAATTTAGAACTCACAATTCATAACAATCATTCTTATAGCAGATAACCATATGCAGCTATAATGACTTGGTGTACCATCGATCTATTCATTACATGACTTGGTGATCTACCGATCTATTCATGAGTATCATAGAGTTGGCATTTTTATCTTAACACTTCACTCTTGTGGTTCTCTTCCCTAATCTGGGATTTCAGAATGCTCTGTCTAAGGAACCTATCTGAATAATTGTTACCATTATTCATCGGCATCACATCCCTTAGACTAGGTGACATAGGGAAATGCAATCAGCAGCTTGCAATACTTTGGCCAAAGATTTGAAACATACTGTTCATGTCTCGTATTCCTTGACGGCATACCCGTCAATCTGGAATACGTCCTTCACCCCATTCCGATGTTATATAGAATGTCTTATACTGACTTATGTCAGCCTCTCCTGTCCCAAGTTATTCACTCAGGAATGGGTTAATACCATAACACACGTTATAAGGATGCTCTTGAAGACTAGGGATAAGCTGACATACTGGGTCAACCACTGCTAACCCCATATGTCAAGGTACCCCGAGTCTCAAGGGTAGCCTCATAACATGACTATGGTCCTAACCAGTCCTAAAGGAAAACCTTGTTCGAGTTTTAGGTATAAATCTTAACGATCTATGCAAAAGGGTATCGCTAAATGTCACCTGCATTGTTGTATCCTCGAGAAGATCCTAATCTTCTCGAAGGTACAACCCTGCAGTTGACATGTGTCAACATCCTACAAAACTGCCTCGGAAAGATTTACATAACTTCAAGAAGTTACTTAAGTTGAGTTGAAATTGAATTAAAGACCCTCCTAACTGGGTAGTCTTTTCCCAACCCTGGGTTCCACACCTTTGAGTTTCCTTACGCAATTAAGTTCAATTTCACTGAGAGAAGTTTAATAAGATTTGAGACCTCGTCAAGGTGTCCATCGGTTCCTAATAAATCTTATTCCTCATAATTGGGCAATAGCCCTAAGTTCTCTCATAAGGAAACTAACTAAACCTGTAAGGATTTATATCAACTCCGAAGACTGAAATATATCTTACTTATTGTTATTAAGATATGGTGATTCAAAACCGTCAATTACGTTGTCTTGACTTAGATCATGGATAGGGAGTAATATATTACTCTTCCTGTTACAGCTACCTATCAGGGCGTAGCTTAACCTTAACTTCTAAAAAGGTAGTGGACTAATTTTAATTTAGCCTTATTCATAATATAAAAGAATTTACTATTCATTCACGAAGTATTCGGTCACATAATTTTTACAATGCCTACTTAGAGAATCCAACTAACTCCCATGGTATACAATAATAAGAATGCACTCACATTCATTCAGACCGAGAAGTTCAATCCAACAAATAAAAATGCAGCCACATAAGTAACAATCTCCCCATTTCATTCATTTCTAGACCATACAATTACAACTTATGCACTTCGGCACATTTAATACAATAATCAACATCAAAAGAATATCTTTCTTCCTATAGTACAATTAGAGAAATCAAGTTGGAATTCATCATACAAACTAGATTAAACAATTTGAGCATCATATCAGATCTGCATGCCTTTACCACTTACGATGTCCATCTGCAAAAATTGCTAGCACAGGTCAGTTCAGTGAACTGAGCATGATAATCACTAATTCTTAAAACAATTACATTCCACCAATTGTTATCATTAAACAACCTGTTTAAATGAAATCATTTCTTCAAATCCTTAAACATGAATCAGGACTAATAATCTTTCTACAATTCTAATATGACTTTAACACATAACTCATATTATAGCTACCAGTTAAACCTAAATATTTTTCAGATGATTCATCATATATTAGAGACTAAGAAGAAACAAAATGAATCCAAAATATCCATCCATCTGAAAACCAAGGACAGTAATAATCCAACAAAATTACTCCATTCAAGAATGAATTCCTATCAGTATGTGTATCCAACAGATGTGCATTTAACAATTCAAGCAAAGATAGATTATAACCTCCAGCAAGTTCAACTGACGGGATTCCTCTATACTCATAGCATTATTTCAATGACATTGATAAGTATACCAACTTCTACTACAATACTATTTTTATAAAAGTGGATAACTGAATAACTCAAACAGGATAATAATATAACCGTTGATAAGGAAAGAAGACTCCACGTCAAGAGTCAAGTACTTACCAAGTCTCTCCTTACAAATTTAACAATCTATTCTTCTTATGCCCGTACCATAGAGTTCACATAGAGATACAAAAGAAGAGGGCACTCATAGTTTCCAGACAAGGGAGAGAATATTTTCTTATTCCAAAAGCCCTATATCAACATATACTTTACAGCTTAGGAGAAAGAAACAGAGGCATTCAGATCTCCATTCCAAACAGGTTCAGGACTGTACCAACCTCCCAAGAGTAATGCATATACATTCAATCTTGAATTCAATTAAGGAAGAAGAGAAAGCAAGAAAATCAACACCCAAGTTTACCATTAGCTCCAATCTGGTAGAACTATTTAAAAAGGTCGCCCTAAGATTCCAAGGGTCTTACAATTGCGCACATTAACAAAAGACATTCACGATTGTTATAAACCGAAATACATATACGTTCAATATCAGTCCACAATCATGGCCCAATTAAAACAGTCTACCCTTCACCCAGGACTCGAATCATTTTAGACTACAAGTTACAGGTAACCACTATCATTACTTACTGATAGGTAACACTAACTATTTCAAGTCATTCCATCTGGATAATTTGTTATTGTGTTTCAAGGATACCAAGACAAATAGCACTTCCAGTATTAATAGATGATTTCTAATGATAGATTTCAAGGTCACTACAGGTGAAATCAACACAATCCCTTCACTGCCAAGTACAAAACCTAATTTCCATCCATGCAGATCTAGGATTACCTACAAATATTAAGAATCAGAGTTCCTCAAAGCAAGATTTCTCTCGGTCAGGCATGTGTTCCCATTAACCAAGTAAAGTCGTAAAGAAAACAACAGCTACACTAATATTTCATCACTTACAGAACCCATAATCAATGACCATCCAGACCCTTTTCACAGAGGTACAGGCTTAAATTCAACATATTTCTTATGCATGAGACTAAATCAGTTGAGAACCAAAAGAAGGAACTACAGTTTCATCACAATCGCAACGATATATTCACCTGAAGCTGTCTAACAATAAAAGAGCTCTTGCGACCAAGAAATAATCAATAAACCAACCAAATTAGACACAACAATTCCTTCCATGTCATTCTTCAAACATGAAATCATCCAATGCAACATCTAACATGGTATAGTTAGGAACTCATTACCTCAGTCGAACAAGAGACTAGGAAACAACATATACAGAAGTTACAACCAATATGTAATCACAGCAAAACACTTCAACAGCAAGTTTCTCGAATCCAAAATGTATTCACAAAAAGGACTTCAACAGAAGTCGAACCAAATGTAAACACAGCAAGGATACCCTTCAACACATGAAGTTCAAACATATGAAAACACTGCAAGGACTTCAACACAAAAAATAGTATCCATTCGAAGTAATCACAACAAAACATTTCAACAAAGTCTTCGTATAACAAGGGATTCCCAAATCAACAAGAAAAGAAGAAAACCAATACATTGCTTCAGCCAAGCCAATTGTACAAAAAATAAATCATCTGAACAGAGTTGTTCTAATGAAAGCATTTGAAGGAAAGCAAGATTTTTAAAATTTAGGGCCTATCATGCCTGATAGTGTCGTTTAAAACTTCGAAGAAGACCTCTGAATGTGCTCGCACCTTCTCTTCTTCTTCCATGATAGATTAAACAACAATAAATTGTTACCTTCATGCCTTATAAACTTTCCCTGACAGAGAAGGAAGCTAGAAATTCTCAAAGTTGCCATGCAACACAGAGTAGACGACTGGTTCGAAGAACCAGTGCTCAAGCAGAGTGAAAAATGGAATGCATGGAAAACCAAACAACCAAACAATATTCCATTTGCATGCATTCCCAAGCAATCTACGCTCAGGAACCAAAGTTCATCAATTGCATTAACTGCCATCCTCTCGCCTATTCTCCATTGCCACCGAATTGGTGATCGCCAAAAGAAAACAAACAAACACTCCCATACTTGGTGATACTGCCACGTCAGGTCATATTAGCCGTTTGTAACCTCCACCAAACCTGACAGCATCCCAAGTCCTTCAACCTTATCCCCCTCATAAATGCCATGGAAACCACCGCCCATGACTCGCGACCCTTCATAGGTCCCCCTCCATTCTTATCATTAGTTAAGATAGGTTAGATCATAGGGTTAAGACATTAGTCTCACTTCCATAGCGCTAGGTGTAGTTAACTCTTAGGAGTATTAAGCTTATAGTTTAGGGCTAGGTTAGATTAGCAATTATTTTAACCAATAGGTTATAGTTTAGGTTAAGATTATTAACCTTAACGAATCAAGTCTAGGTCTCCAAAATAGGACCAATCAATGTTAGAGTCCATACAGGGTAAAACATTCCTGTAAAGGATTCTATTGGCATCACTAAATTAAGCTTACGGTATAAACATGAACATCTTACCTGGCTTAAGGTCTAGGCCTTCCTGATGTTAAGATATCTGTAACCAAAGTCCATTTATCATGATCAGCCTGAGTTAAACTCCGGGATTGATCATTCAAACTCATTCAGACCTTGTAAATTTCATAAGGTCAATAAATTTTGTTCATCCTGAATAAGCTTAACACATTCCTTGGATCACTGCAACTGATCCAAGGCTGAGTCATAAAGATGGATAAATCCACAATTCATCCAAAAATCAAATTGAACTCAAGTGCGAAGAATGAAAGAAACAAAAGAGTCCAAGCATATTTTGGCTCAGTCAAAGATCTTCAAGAGCAAAGAAGATACAATCCATATCAAGCATGACTTCACAAAACCAAAGGAACATGTCCTTATACAGAAGAAATCATATATCAACACTTGAATGCTCAGGAGAAAGTAACAACAGTTCAGGGTGTTACACTGCATAATTTTATTTTTCCATGATCTAGTATAGTACTATCGTCGTGCTCTTATTCTTCACATTTAATGACATTATCTAAGTTCTATTTTACCTGTCTAGGGGGTGTCTTTTCAAGTGCCCTCTTTGTGCCTATATTCTATTTACCTTTTGTAGGACTTGTTAGTAACAAGTCCTCACCTACAATGAATTCTCCTTCCTTGAACCTCGACCTTAAATACACACATACACGTGCAGGCTCAATATACCCTACTGCCATGACCTCTGGAGGGATATAAATATTATTTGACTCCATTATCTCCACACATGCCTCATTAGGGTAGACATATGTTTTATGCAAAATATGGATATTTACATCTACGTTATCGACATCAAACTTCAGTTTCCACATGTTATGTAGCCGGTTCATTGAATCTTTAAAATAACATGCTGTGAAAGTGAAAGGTAACTTACGCCAAGGGATCTTTTCATCTGTCATCATGTAAAATCAGCCCAAGAAGATATGTTGATAATCCACAAACTCCACCTACCCCTCTAATACACCAAGAAAATCTCGTGGTATGCATCATTCTCCTTCAAATGCCTAACACATCCTTATGTACCATTTCTCCTGGTGCTGCTTATAGGTATTAGAAATTGAGCTGTGACATATGTACTTCGAGAACGTTTTTGCTGGGGACTTGTTTTCCATGGGGTACTCCCATAACTTCTCCTTTGGCACGTCAGGCACACCAATCTCACAAAACACAATCAGAAGTAAAATGGCACCCCGTTATCGTCTCACCTTTATTTGCTTGGATGCACACTTATGTCACTAGGCTCTCTGCAACGTACCCTTCAATATTATAATACATTTTATTTACCATTTTATGTGCTACATATAACCAACACTTGTTAACTTCCTTCCACCTCTCCGAGGTGCCAAACTTACAATTGACTAGTCGCTCCTCTACCCTTGTAGTTAGGTCTTATATGTTTCCAACATTGAAATCCTGACCTCCCTTCTGGTAATGGAATGCGGTAGTCATTTCCTCTACTTTCTCATCATCAGTTAAATCTCCTACTATTTCTAAGCGAAAGTCACACAAACATGTAACTTTTCTAACAAACTTTGCTATAATTCTCATTCGTCTCCTCATAAATTGAAAGAAATCCTCATGTACTCGCGACATCAACCACTAGTATAAATGGTCTGGATTTCCAAAGAATGACATATCATACAACTGCATTACTCCAACACTTTCCAATAGTTTGTATATTGAATTATCCATCACCCTTTTCCCACTAGTAGTCCTCCTTTTTGTCTTTAATATGGTCTCTGCATTTATATCCTTTATAGTTTCTTCAATCTAGTGATTGAAATCACTAATCTTGCATTTGGCCAGCTGGGATGTCCATGGAATTCCTTCAATTACTTCTTCAGGGTACTGCATCTCTACAAACCACTCATGTGGTGCTTCCTTGGTCTCCCTCTCAATGGCCAGATCTCTCCTTGGTGCCATTTACTCTGCTCAAGTAATAATGTGCTCTGAAAACTACAATCTTTCCACTACCTTTCCCTTGCACTCCTTGATCCCCTCTAGTTCTTTAGATTTTCCATGCCCTAGCGTGCCCTAACCAAAAATATTCCTCCTTGAAACCCTAACCGTGTGAACCTTCCTTCCTCACCCACCTAAAAAGTTGAAACACACTTTCACGTGGAGCTCTGTCAATGCTGTGTCGTGAGTTCACCTAGTTCACCGTTCAATTGATCATTCTTTACTCTTTGAACTTCGTCGCACTTCTTAGATCAATAACTCAAATGATGCAAGGTAAGAATAACATTGTAAATACTGTCATTTATAGGTTTTTCAAAATTACCTGCATTAATTACTCCTCAACTACCATTGTACAAGGCATTAATTCTTCTCCTTTTCTCTTCTGTGTGTTGCACCATATTCTTCCATGCCTCAGTCATAACCTTCTGGCATGCCCACTACTTCCCGGCCACAAACCTCCTTATGCACTCTTTTGTGCCGAAGTACTTCACCTCTGTGCCTCATACCAAGTAGTCTCTTATGAGGCTACCTACCTCGAATTATACTACGTGTCCATCCATCTACATGTGGTCTTCAACATGAATAAACTTCATTGGAAATTCTCTTCAAAACCATCTTCACTTTGAACACCTATAATTTCATAATGCACACCAATCTGTATCAAGGAACTAATCACTTCTTCTTTCCAATCTGCCCCACACTAAAAGTATGCGTGGTCCTCTGTACATGAATGTAATAGATAATAATCAGGTTATGGCATGCTAGCACACTTATTACAACACAACACATGATTAATTGACAAAGCATAACAACATTGAAAGGAAACACATATAAAGAAAATTCATTAAAGGGAAACCTAAGCTAAATGACAATATTTCCTTATTAAAAACACCAAGAAGACTTATTTATAGTAGGGATTTAACCTACTTCTATTGAAGCAACCAGGCAATAAAGTTCCATCCAATGCTTGTAACTAGCAAGCGCCCGATTCCAATATCTTTGTTACAACAAAGGGTCCCAACCAATGAAATTTCAACTTCCCAGGGTGGCACACAAACTTTGAATCATATAGAAGAACCATCTTTCCAACCTCAAATTCCTTATTTCAAATATGTCTATCATGTCATGCCTTTTGTGTTGTTTTTTTTTTCTAGCTCCATCGAGCAATAATGTGCCACTCATCCACCTGCAACAATTTGTCAATGCACTCTTCAACAACTTGTTTATCATCCAATCCTCATGCGCACGCAATACGTATGGATGAAAACATGAATTCCATAAGTAATACATCTTCCATGCCAAACACCAACAGAAAGGGTGTGGCCTTTTTCAATCTTAGTAAGTAGTTCTATATGCCAAAAGGACAAAAAAAACTTTATCATCCCAGTTTTTCCTTCCAACATCATATTTTTTTTTCAGTGTGTCCCCCAATATCTTGTTGAAAGCCTCAGCAACACGATTAGCCTGTGGGTGATAGGGTGTTGTCTTATGGTGTGCCACCATAAACTCAACTAACAATATTAGGATAGTCTCATTAAGAAAATGAGTGCCCCTATCACTTGTCAAGCTTAATGGACATCCATACCTGTTGATAATGTATTCCCATAGAAATCTTGTTGTTGTAGCTACCATGCAATCCTTTGTAGGCACTACTTCTACCCAATTTGTAAGATAATATGTACAAGTTATAATGTAGCGTGCGCCAATCCTACACGTGGGTGGGGAAATAGGACCCACAAAGTCAATCACCCATTTCTTAAAAGGTTTATCACTTGCAATAGGCCTTAGAGGCATCTCATCTCTAGACCTAGGCTTCCCAAGGTGTTGATAATGATCACACGCCTTGACATATTATTTAATATCCTTATATAAGGTTTCCCACTAAAGGCCAACCATTAGAATCTTACACGTGGTGACATCCCCTGCATAATGGCCTCCTGTAATTCCACCATGAGCCTTTTCCATTATTGCCTCTTGCTCATGCATACACACCAGCATAAAAATTCATCACGACCTAACTTATACAAATCTCCACCAATCAACTAGTAAGGTGTTGTGCATATTGCAAGTTGTTTATTCTCTAATGTCTTCATTCCCTCAGGCACCTGACCAGTGTGAAAAAATACTGCAATATCTTCTAACTCGATGGGTGCACAATTTAATCTAAAAATTTGTGCATCTAGCATTATGTCCTCAATGCTCTATGCGTCATCACTACAATTGATCCTTGACAAATGATCAGGCCTTGAGTTACTTTTTCCTAGTTTCACAATCACTCTAAACTGAAACTCCTGAAATAGTAGTATCCATCTGCAAATGTGCCATTGTAAAATAGGCTTGTTGACCAAATACTTAAGTGTCATATGATCTGTGAAGAAAATAAATGGTGTAGCCAATAAGTATTGTCTGAACTTGTGCAACGCATAAATCATAGATAAAGCTTCACACTTAATAGTGGTATAGTTTTTTTTAGCCGACGTCAACTTCCTGCTTGCAAAACAAACAAGGTGGTCTATTATTCCTTCACTTGGTTGTGATAACACGACACCAATCGCCATCCCAGAAGCATCGAGATGAACATGAAATGGTTTATCCTATGAAGGAAAGAGAAAAATAGGTGCAATGATTAACCTTTCCTTTGGTGTTTCAAATGCCTACTGTTGCGCCTCGCCCTAATAGAATTTTCCCTTAGCCTTCAAAAGTTCCTCCAGGGGCGTGACAATATTTGCATAAGCCTTAATGAATTTCCTGTAATACCCTGTATGACCAAGAAATCCGCACACTTCACTTTGATTGTTAGGTTCTTCCAATCCCAAGATCACAACAACCTTGGCTGGATCTACCAACAAGCCTTCTTTACAAATAATATGCCCAAACAAAGTGCCAAAAGGTGTCACAAATATACATTTCTTAATATTTATAGAGATGATCAACTACTTGCACCTTTCAAACATAAGCCTCAAATTGTCACAATTGGCCTTAACCAAACCATACACAGTCTAATCATCAAGATAAAACTATAAAAACTTATGAATAAAGTCCTGAAATACTTGCACAACAATGCACAAAAATACCTTAGGCGCATTCTTAAATCCAAAGGGCATAACTGTGTATGAAAACCTTCCCCACCTAGTGGTGAAAGTTGTCTTTTCCTGATCTTCCTTTGCTAAGCGCACATGATGATATCCTTAAAAGCATAGATCTCATGCCCTGCAACTCCTAAAATCTCCTTAGTAAATGGGGTAGGAAAAGGATAAATAACACATGAAGCATTTAATTATCTATAGTCCACAGAGATCCTTATCCTTTCATCCTTCTTTATACTTCTTAACATTGAGCTAACCCACTATGAATCCTCAATGGGCTCAATGATTTTGTTAGCATATGAATTTACATGCATGCAAATGACATGCAACAATGTGGGAATGAAGTCCCTTCTCAATGAAGGCGAGGATGCCTTTATTGAAAACCAAAACTAGAAAGACTTCAACTTCATCATCACTTTCTTCAACAACATCGCATTTTGAGTTAGTTGCGGGAGCTTCTTCAATAGAAAGCCTCGTCGGAGCACCCACAATCCTAGCTTTGTTGGGAACGTAGCCTTTTCTTAGGATGTCTTTATAAGGAGAAGGTTTACTACTTTGAGCAACTTGTTTCTTTAAAGTCAACACATCATTAGCCAACTTAGTCAGTATAGCTTCTGAAGCATTGGGGGTTTCTTGACTCTTTCCCTTGAGGGAAGTTTTCTTAAATTTTCCTGCCATGATTGATTCATCTTCAATTTCTATGGCCAAGGATTGAGCAAGTTCCAAAGTAGCCACTTTAGCTCTTCTCAGCTGATAGCACACTTTTGGTTGTGTGTTAATAAAGAAATATTTTTGTCCATCAAGGTTTGGATGAATCCTAACAGGAACTTTGTTCACCATTTTGTTGAACTTAGCCATGAAATTCCTCATGGGTTATGTTGGCTCTTTCTTCACCTGAGATAGTTGGGCAAGAAGAGCATGTTCATCTTCTGCCATCTTGAATCGATCTTCAAACTTAGTTTTCATATCATTCCAATTTGTAATGCATCCATTTGGTAGATGATGAAACCAATCTACAACAACATCATGCAATGTTTCGATGAAGAGGGGAATAGAAACATCTTCATATTCTACTGACAAAACAACACATGCAACAAAGAAGGAAGAAATATGGTCATCTGGTGACATCTTCCCATCTCCGTCGAACTTGGGAAGAATCTTCCTCGATCCTCTTGGGAGGTCATGTCGAGCTGGTAAGGCCAATGGGCCTATGGCATTTCCCCATGGTACGTTGACTGCCATTTTGGGAAAGGTGGTATGTGAAGGCAAAACAACGTGAGCAAGGACAAGTGCTTGACTTGTAGTGATTCCTTCCTTGCTTGCTCTTTCAGGACTTGATGCAAGGCTTACAGATCTACGAGGTGTGTTCTTCTTTGGAGGAGATAACTTGAAACCAAACTTTCCTTGAAAGTAAAAAATGGGATCAGATCGACCTTTAGCTTTTTCTCCTCACGTAAACCTCTTTGCTGCCAGTTTGAAATATTTATTGTGAAGGGATCACTGGCATGTTCTGATCGGCTCTAGCCTTTTCTCTTCGCTCTCTTTCTTGAGCTATTTGGGCCTAAATAACTCTAGCAACTCTCGTGGCTTGATCTTCTTCATTATCTAGTACTGATGTGGCGAGATGAAAATGATAGTTGTTCGTGCACTTTTCCCAAATAGCTTGCCTCAAATATGATGATATGTCTTCTTGAGTATCTGCAAAAACAAGATTTGGTTGCAAGATAGGTGGGTTACCTGTAATAGTCATACAAATTATTACCTTGGTGGAAGAGGACTGCATCGGTGAACAACGATCAACACGTGTCCAGGAGGTCTTCTGGCCACAAGTGCAGGTGCTCTTCTTCTAAGGTCTTCAATGTAGATTTCTCTGTCAATGGCTCTATCAACAGCCACAAATTGCTGCAAGCTTTCGCAGTTTTCCCAAGCTACTATTCGAAGGTTGGCAGCAACGTCTCCTTGAAAGTCTTCGTGTCAGGCACAAGGTTCAGTTGAAGAACTGGAGCTTGTGCAGAGGGGATAGTCATAAAGGTTTAACCAAGCATTGGTTAAGGATTCCTGAATCCCCAGTAGAGTCGCCAAAAAATTGTTAGCATATGGATTTGCACGCATGCAAATGACATGCAACAGTGTGGGAATGAAGTCCCTCCTCAATGAAGGTGAGGCTGCCTTTATTGAAAACCAAAACTGTATTTACATTTGTACATTCAAAATTGTATGTGGGGGGTGTTTTGGAACATCAATGGAAAGAAAAGTGAATGAGGGAGATGGAATGGAATGAAGGAAAGGAGTGGAATGGAATGAATTGAAAGAACATGCAAGAGTTAGGTAAAAATAGAGCCTAATATTGCATGAAGAAGAAAGATGAATAACTAACACAAATAAAACAGAGTTTGAGTTAGCTAAACAAGAATGAGTAAAAGGGAACACACATGAGCAAGTAGATAATCAGAGCTTGATCACTGTGAACTAGAACAACAGATTAATAATGTTGACAATAAGATCAAAGACAATATTTGCATGCAAGATTCAAACACTAACATCTAATGAACATAAGAACATCAAATGTTATAAGAGACAATGAATGAGACACAAAGTTCATATTTCATTAACTCCAAAATGTCTTCTCAAAAGAACACAAAGTTTCTTTCTTTGAAACAAAGCTTGCATACAAAAGTATTTTCTTCTCCTCTCTCAAAGTCACCCTTACAAATGAGCCCCTGACTTTCTTTTATAACCCAAAAGTTGGTTACAAAGTAGTTAGGGTTTACATGAACATTAAATAGGGCACTTAAGTGACTTTGACTTTTTCAACCAACTTTTAAAAAGTGACTAAAAATAGAAACCACTTAAGTTAAAAAGTCATTTAAGGAAAAATACATAAATAAAAGAAATGGGTACATGTGGACCCCACTTAAATGACTTGGATGCACACATAGACATCCTAGTCAACAATGTGCCACCTAGATCAAAACACCTATGGTCAGTGCCTTATCCATTGGGCCAAGAGTCTGCCTATCCCGGTCGTACAAGAATGAACTCATTGACCGTGCTACGCAATCCTCCAGATGACAAGAGAGATGAGCTTGAAACTTGAGCAATTCATCCACCTCTCCGTTTGAGCAACATCCTGGTGTGAGAAATTTTTTCTTCATTCATATTCACATTCAAAATTACATACAATTCTCCACATGCTCTGAATACCTTTCCATGGTGAATTCTTCATTTTTCACGAGATCGAAGTCGTTACGCCACCTTGGCTTGTCAGAATCCAACTCTTGATCTTTCGCCATTGAGAAGATCTTCCAAGAGCCAAAATTGCAATTCACTTCCTAGAGTTATGTCTTTTGTATTTGTCACCATCTTGAAGTGTTGCCATTTTTATCCGCTCACGATCGTCCAATTCGAGAACTCCAACTTTAAGACTGACCGATGAAATATTGCACCTGCTGCTAACTGAGAGCTGAATGAGGGACACAATTGAATGATGTGGCCTTTTTTGATGATCCGTACAACGATCAAGTGAAAACAATTTGTTGTAGACAAGATTCTCCCATTATCGATCTCTGCCGATAACAATGGCTTTTGACTCCGAAGAGACCTATACCAATAGCTACGACTTATACCGCATAATGAGGAAGTCAGAGGTTGCTTCAGCTTCGGAGCCGTTGGAGTTGAATCACCACACTATGCAGGTTTCGTGGTGCATCCATGCAAGTGATGACCAATTCAGAACAAGCGTCAGGAAAATTGTGACTCGCCTTCGGTTGATATGTGATCGCAGAATCGACCTATGTCGATGTGTCCCAAGTTGGTATCGACGATGTTCTCATACTCTGAATGGAGCGTCGAGGTGAGTAGAATGCCCTGGAACCTATACCGCAACATCATTTTGTTTGGAGATGACATGACTGTGACAGAAGCGTGATTTCAGGGTATTACTTCCATCTTACAAAACTACACAAATCGCTTGTAAAACTACCCTGGGAAAAATAAAAAATCTTGTTCCTGAGAAGTTCTCACTGCATGAGGAAGTATATTAAGGCACCACAATTTTTCGTGTCATAAGGTTTTTCCGCAATCAAATTCTTCAGTCAAATATTAAAGGTCAAAGTTGACTCTTCTGAAACTGCTAGGAAAATGCAAGTGTAAAACTGCGAAAATCCCGTTTGGTTTTAGCCTGGGAAAAATACCAAACGTCACCCTGGGAATCTACAACTTGGCAAGGAAGCATATGAAGATGGGAAGAACTGAATGAAATAATTATTTTCTCTTGAAAATCATCTGAGTTCAAAATATCAACTCTCGAAGTGAGTCACCTTGACAGGCTGAAAACTGTGCATGCAGCGAAATCATGCAAACTGCATTTTATTTGACTCCGTGAAAAATATCAAACTAAGTGTTGTATATTTAAATTTTTACAAATAAGTACATGAATGTGGGAATAATTCAACAAACCAAAATATTTCTCTTGACGATCATCTGGGCTCGAGATATGGATTCTCAAAGTAGGCCTTCCGCCAAGCTGAAACTTGTGCGCACGGCAAAATCGACTAAATTGCGTTTTTCTTGAGTTCGTGAAAAATATCAAACAAAGTGTTGTACACTTGAAATTTGGAAAATGAGTATACGAAGAGGGGGAGAATTCAACGAACCAAACATTTCTTTCCGACGATCATCCGACTTCGAGATATCGAGCTCCAAAGTTGATTACTTCAACAGATACAAACCGCGGCAAAAATAATAACTCTTTTTTTAAATACGACTCTTTCTATTATTATATTTTTTTAATAAAAAGAGATTTAGCGAATGCCGAATTCAAAATGACCATACAACAATATTGAGGCGAAGCTCAAATCACCATCGAAAAATAATACAATTTTAGATCATTTTAACACTTCTAGCGACACGTCGAATTCACTCTATGCATAAATATCTCCATCCACCTTGACGTGAGAAAACTATCGTCTCCTCAGCATGCGTAGCGCCATGAATATCTTCCTTTTAAAATATAAATAATAAAAAGAAATCTGCATTAAACTTCAATCCATTGGGCATGCGTGGATTTCCAATTTTTGGTTATATTTTAATCTTATTCTTTACTCAAAAGTATGCGTGGAATTTGGCTTAAACTGCTGTTTTGTTTCCTTTTGCAGGCTGTGCATGAAGAAAGACAAAACTCATTCTCCCTTCCAAACCCTGCCTGGAGATTATTTGTGCTGCTACATGGATTTTCCTCTATTACTGTTTGTGCACTCCCATTTTTTGCAGGCTGCGTGGACACTCTAAACAGATGCGTGGATATTCCTTTGTCCTTTGACTGCTCATGCGTGGATTTTTGCATCAAAACAAAACAAAACAACTGATTTTGTTTTTGTTGTAAGCGTGGGATGCGTGGAAACTTTCTTCTTCAGGCTTGATGCATGGAAAAAAATGTCCCTTTTTTGGACAAACCCAAATTCTTCCCTTCCAAACATGGCGTGGAAATTTCTTGCATGGCTGATAACTCATGAATTTCTTTCCTTCAAATTCTTCCCCCAATCTCAGCACTGATTTTATTCTCCTGGGCAGCGTATCATCTCCTTGAACGGGATTGGCTGTGTGTGGAAAACTTGTCTTCTGCTTGCACAAATCAATAACAAACAAAAAAAATTGTGGAATTTCACCTTTTCCTTTTGCATACGGGATTTATTTGGGATTCCAGATCAATCCTTGCACGTGCATGAAATTGCCTTCACCTTTGCAAGCATGGATCTCAGAAACTTCCTGCTATTGCTTCCCTCCAATGGAGAAAACTACCTAAAACTCTCAAGGTTGCCTGGCTCTAGCTAATGCCCATGCCAGGTTTCCGTGTGAAAGTCGGATAGTGTCTGTAGAATAAGCTTTTCCTTCTCCAGGCTCTGGATATCTGCAATATCTCCTTGTTTCTCCTTCTTCCCAATCTCCTCTGCTTCTGCAACCTCTTGTAACCGTCTCCTCATCAATCTCCGATGATAGAAGAAAAATTAAAATTGTCTACGGGAATTGGAAGCGGAAGAAAAATTGCCCCCGACACTTGCTCACGACAGTTACGACAATTAATAAAAAGAAGAAAAGTTCTCCCAAGTTTGTCGAACAACTTCCATCCAATATTAAAATTAATATTTATTAATTAAAAACCCTAAAATTTAATAAATATTAATTTTATTAAATAACAGGGTAAATATTAATTAAATAATTAAAATACGGTTTGTGGTGTAGCGGGAGAAGGGCTTATTCAAAATGGATGAAACGAAAGCCAAAATGACCGTGAGAATAAGATGATTGCGATGGAGGAGAACAATCACGCAAGATAACACTTTTGAATTTTTTTTAAAAAAAATCACGTTTACTAATTTTACGAAGTCATCTAGGTTATTGTCCTCATGATCGTCATCTATTGTGCATACCAGTTTACATCAATTAATGCATTCAATGTAATCTCTTTATCACACTTGTTATTATGGGGAGGTATATTTGCATGTAGTATCTTCCTTTTGCGCTCATTACCTACACGTAGTACTTTCTCTCTCAACCACTCTCCTAACAAGGGGATTATGTTCTCCTGACGAAGCATTTGACACACCTCCTTTAAATCATCTCCATCCTTCCGTGGGATTTCAACATTCTTTACTCACTTCATTACACACATATGTTCCTTCAAACTCTGAATATCTTCCTGCAGATTTCTGATAACGTCCATAGTTTCTAGGTAAACTTCTTTTTGATGTTCAACATCAGGGTACTTGGCATTTATCACTTCCTGCTTTGTTATAGTCAACTTATACTCTGGAGGTTCATGGGCGCACACAACCTCAATGTGTTTTGTAACTAACACTTGTTGTAATTCAGAATCTATCCCAAATTTTGACATCCATTGATCTCCATCTGCGCACTGTATCTTAATCATAGCTGGTCCCTTGTCTTGTTTGTGTTGCTTGCTCATATGCTCATATAAGTCAAGGCATTCTTCAAAATTATGTTGTTTTCCACACCATGAGAAAACCATAGTCTAAGGGCATTCACACTGATAATGATCAAGAGATACAAAAGTAAAACAAGTTCCTTTAGGAAATCCCCCTCTTCCACCACCTTGACCTCGGCCTTTGTATCCACCACAAAATCCTTTATTTCGGTCATCCCCATTACTGCACCCTTCATAATGTTGTTTTCCTTATTCCTTAGATCCACCTGTTACACTAGTCTGGTGCACAGTAGTTTTAATGGCTTCGTGAATATGATCAATCACTTTGCAGTTAACGGTGTCATGAGTATGAGTTTGTAAAATTTACAACACATAGATACATTCTTCTGGATCATGCATTGCAAAAGAGGGCATTTACTCTCATCATGGTCCAGATGACAAATCTCGCAATCCAAAAGCATTACACATACTGATTTTTGGGGACATCTATGCTTAGTATGTCCTTCAACCTTTCAATCTGTACACCATATCCCACTACACATCTCATGAGCTAAATTAGTAGAGAGATTCTCCAGCTGTTTCACCAGAGCTGCAATCTACACTTCTAAAAATGGATTCACTCCAATGTCCACACTCTCAATTGCCTCAACGTGTAGAGATGATTCTAAAGCATCTTGTAGATCCAAAAGTCTTATGAGATAGTTCCCTTCTGAAAGGAGTTATCAACCCTCCAACAAACCACTGTGCATGTTGACTAGGGTGTATGTCATAAGATAACTTTGACAATAAAGTTTTAAAACACGCATCATACTCTTGAACACTTTCTGATAAGCCCTATTTAATGTCCTTAAGTGAGATGATATTCTTATGTTAAAACTCAAGGATATGGAACTCGACTAAAAACGTAGAATACAAAAGCACCATAATCCACCGTAGTCTGGTGTGGGTCATACTTTCTATACCAACTATGCATGTGCCTTTGAAGATTAGTATCAAACTGACTCACCTTCATATCCAAAGTAATGATTCCTTTAGTGCACCATAACAAATCACATTTGTGCGCATGTTCTGCATCATATTCAATACCTCTATACTTCAACAAGTGGAGGGAAATCTCATAATAAACTTGCTGAGGTTTATGTGGGGGTTGCTGGGGATGTGGCCCTTGTCCTCTAGATCCAGAACCAGAACTGCCACCAATATTTCCTCCACCACCAGAACCACCTGATCCACTTGATCATGAGCCTCCTAATCCACCTGAACCACCTCATATAGCAAACATGGACTAGTGGATTTACTTCCTTATGTCCCAATAGTAGTACTAAAATGAACTCCCATATTATTTGAAGTTATAGTACTTCCAGACATGTTCCCAATATTCTACGCACCCATACTCTATCCTAATGAAGTGCTAGAAAATATTCCTCTAATCTTTCCTCCAAACAACAAAGATGGTGTTGCTTGTGATGTAATAGATGTTGTCTGATGAACTTATGTACTCAAAGGAAAATGATATCTACCTGAAGCCATTGGATTACCTAGACTCGCTTGTTTATTATAGAAATCGAACACTAAGTGCAAGGGCTAGGTCGCCATGTGGGATCAGATGCATGCCTGCGGTTCTTATTATTTCTTCATCAGATGCACTCTCATCAGAAACTAGAGGGGATTCTCTACTATGCTTTCCTAAGTGGGGGAGAGCTTGATTCTCTGGATCCACATCTTCCATGTGAGCTTCAAATCCTTCACGAGACATCATCCTCCGAAACTCCACAAACTCCTCAATATTACGCTTCTTCACCAATTCCCTCTCTCATGCTTCATTATACTTAATCCACCTTTCTTCTCTCCACCTTTTTGCTGTAAGGTCTGCCATCTTTCACCACACCTACTCTGATCTTGTGCATAGTGGGATGTTTAGTTAGCCATAGGGAGGTGCTCTAAACTCAACACCACCATCAAGATCTTAATGGATAAAGGAATAACTCTAAGGTAAGATCATCTGAGCTTGCATAAGAATTCAAACTCATCAAATTTTGGACAAGAATATGTAGACACAACATACTCCAAAGTATAAATGCACACAACACCATCCCACCAATGATCTACAACACATGTCCAAGGTTCGTCTGCATCAAAAAAATCTTGATACTCTTCCTACGTCCAAGGCCATAGTTTGTAAAACCAACTTTTCTTCAATGCATACGACTAGAACCACTCGTATAAATCTATTAGAAAAAAATAAAAGAACAACTCATAAATCTCATGATAAATATGTTCTTCAACCCACTTGCGGGCATTGAAATTAGGTCTAGAACCATATCTTTAAACAAACTGATCTTGTATGTCAATCATCCAATATTCAAAATCTGAAAAAGTCAACCGATATGCCATCACTTGCAACATCGTGGTAACATTTTTGAAAAGAGGTCCTGACAACATAACCAAAATGCAGTCTTATTTTCCCACTCAAACCCTAGATTTGTGGGCACATCACTCAGGCTAATTTGAGTGCTCACTAAAAGTATGCAAAGGTACCAGGTCCCTCTTTGTTACTATATTACCAGGGTGTTAGCATGAAAATTTATAATAACCATATCACAAAGTGCATATCCCATTCTAACAATCAGATCCATGAACTCAAGTTGGAAATACACATATCACATAAGGATTAATACCAGATTCACCATAATTAAAGACACCAACAATCAATATCCAACCATAATGATCCATTGTATTAAATCATTATCAAACACATAAGCTAATTACATACATAGTAGTGTCATCAGTCATGCTCGCTCATAAACCAACATCATAACTCTAGCACATATGAACTGATGATCATGATGCCAAAACCATACAAATCAATACACACACACATATAGGGGGTGGGGAATTTCCCTTCACCGATCATGCACACTCAAAATAGGATGCATGCTCAAAATAGACATATGCCGCTACAAAAGCAACTAAGGAAGCATGCAAGCTTCACCTAATAATAGTTCATCTATTGATAACACTAAATCTGTGCCCTATTATTAGCTCTGATTTGCATGACACTTGAACTTCTTCTTGTTCCCAGAATAGATTTTGTGTATCCTCCAAGTCTTCATGCCTCATTCCAAGTTGTGCTTAGTACTCCATCCTATTTTTAGTCTGTAACATGCAAAACAGATAAGTCCTAAACTTCCTCCTTTTGGGTGTGAAACCACAAGGCGTAAATCTGTCACATCTTCATGCCTACTTATGCGCCCCTTACTTTTGCACCACTATCATCTGCGCCTTTAACAATGAGGAAATATTTCATCAACCCAACATGTAACCATCACCATACCTTTATGGGTTGGGCCTAAAATGGTTCCTACTACATTATTTGTTATTAATGCCACATTTCAATATAATTTCTTACTTGACATACCCTAGATTCATGTTATACATGTTGTTCCATCTACAGTCCATTGTTCGGTGCGTTAAATTCATTACATGATGGTTATGAACATATTATTGTTGTCGATCTTGAGCCATTCATGTAGTTTTCTGCATAGATCCTATCACTTCCATGCCCATTCCTCCATCTCAGCCATTCCATATCACAAAGTTACTACATATGATGTCATGTCAATATAGTGTTCCTAATTCTTCTTCTATTATTTCTCCATCCACTATGTTCCTTCATAGTCATACTATTAATATTCTATCACCCACTATGTCCATCCAACCATGGCTTGATTCTTCTCCACCTATCACAACTCCATCTGAATTCTATACTTGAGATTGCCACTCCTACCAATATTATTGATAATTAATACAACAAGACTAATTCTAGTATAGAATGATGATGAGGCTGATGTCGTAGATCTTAATGATGACACATTGCATAATATTAGACTTAACTCCTATGAAATTGATGAATCCTGCTTTTAAGATACTTTTGTTGTTATCGGTTCTAGTGAATATCAATTTGAGAAGCCTCCTCTATCCACTAATGTGTTATTCCTTTCCAAGGATCACTATACATACATCTAGACATTCTATATTTGCATCATCTTGATATTCCTTCTACTCCATGCTTAGATCCCTTCACATGCACTCTCTTCATTCAATGTAATTCTTGTTGGCCTCATATCCCATTTGACCTCACTTTCTCTAAGATTATTTGAACACATGATGGCTTGGCTCGGTTAGGATTCACAATTGTGATCTCCTTCCTCCATCTCACTCTTGCTCACCTCTATCAAGGATGTGTATTTACATTATTGCTTTATGGCCTCCACGTCTTCCATTTGATAATCTTTCTTGCACACACTCCTCATTATTTGTCCACTCACACTTGGGCAATCTTGGCTTGATTACATTGGTGGCACATTATGATCCAAATCATATTGATATCACATTTCCTATGCCTTTTGGCCACATTTCTATTTGCAATGACTCCTTCTTGGGATATTCTCCAAATCTCACTCGATGGTATGCACATGGTTGTCCACAACCACCTTTCACTGATGAAGAATATGTAATGGGCATGTATAATTTACCTCACAAGGGATCTTTATATGATCAACCTCACACTATTGCTTATCAAGTCTTTGATCTAGTTCCATTAGGCTTCAACCCTGATAATGATGATCTCCTAGATGATGTTACTTGATTCTTTTATTCATCACACACTTGGGGGGAAACATGTTTCTTCCCCCCTTCATCAACATTATTTCTTTCTATCTCTACACACACACATTACGATCCATGCTTTACATCTAGTCTCTCTTATACACGTTGATACACATAACTTCTATCTTCACTACCCTATGATGCACTCTAGTTCCATGGTTCATACTCGACTTTCAAGGGTCTAAATCTGAAATGAACCTCACCTCTTCTACACTTTACGCTTTGCACTTCATGATCTATCTTTCTAGCATGCACATTTTCAAACCATTTCCCAATGACACACTCTTGTTTCTATGGTTCATTCTTTATTATTGAGGGGTATTTTATAAATGAACCTCATCCATACAAAGTGCTTCATCTACATCTAATGTGGGGCACACCCTCTATCACATTCACATTGCATACCATTCCATTCACTCATACACAAACATATTGCATATCTTGGTTACATTTATTCTTGCTTGCTTATACTTACATGTACACTTTTTTTCCCATGTAGATGAATTCTTAGTATGTCAATATATTTTCTATATACACATGCATGTTCACTTGTTCTTTAGTTGTGAATGCATACTTCTTACAGATCCTTACATGCTGCAATGATGTTTGGCACTGTACTTCTTACTCTTCCCACCGAGGCAGCTGGGGGCATCTACATTCTCACACATTACATGTGCTATTGTTCATTTATTACTACTTCTATTCTTACTAGCACACTACTTTACATATGGTACATACATTCTTTGACATACTTTTTATCTTTCTAACATGCTAACGGGTGCTTCATGTGCAACATTTGTTGTTTGTTACTTGTATGCCATTGTTTATGGGCTATGCCCCATGTCTTGCAAGAACTATTTACTACCATGGTTGTTTGACACTTTACTTGATACTGTTTGCCATTAGTTTCTACTTGTATGTTACTTGTTTGTGGGCTATATCCCTATGTCTTTTTGTTTGATCATTGCTTGTATGCTTTTGGCCACTTCGGCCCTGAATGTCTTGTGACATTGTGAGTGATGTCCCATGTTTGAAACCCACTTTTCACAGGTCTATCTTGTATGCACATTTACTTGTTACACACTACTTTGCTATGACATATGTTGGCTATCTACTTTTTCTACTAACACATGTATCTAGCCATTTGTTTGCATGTGCCTTGGTTTCTACCATGCACATTCCCTCCCCTTGTAGGGATATAATTCAACTCAACATCATGTCCTCTCTTTTGGGATGCATAATCCTAGCGATGTCGCATGTACCCCAAATAAGGGGGGGGGTATACATTGGGTGAATTAGTCACCCCATACAATAACTTAGAGCTATAGTACAAGCATGTACATTACAGGAACAAAGCCAAGTGGGAGGAGTGGGATCACAATACAATTACAACATGGACCCAGAATCTGACTTGGGTCCTTAGCATAATACAAACACAAGTTCCCAGGATCAGAAAGGAGCGCTTAAGCACCTATTTCCTCCCCTAGGCACTAATTTCTTGGGGGCACATACAATCAGTTTCTCATATCAACATAGTTCACAACAATTTACAAAGTAATTTCACAGTACAAGCACAATCCTCCAAAAACAGAATGCATTCTATCTGCATTTCAATCAGAACAATGAATACATTTACAAAAAATTAGGGACAACAAGAACAAAACAAGATCCCACCATTCTTAGTGGTATATAATCATGGCAGAGTAATGGAAGGAGAGTAACACTAGACCTCTCTCCCCAACACTTGCTCTTGGTGTGAGATCACCCAAAAAACTCGCACTTGGTGTGAGATTGCCCAAACAACTCGCACTTGGCATGAGATCGCCCAAAAAACCCACTCTTGGCATGAGATCACCCAAAAAAATTCACTCTTCTACAACATTTTTAGGACATTTTCTATCCTTTTCACTCTTTACATCAGATGCACACTTTCCATTTACTACTTTTACATTTTTACTTTTACATACTTATGCAATTTTTTCATATACATGAATTTGACTACTTCTTCGCTCTTATTTTGTAGGTCCTGACCATCCTTAATACACAACAATAAGAAGTAACCTTCAATAAGCTAAAAAACAACAGGTACAACACAATACACCACATACACATATACCCCTAGGGTAACTTTCCTTTCCTAGTTTCCACGCTTCATTTTTGTATTATTCCGCACTTCACTTGTCCATTCAACACGCTTATCGCTACACATTCTACATGGTTATGAGGTACACATATGTAATCTACTTTATATTATTGAGTATTCACTCAACAAACATAAAGTGGGGGAAAATGTAGACACAAAATTTGCACACTTGGGTACATTTCTAGGTCCTAAACACATACTAGCATTTATATGATTCCTAAGCAAGAAAACTAGTAATTGACGACTATCTTTGATCCTTTTGTCTTTATTTCTTGTTTCTATATGGTCTTTTACACCTTATAACCCATTCGGTATTTTACTTGTTTATCTTTTATGACTTTAGACACCAGCGCCCAGCTAGGATGCCCTCATCCCCTCTGGGTGCCCTTGACCTCTTTCCATCTTACTTGCTCTTTTTGGGTCTCTTTTATCTTTTGGGAATCTTATTTTCTTATGGGTCGCCTTCCAGTTGTCAAATACAAAATTCAAACAAGGGAATCATATAAATACATAGTTATGTGATCAAAATAAAGGACCAAGCTCTAAGCATCATTACTATCACCTAAGCTTGCATCCAAAGGCACCTAAAGCACTTCAAAGGATCCATCTAACATCCATTCAAGGGACAAGGGACTGCATTTTTTCCATACACAACATAGGAAGGGGAAGTTCATTTTTCCATCCACACATCTATCTACATTGGTACATCTAACTACAACCCGCTATCAAGTGCACTTGCACAAGGGCATCCTAGGGCATGATTCTTACACACACTCACAAGAACTACATGGAGTCTGAGATGTAGTGCAACACTTTGTCGTAAGTTCACTATTTGGGTGACCGTCGGGGTCAGTTTGACTCCCCATATTGCATCTTTTTTTAGTGTTTGATGTGGTATTATGGGTTTTATAGGAGAATATTTGTCTTACAGGTAATAGTTACCTCAACAATATTATTGTAATACATATGTGATCAACACAAAGTAATTGTGACACTTGTGTGACACTATAGAAATCATATTTTGAGCCCTTGCGTGGTCAACATCACCCAGTAGCGGACTATAGGGCCCAGGTGCTCGTGCCCTAACCTAAGAGCCCGTGTCCATCTCTATCTGACATTTTCAAAATTTTTAGTGCACGGATACGAAAATATGCCCTTCCTTTTCATCAGTTTCCCAATCTGCTCTAGTCCACTTCCAGATTGCATGGAAAACTAAGTCTATTTCTCTCTCTCTCTCTCTCTTGCACTTAGGGTTTCATATCCTATTAGCTTATTGCTTACGTCAAATCTATATTTTAGTATTTACTTATCATATGTGATTATGCAATTATGGTTTAGCATTAAATTCTATTTTTGTTAAATCACCAGGGTCATGAAGCAACAAATGCTCATATGACCTCAATCTTGAATTTGGCACCCCTGAACCTTTCAAACCAATATAATAATTTTGGGTACTCAACTTTATCTTATCATATTTTTGACTTATGGTTCATGGCTATTGTCAATTGCCAATTACATATAAGGGAACCACCTATAAATACATAGTTATGTGTAACAACATGAGGGACTAAGCACTAAATCACTATCATACACCTATAACTTGCATTCTAAAGGCACATAATAGCATTGTTGAAAGGCATCCATCTAACATCCATTATAGAGAAATAGGGCTAACAATAATATTTATACATTTCATAGGTATGGATGAGTCTATTACGATATCCATTGACAGCATGTAAATTCCTAACATTCCCCCCTAGCTGCAACATCATGGGATCAAAAAACAAGTCGCACTTCATCTTAGCTTGAAATCCGTGTGTGCACATGATCATGCAAGATCCACATGAAGGTGTTGAAAAGGCCGACCAAAAACCTCGGTATGTAGCCTCTGCTCATCCGGTATGAACCATGGTTCATTCGAATACTACCCCTATTACCAAATTTGAACTCTTTTCTAGGTATGATGTTCATCCTCTGTCAAGTATCATGCATGTGAAATTATATTCTTATAGGTTTCATCTTTCCACTATATTGATTCAATCAGGAAAGTACATCAAGTGATCTAATCAAGAATAAAACAACAAGACCTTACTGTAACACTGAATACAAACAATTCTGAGGTCCTACATAGTAACTGAAAACCCAGATCCAGAAACAAAATGCCACAAACTCTATCCTACACTGTAGCACCCCTATCTTTATGTTGGCAAGAGGATGTCCATATTTACAGTGAGCAATTACGATGCAGTTTGCATCCTGCTCAACACTTTATCTTTCCCAGATCAGTTGGAGTTGACTTGGACGCTCAATATCTTGTTTTCTCCTTATTGCTTAGAGTTTCATACTTTACATGTCTCCCCCTGCTTGTGAAATCACATGTATTTTCCAGATGTCAGATACATCATTACGAACAATGCGTAACATGATGTAATTATATTTAAAAAAATTCTATTTTTATTCAATCACAATGAGCTGAATTTTTACAAAGACATTGAAAATGACTCAATTTAACAATGACCCCTTGAACTATGAAATATTTTTCGTTATCAATATCATAATGAAAATAACTTACATTGTACCAAATGAATTGACATATATTAAAGGAAGTCAATATCACGATTAATAATACTTGGATTGGCATTCACCAAGAAACACGTTATCCTCTTTATCATTAACTATAAAGACTCCCCTACCAACGATTTAATCATATGTCTTCTCATTTGATCGAAAAATGATTTCTTTTGACCTATGTCCAAGATTCAAATTATCCTGAAGCGATTATCGACACTTTAAGTACACAACTAAATCCTTCCCTATTTAAATGAGGGCTTTGGGTTGTGTGATATTCAAGGTTCATAACAGGCTAATGCACAATTAAATACAAAAACATCCTGACATGCCCGATGGGAAACCTTAAACACATATTTTTGTTTTAGATTTGATACGACCTTCATGGTTGGTTGAAGTCTATTTTTGTCGAATTTCCCTTAAAAAGCTTGGAGCATGGTTACTGTTAATATTTCGAAGAAATTTAAATCACAAATTTGATAAAATAAAAAGGATACTGATTACAGGTTTGTGCTACTTCTTTCATACATCAATGTCTTTTAACATTTGATCTTGTGATTTTAATTTCTCATCGAATGGAAAACTTCCAGATGGATCTTGAGATGACTTCATACTTGTTTGCTTACATTGACTTCACTAGGAATTTGAACAAGTGAACTCCCTTCACAACATCCAAAAGTGTGTTGTCAAACTTAAGATTTGTATCTAAACAAGGCCATTTACCCAAACGCCCACTGATCCACAGGATTTTTCGCTAGGCAATTTACTTCCCTAAACTTGCCTGTCCCAAATCTAGTGCAACATTGAAGGGTTATCTTGCTACCTCTGATTCGACGGTATGCTGAACTTCAGTCGACCCTAGTCCTATGCGAATTCTATCGCCGAACAAAGTTAAGGTCTTAAATGGGTCAACCCTGGTACATAGGGCAACGAGTGGACCAATGAAAAGGTGACACATGGAAGTTGGTGACAAGGTAAAAATAGGTTCATTAGTTTTGATTTGTGACCTCTGGTCTTTGTAAGGTGTAAAAAGTTGGTTTTGGCAGCAAGAGGCTCAACTTTTTTAACAAAGGGGAGCCCAGCCACTGTGAGGATGATTATGTCATCACCGATGTGGTGGGTCCTCAAGCCAACACGTGGCTTGCCACAACTTAGCCATATTTCATTTTGAATATCATAGTATTATACGGTCAAATTTTATATTAAATTTGTAATTATTCACCATTTTACTATGTTATTGCAAGTTACAATGTTTTGGAATTGACAAAGTTTATTATTATCCTTACATGGTATTATTTCCACATAGCTTAGAGAGCTTATCACATTGAGTATCAATTTTAAAAGAAATGAATTATCCCCTGTCACCTTGGCTGTTATCAACCAAATTTCCAATTGATTCGGAATGAACAGCATACCAACAATATAATCACGATTATATTGTTGAAACAATATAACAATCAAACATTCAATCACACCATTAGGGGCCAACCAAGGAAGGGGCAAGCCAATATTGGGCAAGACCCTCTAAGAATAGACTTTTTGGCCAAGTATTGTTTGATAGCATAACATTGCTTGCAAGGGTAATGGCCAAAGCCATCCAATAGGAGGGGTTCTAGATTTAAATGATTGTATGCCTTATCTAACATAATTTGTGAAGGATATCCCACTTCATACACCTGCCAACTAGGCAGAGTATAATTTATGAAAACATAATTCATCGACCACCTAAGTTCACTAGAGTAACCAACATCTATATGACCACCTAGCTTGGATGGTGATATTAGAGTGAGCTCGTATAGAAAAAGAGCTTGTGATGTAGCTTAAGATGAAAAGATACCAGATGCAAAATTGGATAACCATATAATTTCTTAATCAACTCACCTAGGGAACATTTTCAGGAGTTGGTCATAAAGAAAACAACGATGCCTTCAAAATTTTTTGGTAAGATTGCTCGAGGGAAATGTAATTTTTTTACATAGGGTATCTCCAGAGACCTGTGACAGGAATTTTTTCCATGACAGTTACATGAACATCTTATTTAACCAATTCAAAATAAATTCCCAAGCACTTCTAAACAATTGGCTAGGGAGCTAAAACAAGCTTCCTATTTATATTGCATATGATTTCTAAAATAATGTTGGTTGAGCTTGCAAGCAATAGGATATCCTTCATAGGATGCACAAAGTTAAGAAGCTTTTTGGTTACATTTCCCATCACTTTGGGGAATTATACATGTAGAACAGCCCTGTATGCTTAGAACATGGAAAGAACTATCTTGGGATTCAATTTTCATCCTTATTACAAAGTTTCAAATTCATTTTGATAGTAGAATCATCATTAGAAATAACCTCATGTTGACTTTTTTAGACATTATTTAAGGATTATTGTACTTCATTTGTCATTGAATAGATCAATTCATGATTACGTGGATCCAAAGACGTAGCCTTCGGGTGAACTCCGTTAACAATCTGGTTTTTGTGTGGATTTATTTCAGTTTTTAGAAGATTTTGATCAGATAAAAGAATTCAAATTTGTTTATTTGATTAATTATTAAATCAAGCAATAAACTAGATTAATTGGATTGAAGTTGTTTTAGTATCCATAACGCACAATCAGAGAGTGAATACACTTACAAATTTTGGAATCCAGAATTCAGATTGAGTGCATATTTTAATTCAACTTGTGATTATTTTTAATGGATTTGAAATAGATTCACTATATTCACTTAAGTTGAAAAAATAATGTTAATTCATCATATTGGAAGATTTGAAAAAATGGGTTTTCAAGACACCCAAAATTGAGTAAATTGAACTCATGATCAATGTTGAGTCTAATAAGTTGAATCATCTGAGAATTTTCTAAGTATTGAAGAAAAAATTTAGCACCATTTTTAGATCATGGACCTACTTGGATTTCATCACTAAGAGGATAAGCCAACTTGGTGTTATGTCTGAGTATAAAAAAATTGGTGGGCGGTATATCAACTAAGCACCCGACACCCTTATTGCTGCAGGACCGTGAAGCGAGGGGGTAGGCTCCAATACAATGCCTCTTATTGATACAAAAACAAATTCTGGCCTCACATACCTTTGGGTATATCAAGGAATCTGTCCTTTCACTTACTTGAAACTAGCCTTAGACAACTCTTGGTACCAGTTTATCCATTTTTCACATTTGACACCTATCTTAATTTAATTAAGATAATATAAATTTTTCTTGTGCGACTTGTTTATGATTTTTATAATCAACCACTTAGATTTTTTTCTTTTTCTTTAGTGATTGTTTGTTAGTCCATAGTTCTAACTAGACAAAAATATTGTCTAGAAAAAATTGATAACATGTCCAACCCCCTTCAACAAGCTCTGGACTCTTGAGACCCACCTTCAAAACATTCCAAGCATAATGGAATAAATTCGATTACCTTCAAAAACCAATCAAGAGCCCCCACATTCTCCTAGTAGTCAATTAGTCATGTCAAAAATCCCATATCCATCAAGCCCCTACTTCTTCAATAATGGTGATCTTATTTTTACATGTCACATCCCACAATTTGTATTTCTAAGTTGTAAAATAAATTGTAGCACTAAACAATTTGTGAGTAACATGGCAGCCGATACTGCTACACTAGCCCGTATAGCACTACACACATGGATGCATAGCAGAAAGGGTATGCATACTTTTTCACAACTGTATACGAGACATCACAATGGCTTCTGTTGTCATGTAGTCATAAAATTTTTAATGTTAAAATTCATTTTACGTACGTGTTGACATGGATTTGCATTACCTTGTTTTTTATGATGATGGTTTCTACCATCTCAAATGGACATGTTGCTCTGTTGTGTATGCATGGTTCCTACCCCTGTCATATATTTTATTATTTTACCTATGATGAATGTTGATAGGAATATGTTGAAGTCGTTTATGATTATGATGTCGGATGATCATACCTATTTTATGTGCATTGTTGAGTTGATACTAACTTTCTACTGTTGTCATGGTGGTCAAAGGTCGTAAATAATAATAGCGGCCCCCAGCAATGTACCTGTGAAAATTAATGATAAAGTGTTATTGAAAAATTTTCTATGATAAACTTGTATTAGTTTATTTACTTGATCAAGAGGACATAGTCCAACATGCATGATTGAAGTATTATGGGATAATAGTTTATTATTGACCCTTGATTGATTGGTAATAATAAGGTTCTAACCTTAGTATTTTTGCAATTGATTGTCTAATGTATGGTTGAAATGAACCAAACGAATAATGAAATTAATTATTGTTAATAAGTATTTTGGTTGAAGGTTGAGGCAAGTGGGATAAGGTTGATGAGTGTTTTGGCTCTCGATTGATCATAATACACTCCTAGCTAATTGTTTTGGGAAACTTATATTAGTTTACTTACTTTATTAACATACTCCATCATGTAAATAATAAAATAAGTGGAAATTTTTATTGAGAATCCATGCAAATAATAGTTGTTAACAGTCTTTTCCGCTCAAACCACCAAGTTAATATTGGAGGGAAATAATTGAATTGGCGGTGGAGGTAGTTGTTAATAGCCATTATGTGGCACTAGTTGATATGCATCACATTAAGGTGCAGTTAATGCACTCTTGAAGTCGGGGAAACTTCTTAAGGAAGCCAATGCATGCATATGGGGGATTTCATTTTTGGTTCTTCAATGTTGAACTCCTTTGAGATATTCTACCATGCTCGTGAGCCTGGGCATGTAAACTGCTGATCCTTTTTTGACTCTGCTAAAAATAGGAAACCACCATATAAATTGTAACCTTAGAAAATAAAAAGAAAATATTTATAAGGGTTTTTATTGTGTTAGGCTTGGTTACTTGGATGACTTTGAGGAGATTGGAGGGGAATGCTTTAGGGTTCTTTTGCAAATAAAAGGGTCCACAGATTTCAAGCATGGTTTCACACCTTTTTCCCTAGATTTTTCATTTGAAATAATTGCATGGTTATTGTTTGGTTTCTTTGTGAATGACTGTAGGTTTAATTATTTGTTTTACACATGTTGATATGGTTATGTGCATAAATGGCTGATTGCTTAGTTACCTTTATTCTTAGAAGAGCCTTCCATTTTGGCTCATGACTGTGCAAGCTTAGGCTATAAGTGCATGTTTTACAGAAAATGGATATGGGTAATTTATTAAAATATTCCTATGGAAATGGGTATTGTTTTAGTTACTGTTCCACGATCAAGGAAACATATCTCAGATTCCTAGTTTGGAATAGAAAAGCCCCACTATGCTAATCTTTACCAGTGTTCAAGTAACTCATTTTGTGAATAAATCATTTTTGAGTAATGGAATTCATTTTCCAAGTAGGTAATTGAATCCTATTTGTGGGTAAAGACCATGTCCCTATGTGGAAATGGGAGATCTCGTTCAACTCGATTCTTTCATATCACTACATAAGGCTCCACCCAACCATGTGCATGCGAGTTCGGGGTTGGATGGTTTTATCCATTAGAATTTTGAGAGTTGGAAATGTATATTTGAGTCATTAGGGAAATACGTACATATTATATTATTTGACTAAACTACCTAATGTTGAAGCGAGTCTATGGGTCTCTTCAGAGACAACTGTGCTAAGTCTTGATCTAATTGATGTCAGGGGAATTATTAGAAATTACTTTTGGGATAAGAATCGGTTTTAACTGATTCAGAATGAGGAGTGTTATTTGAAACTTAAATTATCGAAGTTCTGGTCTTGTAACCTTTTATTTTGAAGGAATTATAACCTAGTTAAGAGCTCGTGGAGCTCAAAGCATGGATAAGGGGCTGAATGGTGAGTTATGGGAACTCAAATCTAACTTTTTTTGGGACTAATGCACCTATTTATTTTCCCCATCATGATGTGACTTCTTCTTCTTTGGAAATTCTTGTTAGGAATTTATATTTGTATGAAATGTTGGAAATGATAATATTAACTATGATTAATAATATAACTTGAGTTATAAGAATTTTTTATCAGTTAGCATAAATCTTTGTAACAGTTATAGACGGCAGAAAATGGAATATCATTAGTTTGTAAGTGTTATCATGCTTGATTTTTCAAGTTAATATTTTTGTAATGCATAGTTGGAATTGAGAATTTTTAAAAGTTACTTAGTAACTGTTATCTTTATTGATTATGTTGAAGTTGATATTTTTGTATTTCTACAATGCATAGTTAGCATTGAATGATTTATAAAGTTACCTTGTAACTATTACCATACCTTGATTTATTGAAGTTGATATTTCCATAATGCATAGTTAGAATAATGAATTTATGAATCTTTCCTTGTAACTGTTACCCTACCTTGATTTGTTGAAGTTAAGATATCTGTAATGCATAGTTGGTATTATGAATTTATGAAATTTACTTTGAATCTGTTATCATACTTTGTGATTGACCGATGGTTAAGGCATCTGTATTCATAAATTATATAAATGGGGATAATTCATACCTTGAATGTGCTTTAGAGATATGAATTGTTAAAATTACTTTTATTTCTTTACCTTGGTTAAAAAATGTGGTCCAAATGAAAACAAACATAGTTTTAGGAATGAGGAATAAAAAAAAAGTTTTGTAAGTAATATGGTTCAGGATATGATGTATCTTCCATGTTATGTGATTTAGTGGTATAAGTGGAGACAAGATAATCTAATATATGTTTCAAATTTAAACAAGAATGTATGGTTTACATGTAATGTGATTTGAAACCAAGCATTGGGCATTCAATTATTTCATATGAGGTAACTAGGAAAAGGGGTGAAGAACCATACCAATTTATCTAAACTAGTCATGTTGAATACCATTTTCAGAATTGGAGGTTTTGGGGAAAGTATATTGAAAGATAAAGAATGGATTATGATTATTGTGAAAAATGTTGTATTATTTTGTACAAATGTAATAATGGTCATGTACTATTTTTTAAGTAGAAGTGTTTTTCTCTTCATAATGAATCAAGTCTTTTTAAGGTTTGTTGTAATCATAATGGATTGTAATGAAAAAGAGTAATGTAAAGGAGGTTCTATACCTCCATGACTTGAATATATATCATTATTTTCAGCATGTTGAGTTTACATTACTACGTGAAAGTGTAATAATGCAAGTATTTTTTGATAATTACTTCTCTATTATATGAATTTTTTTTATGACAAGAAGATACATTAATAATATGACAACCACAACTATAATGTTATGATGAGTTTATAGTTTTACTTTATATGAAAACATGTTTAATTATATAATCAAAGATATATTCCATAGAATAATCATATAATTACTGCTTAATCACATAAGTCTTACAGCTGCACTAATGCTAGGTCCAATACATTAGACATAGGTATGATAACTGAAATCTAAACTGCTGCATTCATGATCTAAGTTACATGAGTTGATCAACCTACTTGGAAGAATCACGCACTTGATTCCAACTTACAGTTGGCTATGGGGAACCACCAAGTATGCTTTTCTATAATGACTTAAGTCATTGTGTAAGAATTTTATCTCCCATAGGTGACCTAATTTGGCACATATGTGTTTCTAATTCATCTAGTTGGACAAGTCATCGTGCCTTTGTATGCATACATGTAAATCAAATGATTTAACTAACATATTCAAATCGTAGATAACTGAAATTTTAGGTGTCGTTATTGTGGAAAGACAAGTTTCTAATGTCTAAATTGACTAGGGCGCATAGGGTCACACACTTTGAATGCACGTATTTCATTAAATAAAAATATGTATTTTTCTTTACTATTTATAAGTTAATCTAAATAGAAATTGATGCTATATAGAAATACTGAAACTAAGTATTGTACTTTAATATTTGAATATATTAGAAAACAGGAAATGAGAGGGATATGGTACTAACCACAAGTTGACTTACCTGACCGTGTGTTGGACTGTAGCAGACTGGTGTGTAGACTGGGTGAGCTATGACTGAATGATCTTAGGAAGGGAAAAAGCTAACTGTTTGACTATACTGAGGCACCTGGGATGATACTGGGGCACCCCAGGGCACCCTCATCTGTAATATGGGCACTGTAGATTGTAGAAAATCTCAGGATCTAAGTGCGATAGTGTCACAAGACCTCTTAAATACCTTCACTCATGTTGCATAAGTGTCGCACTATTGTCTCATGTGTCGCTGTAGATGATGTATGAAGATTTACCTGTAAAACCCTATCCAAAGCATCAATTCCTAAAAAATAAAAATGCATATGAATAGGTCAGACTGACCTCAGTTGCCAAAACTAGTGGTCTTACGACTGAGTGTTGCACTACATTTCAGACCCAATGTAGTTCTATGTGCGTGTGTGTGCAATTTTGTGCCTAGGATGCCCTAGAACTAATGACATGATAATAAGGGGCAATAACTAGATGTAAAATGTAAATGGTGGATGGAATGGAAAGAATACAACCCTTTCCCCTATGTAGTGTGTGATGCAGATGTAGAAGATGCCCAAATGCAGTCCCTTGCCTTAGTAGATAGTTACCCTTGATAGTGAGATGTACGCCCATAATGTAGTGAGTATGCTATGTTTATATAGGGATCTCTTGTTCAAATTTTGACACTAATGACCTGAAACTACCGACTATGACCTAGGGGAATACACAGGGTAACCATTAAGACTGACCTCAAACAAAGAAATTAAGACCACAAATTACGATGACACGAGGTGCCTAAAATCACAAACTAGGGCACCCCAGTGCAACCCTAGGTGCCCCAAAGTAGACCTAAAGATGACAACTGAGAAAATTATGACACCTGAGACACCTTGAAAGATGCCCAAAACTGCAGAGACAAATGATGACTGAACTGTACAAATAACAATGACACCTGAAAAACTGACAACAAGACTCAGGGATGGGTCATTAGTGAATACTTTTATTACACAAGATCCATATATAAAATAACATACCCGGACAATATTAATGTAATAGTAAGTGCATGATTTTGTGACTACATTTTCCCCCACTTTATGTTGGTGAGTGGAAATCTCGGTAACATAAAGTAGATAGAGATGCATACCTGAGAAAAATCTGGAGAAGCCCAAGCTATAGAAGAATGTGCAGATGTGTAGTAGAAGCATGCCGATAGAACTATAAAAGTGTGTCAAACCATGGATCAACGAGTTGATCCATGCAACATATCGAAAAGTGTAAGTATCATGATGAAACGTGGAAAATGAAAATAATGATTAGGGTATATTATGATTTCGAATGCGACTGAATAGGTGGGTAGGGAGTGATCAGTTCCCAACCCGAATGCTTTTATATGAATGGAATAATTGAAGGATTTGGGCATCTTGCCACTAGAGGAAGAGTGTAGGGAGAAAATTGTGTTATTCTCCAAGATTTAACTACATCCTCAAGATCTAGCCGTTGCAAACAAACTCAGATCAAAATGTGGAGATTTTGGATCCAAATGATTTTGATTAAACAGTTGACCCATATAGGAGTTATAAAGGGAAGGCACTCTTTCCCCCACTCCATGGGTGTCACCACAATGTAAAGGCTTCTAAGTTAGGTCATCTAGAAGTGCATGATAGAGGATGAGATGGCTTCCAAGTTAGGTCATTTGAAGTGAATGCAATAGAAATAGATAGCTTCTAAGCTAGGTCATTAATGAGAGCGAAGTTAGGTCAAAATGAAGGAGACAACTTCCAAGTTGGGTCATCTGGAAGCAAATGTAGAATGAATGAGATGGCTTCCAAGTTGGTTCATCTAGAAGCGAACATGAAATATAGAATAAAATCCCAAGTTAGGTCATCTGGGAAAGAAGTGGTGAATGTAACTCCCAAGTTAGGTCATTTGGGAGATCACTTGTAGATTTGAATGATTTGATTTGAACGCGTTGATTTTGATTAGTTGATTGATTGTTTTGGTTGGTTACTCATGGAGAGGTTTTTCACTAATTTCCCCTAGGTTAGGTCATTAGGGGAAAGTTCATAGAAATTGATGAGATGTATCATAAAAGGATTTTTAGTCACTTGTTGCCCCCAAGTTAGGTCATTAGGGGGAATTGATAGGTTATAATGTGTGATCGTGTTTGGGAAATGTTCAATGATTGTTGCCCCCAGATTAGGTCATTAGGGGAGATTGATGGTGAAATGTCACGATATAAATTTCAAGGTGTTGGATTCATGATGTTTAAATACATGGTAATGCAAGGGAGATTATAGGGGGACCCACAGTAATATTCCCCCCTTTTGGAGAAAGAGGGAGTGATGCAAAGAATGAAATCTAAGCTGAAAGTAATGGAAAGAGGTTAAAATGCAGATGGGATGAATAGAAAAATATGATGAAGATATATAATGTGTGTTAAACATGTACGATATAGTGCTAGGTGGAATTCTAAAAATAATTCCACAAATGGGGTGTAAATTGGAGTAAAAATTCTCAAGATATAACTGAAATGGTGTAGCGTGTATTAGTTGTGGTAATAAGTGTGAAATATGGACCATAGTAAAGGTGGCATTTGAAATGTGCTTATAAATAATAAAGTGAAAAGGTAACTTATCACTTCATTTGTCTTTTGCATGAGTGTGAGAGTGTGTTTGGAGTGAGTAGAGATGCCTCAAGTGAGACCATTACGTCCTAGCCGGTTTGAGCGAGTGGTGACTGCTATAGCGTCACATACTACGACAGAGTTGGTAAGTGCATTATTTTTACAAAAATGTAGGGTGTACTAGGCATTTTAGTTGAATTTTTGAAAATTTAGGGTTTTTGAGTTTCTCAGCATTTGGGACCTAGACAAGAGTAGTGAGGGTGCTAGTGACCCTTGGGACTGGAGCGCCCAAAACTTGGTGCTAGTGTCCTACTCTGGGGCACCCCAGTCCTGTATCTGGGTGCCCTGGTCCATAAATTTTTGTTGTTGTGAATAATTCTAGGGAAGATGTTGTTAGTATGTTGAAAGTTTGTTTTTTACTGTGTAAGGTGTTGTAACACTACATTTTTTGTTGTTTGGTGTTGTGCAGAGGGATATCCACTTGAGGGAGTTCCACGGTGGTCGACACTTGAGCACATTGTTGGGATTGGGATTGTCAGATGAGGAGTGGGATGTGTTGGACCATGCTGGTCTACGACATATAGCACAGATGGGGGATGTGCCCCATAATATGCCCATGTTGACTGCATTGTGCGAGAGATGGTGTCCAGATACATGCACATTTTGGTTGCTAATGGGGGAGATGACGGTGACATTGGAGGATGTATATCACATACTACGATTTCCAGTGGTTGGAGAGAGAGTACGAGTTATGGTGGTAGTGGATATGGAGCACCAGATGCACTTGGCTAGATGATATTTTACAGGGGCCCAGGTGCCTTCTGAGGCCCATATCAGTTTGGATGTGATATTATAGTCGAGGGTTCCGGACTGCAGAAGTTCATCACAGTGGTGATAACATTGTGTATAGCAGTTGAGGGAGGGGGTGTCGAGATCTTGTATAAGATGCATGACATATGTCAGTGTATAGAGGAGGATGGGATGAGATACACGTGGGCATGGTGTGTGTTGGCCCATATGTACAGGGACTTGTATCGATTCACACAGGATGAGCATGGTGGAGGTATAGGGGCCACCACACTGCTATATGTATGGGCATATGAGCATATAACCATATTGAGACTAGTTATAGGGCCACGAGGGGAGTGGGCTCGACCAGAGATATTTGCTCGATGTTGGGTGGATATTTGCAGCAGGAAGATGGACACAGATAGTTTTAGAGCCCTGATAGATAGGATGGGGCTGGAGTCTATTATATGGAGGCCATATCGAGATTATGGGGGATGGCCTGAGGATGCTACAAATTTACGCTGTATTCAGAGGACTATGTGGCTAGAGGACCGATTTCCAGGAGTGGTGGAGTTGTTTCAGGTAGAGAGGGTATCACGATAGTTTAGTATGGCTCAGGACGTGCCCCCAGAGCCATACATATGGTTATGAGTGTTAGGGCCCCTAGGAGGGTGGGTGCTAGGCCAAGGCCCACGGAAGAGCTTTTAATACCACCAGGGCCAGATGTAGTAGACTCAATGATAGTAGTTGTAGATGGTGATGACGCAGGGTGCACATAGGACTATCGAGCATGGTGGGTAGTGCATCAGTAGGTACTCATATATCTAGTGTTTTAAGGTGCTATGGAGTTACCAGGAGGAGGAGCAGGTGAGGGAGGTGTCCCTGACCCTGTGGTAGTAGTGGTGGTGGATCGTAAGTATTTTTTTATGCTTATATTATGGTTAATGAATTATCTATGTTGTTTTGTATGTGGTTGACTAACATGGGGTTGTATGTTGTGTATGCAAGGGATGCCTATTGGTCTTTGATAGTAGACACATCGATCTGCACATTGACGCATAATGTGCCTAGCAATGTGCTATGCGAAGGGATATTAGAGCATGTGGAAAATATTGCAGGTGAGCATGCCCATTTGTTTGAGCCAGTAGCCATAACAACACGACATGTATAGTGTTGCTTAGTGAGAGGGACGAGGCACGTGAGGAGACTCGACATGCTTGAGAGGCATAGGTGGTGGTCCCTTGGCCCAAGACATGTGTTTGCATGATATGTAGATTTATATGGGAGTTCTCAGAGAAAAATATGGAGATTGTTATGCTACGCAGACAGGTGGAGAAGTTTTGGGGCCACGAAATGCAACGTCATGTTGGTGGCAAAGGCATCTAGTTATAGGGCTCTCACAGTACATGAGAGCAATAATGATGATGAGGTTTGATAGAGATGATTGTAGATGATGTAGGGGCCTTGCCCCCCAGTGATGAAACATATTTTTGGGATGATGATTGTATGAACGATATATGTATGGACATTAGTTTTGATATATATATGAGATCGATGTTGATATGTGTTGTCTTTGTGATATAATGGATATCGTATGTTGTTATGGTTTTTTGTACTAGCATGTGTATTTGTATTGTATGTGATGAATGATGATGTTAGTGATGGTCAATAAAATATGTATGGTGAATGATGTAGTAGATAACTAATGTAATGAATGAAATATGATATGAGTAAAATGTGTAGCACGTAGATAGCGTAATGATGATAAATAGAATAAATGTGAAAATAGATGAATATGTGAAAATGTAGCGTAATATAAATAGTATAAGGTGATGAAAATAGGAGGGGGGATTAATGATGCCCCCCAATGTATGGATGAATAGGCTCATGTAATAAGACCCCTCAACAGTCAAGGATGAGCCACGTAAGCAAGAGTGCATCATCGGGAAATGATTGAGGTGCGCTAGATGAATGACAGAGCACATGATGAAAGGTTCTTAAAACTAAACCCTCAATAGTTGTGTAAGAACCATAAGAACACAAGTGCGTCATCAGGGGGTAAGGTGATAATGATCACCTACCAACGACCAAGATGACGGGTGGAGGTGGAAGCATATGGAATGGATGGAGCATGAGTGTATGAACCGAAGTGCATGTCATATGGAGTGACCATGGGATATGTAGAGACCGGTGGAAACACATGAGATGCATGTGATGGATAGTGCGAATGAGGTGGATGCAATGAATATGGAGGTGGAAGCAATGGAGGTGGTGGATAGTGTGCATGCGATGGTGGTGAATGACAAACAAAGTGAGTACCAGATGGAGAAGACTTAGGGGGTGTACGCCTATGTTGTCGTGGTGAAGGAGATAATGATTGCTCATGAGATACAAAAGATATGACACCAGTGTCCTCTAATTGTTGTAACCTCTCACGTAAAGCTAGACAATCATTGTTACGATGGCCACTAATACGATGGTAATTACAGTAATATTGATCATGTTGGTGTTTTAAATGGTGTGGAGGGTGGTGTTGGTTGGAAGGAAGCCAAATTAATTGCTCATCAAGTAATATACGTAACACATCATGAGGTTGAGCATTAGGTGAAAAACAAAGGCTCATGGTACTTAGATGAGGTAGTAATAGTAGCAACTAGTCGCGGAGCTGGATAGGCATGTGTAGGAGGTGGAGGAGGGGAATGAGGTTGTTTCTTTTGCACTTTGGGTTGAGATACGAGTTGCTTTTGGTTGTTGTTAGGAGGTGGAGTAGGAGGGGTACGATTTGTTTGTATTTTAGCCATGGGTGGGGGTTGCTTAGGATAGGCAACTAAAGGTGTATGTGGAATAGCAATGGATATAAGATTTGGAGAAATGCGAGAAGGCTCTACTAGAAGAGAAGTAAGAAGGTCATGTTCTAGGTCAATAACCTTGTAACACAAAAGTATAAAAGACTCACAAGTATCATACTGTAAGCATTGTTTTAGAGGAGGAATAAGGCCGTGACAAAAGATGAACTACTTTTCTATGTCACTAGGGTGAAAGATAAGTTGATGTATACACGCGTTAAAGTGTAAGATGTAATCGTGAATAGGTTCAAAAGTTCCCTGATGCAAAGTAGGAATGTGATCATATGTGAACCTAGGATCATTATTGATAATAAACCTACGAAGGAAGGCATCTTCCATGTCATAGAAAGTGCTAATATAACTAGAAGGAAGATGGGTGTACCATTGAAGTGCATCGTCAACTAGACTAAACTAGAAGGCCTTAAGCAAGAGTCTATCATTGGAATAAGAGGCCATAAGAGTGCGGTAATGTGTAATATGAGCATGAGGGTCACCGGTACCATCAAATCATGTGAATGTGGGCATGATGAAATCCTTAGGAAAGGCCGAGTTATGGATTTTTTTGGGAACTGGATTACCATGCAAGGAATTATTGTCGATAGACGCATAGTAATCCCTACTTTCTAAGGTGAGGGAATGAACTTGAGACTCAAATTGGCCTATGGCATACATGAGAGATATAATTTCTTATGATGGGATAGAGGAAGATAGAAACAATGTATTAAGAGGTTGAAGCTTGCCATTGTGTGTGATCATGGGTATATCAAGAGGTGAGATAAGAGGCTCCAATGCAAGAGATACGAGAGGAGTGTGTGTCAAAGGACCTACATGAGATGATAAAGGGGAAGGTTCACCAATAGTATTAGAAGTAGGTGAAATGTTGAAGGAGGAATTGGCTATAGGTGGAGCGGAAGAAGGAAGTGTAGATAAAGTAGAAGCAAAATGAGAAGAAACCATAGAAGGTGAAGGCTCATGCATTATGGTAGAAGCAATCTTAGGACAAGAGGAAAATGGAAGAGGTGAAGCACTCTTAACAATGGAGAAAGAATGAGACTCTGTAAGAATTAGATATGGAGTAACATGGTTAATGTCAGTCGGAACAACACTATCAACATGATCATCAAGGTAAAAAGAATGTGTGGATGAGATAGAATGGGAGGTGGAAGAAACACAATGAGAAGTGGCAGGAGACATAGGAGTAGCTATAGAAGGTATAATAGAGTGTGAATCAATGCCTAATAAGTAATCAATAATAGAAGGATCTAAAACATTAGGTGGCATATCAAAAAAGAATGTGAAGGATCATAGGCAACTGGATGACATGGCATACAATGAGTGAAAACAACAGGGTAATCGACGAGGCATATGCCTATATGAGAATCAATAGGGTTTATAGGTACTAATGCTTGTCCCCTAAGGAGTGCTTGTTGAGTAGCTTCATGTGGTGTATCCAGGGGTTTACTATATAAATTTGTAAGCTCAACTATGGTAGCCTTATCATAAATGGTATTAATACTAAAATGTGACATGATGAAAAAAGAAGAAATAAATGCTAAAGGAAAAAGAAAGGATCCAACACAAAGTATTTGAAATGTGGGGTTCACAAAAAATGATTAACTGAAATAGGAGTTTTCTATACTATTTTATGAGTTAATATAAATAGAAACTGAATGCTATATTGAAATAGTGAAACTAAATATTTTACTTTAATATTTGAATATATATTGGAAAATGGGAAATGAGAGGAATATGTTACTAACCTCAAGTTGAATTACCTCGCAACATGTCAGACTGTAGTAGACTAGGAAACCTATGACTGAATGGCCTCGAGAAGGGCAGAAGCTGACTATTTGACTATACTTAGGTGCATGGGATGATACTAGGGCACCCCAGGGCACCTGGTCTATAATATGGACATTGAAGATTGTAGGAAAGCTTAGGGCCTCAGTGTGATAGTGTCACAAGACCTTTGAAATACCTTCACTCTCGTTATACAAGTGTCACACTATTGTCAACTGTGTTAGTGTAGATGATGTATAAAGATTTACTTGTAAAACCCTATCCAAAGCATCAATTCCTACAAAATAAAAATACACATGAATAGGTCGGACATACCTCAGCCACCAAACCAGTGGACTTACGACTGAGCGTTGCACAACATTTTGGACCCAATGTAGTTCTATGTGTGTAAGTGTGTGAATTTTTTCTTAGGATGCCCTAGCGCCAATGATGTGATAATAAGGGGCAATAACTAGATGTAAAATGCAAATGGTGTATGTAATGGAAAGAATACAACCCTTTTCCTCTATGTAGTGTGTGATGCAGATGTAGAAGATGCCCAAATGCAGTCCCTTCCTTAGTAGATAGCTACCCTTGATAGTGAGATGTCTGTCCATAATGTAGTGAGTATGATATGTTTATATAGGGATATCTTGTTAAAAATTTTACACTAATGACCCAAAACTGTCGACTACAACCTAGGGGAACACACGGGGTAACCGTTAAGACCGAACTCGAACAAAGAAATTAAGACCACAAATTACGATGATATGGGCACCTAAAATCACAGACTGGGGTGCCCCAATACAACACCACGTGCCCCAGAGTAGAACTGAAGATGACAACTGAGCTAATTACGACACCTGAGACACCCTGAAAGATTCCTAAAACTGCATAGACAAATGACGATTGAACTAGACAAATAACAATGACGCCTGAAAAACTGATAACAAGACTCAAGGATGGGTCATTAGTATGATTTTGTGACTATAGCGGGAACCTCGGTGCTTAATTTTAGGTGCCCTAGTCTTGGAAATACTTGTATCTAACTTAGAGTTTCGAGGTTGTTATTTGTAATTTCTCTTCTCATTCCCCTAGGTATTAGTCGGCATGTCGGGTCATTAGTGTCAAAATTTGAGTAAGATATCCCTATATAAACATAACATATTTCAATACCTTTTGTGCAGACTATTCTACTATCTAAGAGCTAGCCATCTAATAAGGAAAAGGAATACATTTGGGAATCTTCTACATCTGCATCACACAATCATAGGGGAAAGGGTTGTATTCATTCTATTCCATCCACCATTTGCATCTTACATCTAGCTATTGCCCCCTACTTTTGCGTCATTGCCGTTAGGGCACCCTAGGCACATAATTACACACACAAGCACACAAAAATACATTGGGTATGAAATGTAGTGCAGTGCTTAGTCATCAGTACACCATCGTGAAAGCGAAGGTTAGTCCGATCCCTTCATTTACATCTTTATTTTTTAGGAATTGGATGCTTTGTATGGGGTTTTGCAGGTAGATATTCATTACACAACTACAATGACATAAGCAAGGATATTTCAACAACCAATTGAGAAGGTACTGTGAAGACCTCCTGACACTAACATAATCAAATCCTGAGATTCTATGTAGACTAGAGTGCTCAGATTACAGGGCATGATGCCCACAGGTACCCCAGTCCTCTCCTAGGTTCCCCTACCCAGACAAATCTTCATTTGTTGCAATTTCATGGGTAACACCTTCAGTCCTTGTCCCATCTGCACAACATCCTGTCCAGTATTGCACACAACAAGGTACGTTAATATTAGTTTAATACACTATTCCTTCTCATTTCCTTTATTCCATTAAATTTAAAATATCAAATAAAATTATTTAGTATTTACATTGCATTTATATTAGTCATTCCATTGTTGTTACTTGTATAGATTAACTTACAAAATTCCTATTTTAGTTAATCATTTTTGGTGAACTTGAATCTTTAGAATACCTTTCTCGTGGATCTAATCAAACCATAATGGGTAACCCTAGCCCATATTCTTCTCCCACCATGTCTCATGTTAGTGTTAACACTATCTATGATGAGGTTATCATTGTTGAGCTTAAAGCTCTGTATAGTTCTCTCGTTACTACACCCAACCATGTTAAACAACAGCTTCAAGATGGACTACAACATATGGTTACTTTCTTTGAAGGTTATCCTATAGGAATTAGCATTGTTGAAAATCCATTAGCCTTTACTCAATTTACTCCATATTATATGAGTACTTGTAATCCAATTTATGACCTTTCATAGGAAACATTAGATGATTCTTTTATTGATTACTTGTTTAGGCATTGACAATCACTCACATGATCTCATACTAATTCTTCTTCTACTCTAGCCACTAATACTAGGGGTTCATCTCATGATTCTCCTACTTCTGATATTGTTTCTCATGATACATATCATACTAGTTTGCATACTCCTTCATATTATGTTGATGATCTATTGATAGTATCCTTAGCGATACATCTCATTTCTGAGTCTCTATATGATGGTGATGATGTGCAATTGATATCCATGGTTCACCTTCTTTTCATACTACTGAGTGTGAATATCACTATTCCATCACTACCTTCTCCTGAGATTACATCTAGCACTATGCATGAGTCACCTCCATCTATTACTTCTTCTTCTCCTACCATTTCATCTCCTCTTATTACATCATCTACACCCATTAGTTCATCTTCTCTATAGATGTATCTCCATTGGTCACTTCGCCTCTTAGGGATGATTCTGATGTTAGTCCTACCACTACTATGGGTATTCCATCTATATCATCTACTATAGCTTCTTCGGCACCTACTCCTAGTGTGCCTTTAGCATCAAAATCTCCTTTATCATCTCTTGATATTCCTATGATCACTCACAATGGTAAATTACAACCTCTTAATACATTATTGCCATCTTCCACTATTCCTTCATAGGATATCATCTCTCTCATGCATGTTGTAGGTCAATTACAATCTCAGGTTCAGTCTCTCACTTTAGAAAGTAGGGCTTACTATGCTTCTATTGACAATAATTCATTACATGGTAACCCTTTCCCTAGGAAGATTCATAATTCCATTTCCTAAGGACTTTATCATGCCTACTTTCACATGTTTTGATGGTACTAGGTGACCCTCATGCTCATCTTATACATTACTGCATAGGATATGGCCTCTTATTCTAATGATAGATTATTACTTAAGGCCTTTCACATAGTCTTACTGATGAGGCATTACAATGGTACACTCATCTTCCCTTTGGGTCCATTAGTACTTACTATGACATGGAGGATGTTCCTAAGTCATTTTATCATAAAAAATGGCCCTAAGGTTACTTATGACCAGCTTACCTACTTTACATCAAGGCTCATTAAAATCAATCAAGGATTATATATTATAATTCAATGATTGTATGCATCAACTAGTATTCCAACCTATAGATTTAGAGAAGCAATTCATTTTCTGTCATGGTTTGATTCCTCCACTTTAAGAAAATATTACAGTATGATACATGTGAGTCATTCATTTTTTTATGCTATAAAGTTATTAGACTTAGAACAAGATCTTCTTTTCAACACACATGTCATTGATCCTCCACATACCTACTTCTATTATATCATCTAGTTCTCCTCCATTGACATCTGGTTGAGCATCCTACACAGTCTCCATCTTTTCCTCACAAGCAAAGAAAACAAGCTCAACCCATTCCACCACCATAGAGTACTTCTTATCCTCCTCCATGATAGGCCACTTATCCTTCAACTCTATCTATGTTACATGATCCATTGCATTTCTCTCATCATGCTAGACCTCATGATGTGCTATGTTGTATTACTTGAAAAGTGCCTAATTCACTTACCATTCCAACCAACATCATCCACAACATTGATTACAACATCAATGTGACCAACACTATTGTAATTATCATCATATAAATGGCCATAGGGACAATGATTGTCTTTCCCTTCATGATAGATTGCAACAATTAGAGGATAAGGGCATCATCTCCTTTGGCTCTCACTCACATGAGTGATCCATCTCTCCTCTACCTCATTAGAGATTTTCTACTATACTTGAGTCATCTTCTTCACCTAGTGCTTAGGACATGGAACATCCACCACCGTAGTTCATTACTCATGTGTGCTCTCCACTGCATACATACATTACTATATCATCACACCCATTGTATTCCCATAATCCTTCTCATCTATCACATTCATGCTATCCACTACATCACATTGCTCCTTCACATTGGGTTCCACATCCCAATGCCTTCACACATACCATTGCAGCTCCATATGACATTTAGTTTGGTGTATATTTGTATACTGCTTCCATCCCACATGCTTCCACCACTTCTCATTGCCTTGGTCTTTGGTAGGTGATTACTATCACCTTACCCCCCGATGACGCACTTGTGTTATCATGGTTCTTACATGACTTGTTGAGGGTTTTTCTCTAAGAACCTTTCATCAATCATCTAATCATCATTTACTATGAATTCATTCATCTGTTAGTTTTTCAAGATGAACCTTCATCACAACACTCCCTACGATCATCAAGATGCACTAATCTTTCTTCATGATGCACTTTTTATGGCATTCTTGTGATGCATATTAAGGATAAATGACCCTAATCATCCATACATGGGGGCATCATTCTCAAATGTGCCCCCCATTCATCACACATACTATTATGATTACTATTACATTATCCTACAACATTCCAAATTATCAAATTCACACAACACGTTAGTTTGATCATCATACATCATCCCTTTTTACATTCATTTTACTAGCATCATTATACTATGTGTTCCAAAATCCATTCAATAAAAATTAACAATATACAAACACATCACATACATCCCAACATTAATCACCCAATAAAACACATTAATACACCACAAAATAATGTCATCATATATAAATCACATGTGTCTATACATATATAGCGAATACAATCATCACTAGGGGGAAACTCCCCTACATCATATATAATAATACTAATCACACCTCATCATCACTATCATTCTCGGGTACATCAAGAGCCCTAGAACTAGATGCCTCACCACTAACTCTTCGCCACTATTCGTGGCCTTGATATCTCTCCACTTGCCTATGCAATAAGGTGTTCTTCGTAGACTTCTTTGAAAACTAACACTGTAAATCCATGTATCATGTGAACACATCTTACACTAAGGGACCACCACCTAATCCTGCCTCTCCACAAAATCATGGGAATCTTCAATTCTCCTCACATGCCTCATCCCTCTCACCTAGCAATATAGTGCATGTCACTGCTGTTATGGCCACTGACCCAAAAAAATGGGCATGACCACCCACTATAATCACATCCAATCTCCTACTCTGGACTAACTAGCCTCAACACTGCTATGTGCTCATATGCCCATACATGTAACAAGTCGTAGTAGTCTCTATCCCACCTCCATGCTCATCATGAGTAAATCGTACAAATCTCTATATAGGTGGGCCAACACACATGTTCCCACATATATCTAGTGCTCTCCTCCTCTATACACAGACATATATCATGCATCTTATACAAGATGCCTACACCTCCTCCCTCAACTGGGATAGATGAAGCAATCACTATGGCAATGAAATTCTACAAGTGTGGAACACCATACCTCATAATAACATCCAAGCTGATATGGGCCTCGACAGGTACTCGAGTCCCCAAAAAATATCATCTAGCAGCTCACATTTGTCTCTCCATATCCTCCAACGTCATAACTTGTACTCTCTCACCAATAACAACTGGAAACCACAATATACGATACACATCCTCCAACGTAAAAATCATCTCCCTTGTAGGAAACCAAAATGTACATGTATCTACACACCATCTCTCACATAGTGTCAACATAGGAATATTATGGGGCACATCCCCCATCCATGCTATGTGTCATAGTCCGACATGGTCCATAACATCCCACTCATCATTTGACAAGCCAAGCCCAAGAAAAGTACTCAAATGATGACCACCGTAAAACTCCCTCAAGTGAATATCCCTCTGCACACCAAAAAATGACAACAAACACAACATTAGAACACTATACAAATCCAAACACACTCATTTATCACATTAATATACATTAAAAATTTATTTTCACCATTCTAGGCCACATACACACTTTTTGGACTAGGGCACCCAGATGCAGGCCTGTGGCACCTAGGAGCAGGACACTAGCGCCCGGATTTGGGTGCTCCTGTCCTAGAGGTCACTAGCACCCTCACCATTGTTGTGTAGGTATAAAATGCCAAGAAAATTGAAATTCTCAAATTTGCAAAAAATCACTAAAATGACTACTGCATACATTTTTCAAAAAATAATGCACTTACCAACTCTGTAATTGTGCGTGATGCTACAGTGGTCACCACCCTCTCAAATAGACTAGGACATGTTGCTCTCACTTGCAAAATTTTCACTCACTTTGTGCTCAATCTCACAATCACGTAAATAAAAAATGAAGTGACTAAACACTTTTTCACTTCACTACTTATAAGTTACTTTTTCACCTACTTTACTATAGTCATTATTTTTGGTTTATTCTCACAACTAATACACACCACACCATTTTTGTCATATCTTGAGTGTTTACTCCGATTTACACCCCATTTGCAGTATTCTTTTTAGAATTCTACCTACCATCATACTATACACATTACATGCACATTATCTCTCCTTGAATTTGTCTTCCATCCAATTCATACACATTTTTGTGATTTCTATCACTTTTTATCTATTTCGTGCTTACTTTCAACTTAGCATTCATTCTTATCATCACTTCCCCTTTCACCAAAGGGGGGCATATCATTGGGGTCATCCTATAATTCCCCTTATATCACCATGTGATTAAAAAACACTAATGTGAAAATTCCATCATTTTCAAAACATTTACTAATTCACATTGTGCGACATTTCACCATAAATTCACCCTAAATGACCTAACTTGGGGGAAACAAAATACAATTTTTCTATGCAACATTTCATCACTTCCCCTAATGACCTACTGGGGGAAACAAGTGATTAAAATATTTTCCATGTGATCATTCACCAATTTCTATCAATTCCCCCTAATGACCTAACCTGGGGGAAACTAGCGTAAAATATCTCTACGAGTAATAAATCAAATCAATCAATCAATCAATCATTCAAATTTCTAACAATTGAAATCATATCATTCAATCAATAAAAATTCAACACAATTGGCCTCCAAGATGACCTAACTTGGGAGTTACGTGTGGCCTCCTAGATGACCTAACTTGGGAGATTACATTTATTGCTTTCCCAGATGACCTAACTTGGGAAGCTATTCTACATTTTACGTTTGTTTCTAGATGACCTAACTTGTAAGCCATATTTTTGTGCATTTCCATAGATGACACCCATGGAACACCCGTGGAGTGGTGAAAGAGTGCCTTTACAATACCACTCCTATATGGATCAACTATTTGATCAAAATTATTTGGATCCAAAAACCATAAATATTTTATTTGAGTCTATCTGCAGTGGCTAGATCTTGAGGATGTAGTTAGAGATTGGAGAATAACACACTTTTCTCCCTACACTCTTCCTCTAGTGGTAGGACGCCCAAATCCTCTAGTTGATTATTCATATACACACAATTGGGTTGGGAACTTATCACTCCCTACCCCATCTCATCACCATCATACAACATTTGAAATCATAAATCATCCAACATTACAACACATTCTCTCATTTAGTGCACTTTCATCATGACATTACATTTTCACTACATTGCATGGATCAACACGTTGATCCATGGTTTGACATGATATATGGTTCATTCGGCACACTTTTACTACCACATCTATGCATTCTACTACAGCATGGGCTTCTCCAGATTTCTCTCAGGTATGCATCTCTATCTACTTTATGTTACCAAGATTTCTGCTCACCAACATAAAGTGGGGGAAAATGTAGTCACAAAATCATGCACTTACTATTACATTTATACCACCAAATATGTTGTTTTATATATGGATCTCACGTAAGAAAAGTATTCACTAATGACCCATCCCTTAGTCCTATCATCAGTTATTGTTGTCATCATCATTTGTTTGGCACAGTCATCAGCTGTTTATACAATTTTGGTCATCTTTCAGGGAGTTTTAGGTGTTTTTATTTGGTCATTTGTCATCTCTAGTCTTTAAGTAGGGCTCATAGGGTAGAACAAAGGCACCTATGGGCACCCTAGTCCTTAATTTTAGGTACCTTGGTCTCGGCAGGATTTGTTTCTAATTTAGAGTTTCGAGGTCAGTCTTTGTAATTTTCCCTCTCATTCCCCTAGGTACTAGTTGGCATGTCAGGTCATTAGTGTCAAAATTTGAGCAAGAGATCCCTATATAAACATAACATACCTACTATCTTATGGGAAGACTATCTACTATCAAGGGCTAGCTATCTACTAAGGTAAAGGACTACATTTGGGCATCATTGCATCACACACACTACATAGGAAGGGTTGTATTCATTCTATTCCATCCACCATTTGCATTTTACATCTAGCTATTGCCCCTATCTTTGCATCATTGGCATGCTAGGGTACCCTAGGCACACAATTGCACACACAAGCACACAAAACTACATTGGTCTGGAATGTAGTGTAACACTTAGTTGTAAGTCCACCATTGTGGCAACTAAGGTCAGTCTGACCCCTTCATATGCATCTTTATTTTTTAGGGATTTGATGCTTTGTATGGGGTTTTGTAGGTAGATCTTCATTATAGGTTCACAGTGACATAAGAAAATTTACTACGATAATCATGTGATAAGGATCAAGACATTGCAAAGATATAACGAAACTTCAAGATTCAGATCCTAAGCTTTTCTACAGACCAGAGCACCCATACTGTAGACTAGGGTGCCCACAGGCACCCTGATCCTCTTCTAGGAAGTCTGGTCGAATATTCATTTGCTAAAAGTTCCTGGGTTGTACCATCATACTTTGCTGTGTCCGTACATCATCCTATTCAATCTAGAATTAGAGTGAGGTAAGTTGTTTTCAGGTTAATAACTTATCCCTCATATTTCAATTATTTCATTTCATTTAAATATCAAATAAAATTATCTATCATTTACATTTCAGTTTATACTATTTATTTCATTGTTATACTATTTATATTAACTCTAAAAATTCATATTTTAGTTAATGTCAACTTAGAACGGCTACGGGGAGGGTGGTGGTATGTGATGATGTAAGACATCATGCATCTATAACCTTTCCCATAGGCATTCCAAGAGGGTTCAGTACTTGTATTTTCACAGAGCCTAATGGAACTTAATTGCTATAAGGTAAAACTAAAGTAGATAACTTAACAGTTAAATCTGTGAATGCTTAAGATGATTAATAATAAACCTAATAACTTAATAAATGAAATTGAATCATGATGACTATGAATGAGATGGATGTGGGTGAAGGGAAGATGGGTTCCGTTGGATTATGTGCAGCCTGGAACCAGCTTGCCATCACAACGCTAAGTAACTATGGTATAGTAGTGTATGTAATTGGATGCAGTCTGTTCACCAAGTCTACTTGTTGTAGTGTCGAGATTCATATGATGGTTACTGTTATAGCTTTCTAAAGGATGCTAATAAGACATCACAAGCTCTCTCAACTTGTAATAAGGCTTAACCAAATGATACAATGGGTGTTTTTACTCATAAATAATGTTTGAGGGGGATTGAGTAGGATCTGTAAACCTTTACAGTTGCACACATTTATCATATATTATCCGATTGGATTCTTAACATTAATTACTGTTGGTAAAATTAATTTTTTGTTGTAATGATGTTTTCATTCAGTGTCAAAGAAGTTAAGAGATGGTAATCTCTTGTATTTTGTTTCATCTTAAAAAGGGATTACGAGATAACAATATCTTGTATTTTGTATATAAAACTACTGCATGTTTAATTTAGTAAAGTATTAACTGTGTTAAGTGAGTTAGAAAGAATTTTTTTCCCTAATTCTGATGAGGAAAATAGTGTTACTACATTACAGAAATCCTAGATTCTAATCCAATCACCTGTAACACATATATTTCTTCCTGATGTGTCTTCCTCCAACAACCAACCCCTGAACAATGACTTACTATCACCATGGTCACCTTTGATACAACTTGACTTATTGACCCTAATCATGAGCCAATCATCCAATAACTTCATCCCTATTCCACTATTAGTGGAACATGATTGTTAATCCCTGCTTCATCAGTCCCAATCATTAATTTTGACCTTAAAATTGTTTCATCACAAGACACACCTAATTAATAGTGATCCTTTTCACTAGATCTTTCATTAGACTCATCATCTTCGCAAAGCAGTAAAAACACATCCATTTCTACATCTAGTCACATAGCCTCTAGCATTTCCCAAATACCTCTAGTAAGTTTGGTTGCCATTCCTAATATAAACCATTTTATCTCATCACAACAACCCACATCCTCAATCTAGTGTTTAGTCATGTCCATCCCCACATCTATATCTTTAATTAATACTAGTTCCATTGCTAGTACTCATCCCAAACATTGATCTCACTCTATTCTCAAAATACCTCCCAATTGTCACTCCTTGTTCCTTCTCAGTATATACGTCAACTATCTCAACCCTTTATAAACACGTCCATTCCTATCCCCTATTAGTATATTCAACCATGGTTTTGAATCCTACCTATAACATTTCCACAAGTGGTCCTCTTCAACACAATGTCTCACTACCCTATCACTTATAATAACAATGGAACCCACATGCCCATAGTCAACTAATATCATCTTCATTTAATCCCCTACAATCATTGAAAAATTATCCTTTACAAGCATTAACGAATAGGATTTCTAGTCTTGAAGTCAACACCATGGGTCCTAAGAGCACTATATCATATGAACAGATCAGTAACAAACCTATTCATCCATTAATAAATTTTAAAGCATATCCTCCACACCAGGAAATCCCAAAGTTCTTCTTAAAATACCATAAAACATTATGGAGTTAGATTTGTCTCCCCAAAAAGAATTAGATATAACTGCTTAAAATAAGGATGAGGTGTCACAAACCCATAACAATTCATTTTCTGATGAAATGTTGACGATTCGACCTTTTGATCAGATCACCAGAAATAATTTTCCAATCATTTTTTTGTATTGTAGTGATTTATTTATATGCACTCCAAAAACTCTTTTGGTGACATCTTTTGTTAAATGGTGTTATGGAGAAAAAAAGGCTCAATGAATTTTCAATACATCTAAACAACGTTTATCAACATATTAAATACACTCTTGAGATGGAAGATGATGAGAATTTATAGTTTTTTTAATGTTCTTCCCACTAAAATAAGTAGGTGGTTCACTCGAGTTTTAATTCCATATAAAATTACCCATAATAATAGGTATCTATATACAAAATATCACCGCCATTCATTTCAAAATGTTGATGATATCTGTACTCTTAAATCTAGAGAATTAAGAATATCAGTCCTTAATTAGCTAATACAAGAATTGAATTACCTTAAATGTGTTACCAAGAGAGATGGATTCAAGGAAAAATAAGTCAATGATGTTATATCCATAAATTATAGAGAGGAAAATATGAGAAAGAATTTTTGTGTCCCAAAAATTACTCTTCCACGCTTTAAGGGGATAACAAACTCTATAACAACGATATTAAGGAAAAGGAACATCACAATTTATTTCATTAGAGCCTCTTTGGAACCTAAACAATATAATGGGGTATATGAAATTTCATATTTGTGTGGAAAATCTACATAAATGAAACAGGTTCTTCGATACATATCTTCTTGAAAGAGTATGTTGTAGACATTAATCATAACCACATATCCATGTCAAACCTTACAGAGCACTCTAAGTAATTACAAAAAAATTGAAAATAATGGGTGAATAAGAGTAATAGAAGCTTTGTAGATTGAAATAAGGCATAACACTTTGAATTGAGACTATTACTTAAAAATAAGTGATTCGTCGAGACCAATTATTAATTTTTAAAAGTTAGATCAAAATATTACTACATAAGTAGCCAAACTCCTTCCAATTCTTCTATTTCTCATATTTATTCCTAATTGTGTTAAAATATTTCCTCTTCCAAGTAAATTTCATTATTCACATGTGAGAATGAATTCTCTATTTTAAAGCAATAAAACTATTGGATAAAAGAGAATAGTTCTTTTTAACTATTAAAATCATTCTAAATAGAGAGAATGTGAAATTAGAAATTTCACAAATCGCATATGAATTTTCTATGAAATTAGAGAAAGTTGAATTATTACATAAATATAGTGATTCAAATTTCAATATAAGATTGTACGGAATGCAACTTTGATCTATGATAACCATAAATACATCAACTAGAAACAACTGTGGATGCCTAAACCTCCCACAAATTCTTCCCATCGACCCTGCAACTCTTTTCTTTTAGTATCCCTTCTCCTAAACACCCTGTGTTTTACAATTTTCACAAAACATGCCCAGCTAATAACTAGGGGTCGAAACTCAGACAATTTTCAGGGTCTTAGTTAAAGCAGAAAAGCTATGGAGGAGGCTGAAGCGGCTGCCAAATATCATTGTTCGGGCCATGGATATGTCTTTGTCAATACTTTTGACATGGATGAAATGGGGATTCCAATTTGTGAATGTAATGGCTACTTTACGAGTCTATATTTCTCTCAAATAGTTGTTGATTGTGTCACTGATGAAAATAGAAGTGCCTATTTGTTCTATTGTTTTCAAAAAAATAAAATAATACGAAATTTGCATTTTCTCAGAATGTATTTCCTCAAATCTAAATGTGCAGTTTTTAAGTAGTTTGTGTATACATTTTTGTGTTGTAGTGGAGATCCATTGTTTCTGGAGCCATTATGGATTGAAAATTCAAAAACAGGAGCAACAGTTGTACCTATATGGTATTTGAAGAGTTATGTCATAAACAATGCATGGGTTCAGTGGTTTCCCCTATATTAGAGAAATCGTGCCATTCACGCGCTGGTAGGAAACACTGTTAATATTTATTAAAAAAAATCTATCTACATACCAAACAGATGTCTATTGGAGTTCCATTATCCAATTGATGCACACCAAAGCTTATGAACGGAAGAAATTTTAAAAGTATAAAATAAAAATAAAACTCAGAAATTACCAAGAAAACTATAAATTCCAAACATTTAAATCCATTACTTTGCCATTATAAACATGTAAATATCAATGATTTTAGAAAACGTTAAATTCTATTTTTGAAATTTTACAAAGTGGACTTACAAAGATAAATATATAAATATTTAATAAAATATAGGAGGAGAGGATGACAATGAAATGATGGTTTTCAAGAAAATCGACTCTAGAAAGCCTATCGGCCAATTAATAAAGAAATTAAAATCTACAAATATTCTAAATAAAGAAGTAAATAAATTAATGCACATGAACTTCCTCCAAATCCTTTCCCATGAAAATCCACATGAATAAGATGAGAAGGAAGTATCAATGGAAGCTTCTTACAGGAAAAAAAATAACTATGAATTCTACCTCTTAAAACAAGTTATATTCTTTCGATTTAATGAAAAATATTAATTCTAGATTAAAAGTTTTGAAGAAATTAAAATGACATCCCCACCTGGATTTTATAGAACTGAGACAACTCCCAAGTGTGGTGATGCTTCTCGTTATCCCCTCAACTTCTTTTCGAGAGATGAACCCAATAGATCCAAGGAACAATGTTGGTTGGTTGTAGAAGAAATTGTGTAGATACTGGAGTAGACTGGTTGTAGGCTAACTAGTAAAAAATATAGGCATGAAGCAACAAAGTAATGATCTAAGTTGTTTGTGTACTTATTGAAAATATTTTAGTAGAGTAACAGTGTAATCAAAATTAAAAATAGCCAACCTATGCTTCGGGAAAAATATTGGTTTTTAGAGAAAAACAACACGGGAAGAATTCGAACACACTTGGTAATCAAGAAATGCTAGATCAAATGGTCTATATTTACATTGGGAAATTGAATGTAACAGTTGCTTTGCAAGATCTGGTTTTTAACCCACCATGAACATTTTATTCACAACAGAGGAATTTGAAAAGGTGTCAAAGATTTGTGAAGTTGTAACAGTTTCTTGCAAAGAATATAATGGCTTCTCGAAATCATTCTAGGGGTAGGTGATTGATTTCAGAAAAGACCAGAGTGCTCTGTACCTAGAAAAGATAGAAAACACCATTCTTCTTCTATTTTCTCGTCTTCCTCGAATTTATTCCATTCTCAAGCTATGTACAAACTCTACTCGAGCTTCAATAATAAAAGAAGGAATTTTTGCCTCTTTGATTGAGGAATTAATTGGTACTTTATGACCAATGAGTTTTATTCGGTCTTGCAGTTTCTTCTGCGAGTTTTTTTTCTTCTAATTATAAATGCATGTAAATGAAATTTCTAATTAATGTGTGTGGGAATTTGATATTCTAATCACAAAATTAGTTTCTCCTACCTCCATTTTCACTCCCTTTCCCCTTCTCAGAAAAATTTCTTCTCTAGTGAGAAATTGCTAGCTTTGCCACAGGGTCAGCGCAGTGCCCCTGTTGGATCTCTGGTCGAAAGGCCACCATTGAAATCCACCTTTTTACGCATGCACATATGGAAGCTACACTTTTCAAGTAGAGGGACTTAGATTACCATAGCATTGGCTTGAAACCCACAAATTTGTCCACAAGACAAATTTTATCGCCAATAGTTTTTGGCACCCACTGTGGGACAGATTTTGTAGCATCTACACCTAAAAACGATCTCAGGGTCATAAAATACAAAAAGAAAATTCAAAATAAAAGTTTATGGAGATTGAACAGTCATATGAGCTATATGGATGTAAATCATGACTATTCTGGGAAATCCTCCTGTTGAGAGACGTGATTTATTCTTTTACATCCAAGAAGACATTGCTTCTGATACGAGAGAAGCTATTTGGCATAATAGACAAAGTGTCAATCAATACTTCATTTCTATAAGGATTCTGGACCTGGAAGAGGAATCTGTCAAATTGGAAAGGAAAAGACAAATTATAGCACCCCAAAGGAGAGCATAAAATTTCAAGATGGCTGATAGAAGATACACCTAAAAATTGAGGCAAGGAGGACAAATTGATCCCACATTTGAAGAGCTTGAAAGAGAGGCAGTTACTGAAGAGGAGATAAGGGCTCAACTTGAAGAAATATAAAGACTTTAAATTAAAGAATAAGAAAGAGCAGTAGCAGAAGTAGCCTTAGCAAGACTGGAGGATAGAAACAAGAATAGAATGGGTGATCATGAGCATGAGGAACACAGGCCTAATGTACCATGTTGAAGAAATACTAGTCCACTTGCTCTTCCACAACCACTTCATGACCTCCCAAGAGGCTTAAGAAATAACTTCCCAAAATTCAAAGGGGATGGTTATCAGCTACCTAAAGAACATGTAGCAACATTCATCACTGCTTGTGGAGTGTTGGGAGTTGAAGATGAAGATGTCTCAGTTAGGCTCTTTGTGGAGTCACTCCAAGAAAAAGCTACTGAATGGTTCTACATGTTGCCCCCAAGATCTGTCACATGCTGGGAAGATATATGATGTGCATTTGAACATAGGTTCAAGAGCACAGAAGATTTTCAAGATCTGCTAGTCCAATTAGTTTAGATGAAGAAGGAGACCTCTGAATCAATGAGAGATTTTGTAGCAAGGTATAATAGGTTGGCAAGAAGGATCCTAGAAGATGTGGTACCCGCTGAAAACAACTTGAAAAGGTTCTTCATCAGTGCTTTGCCATCAGAAGTTGGTTTCTTCCTCAGAAGAGCTTAACCAAGATCATTAAGGGAAGTTCAAGACTTTGTAGTTGAGACTGATGATGATCTAATTCTTTCTGGAAAAGTGAAAGGACCAAATGGGAAGCAAAAGGGTCAGAGTTCAAATTCAGTTGCCATTGATCCAATGTTCTAAAAAATGGAAAATGACCTAGTTACTTTGAAGAAGCAACTGTCACAAATCACAATTAGGAATGCTTCAAGGAGACCAAATCCTCCTGATAGACCAAGAATTTCTCCACCTCCTCATAGGATTTCTCTTTAAGTACCACTAGTCAATGCCATTTGTTACACTAGAGAATCAGAAGAAGAAACAAACATTGAGGAAAATGAATAAGAAAGCATGGATGATTATGAAAACTATCTTGAAATTGAAGAAGTTGGCTCACACAATGGCTTGATTGAATACATTGATGATGAGGAGGAAGGTGATGAAGAAGCCCCAAGTTTTTCATGTGCTATTTTTAATCATGCACAATCTAAGAATGGTGTTTCAGCCTTAACAGTTGCAACTGAGAGTAGGAATAACAAGGAAGATAGCTTTTCAAAGCCTCCACTAAACAAGATCATAAGCAGGGGATCACCATTACCACCTTCCATGGAATCAGCCAAAGAGAAATCAGATTCACTAGTTGTCAAGGATCACATTGTTGAGCCAATTAAGTTATCTGATTCTTCTCCCAACTCTAAAGTTGTTAAGAGAAATTCTCTTCTAAATATTGGTTCTGCAAGAACATCTAAATTTCAATCAAAGGCTACACCCTCACCTCCTTCTATGCCAATTGCTACATTTGAAAAGGAGAACCTAGTGCCAAAGTAACTGTTGTCGAAATTTCACCTCCCCCAGGGTAAATTTCGATAACATGCATCAAAAGTTGCAGAAAGGCAAATAGGTCAATCCAGGAAAAATCGCGAAAATCGGCTAAGTCCTAGTCCTAGGGGCAGTCGGGACATTTGGAACAAAGGTACGCGGAGGGCGCGAAAGGCCGATCCGGCCGAAGGAGGAAGAAAAATTGGCTAAGTGTTGCTCGGGACGTTTGGGACAAAAAGACCCGAACCGGCCGGATCGGCCGAAATGAGCACAGGCCAAAAAGATTGGGACATCTGGGCCGCGAAGGCGAACCGGCCGAACCGGGTGAAAAAGGTCGAGTCAGTCCGAAACACAATGGGACATCCGGGCCAAAAATGCGCGAACCGGCCGAACCGGGCGAAATGGGAACAAACAGTCCGGAGGCAACTGGGACATTTGGGACAAATGGACGCGAACCGGCCGGTTCGCCCGAAATCAGCACAAAGAGCACAAAGCAAAATGGGACAAAGGGACGCGCGGGACGCGGATCACCGACAGACCCGTCGACCAACCAGAAGCTGCCACGTGTCCTCACAAGAGAAAAGTCAAAAAGTCAGAGGGGGAGTTTTCGAGCACCGAGCCGAACCAATAGGATCGTGCCACGTGTCCCATTTAAGGGCCCACGAGGAAATTTCAAAGGAAAGCCCGCCGAAAAGCAAAGGAGAGAGAATTATTCAGCGAATCAGAGCCTGCCACGTGTCATCCAGGTGGCAGAGCGCGGGAAGAATTTCAAAAATCCGTTTTCGCCTGTTCCGTGTCCTAAATCTTCAGATCGCCATAACTTTTGATCCAGAGCTCGGATTTGCGCGTTCTTTATATCAATGGAAAGCTGGTAAAATTCTCTACACGTTTCCAAGGTCAATCTTGCATTTTGGTTCAGTTTGGAGGAGGAAAATTAAGAAACGCCTCTGGCACGAAATAATAAGCAGAAGTAATGCTTCAACGAACAACTTTAATGCAGCAGACAGTTCGCCGCTTCTGTTAGGCAGCCCGCCGTTTTGACATGATCCGCCGCTTCTGCCATGATGAGATGAGTTAAGTGCATTCTGGAGGTGGTTGGGGCAGATTTCGAATTCCTCTCTCTTTTCTCTCCCATTCTTCTTATAAATTGTAAGGAGGGGCTTCTTTCTAACGTTGGACATTCTTGTTTTGCAATCCCTCCCTTCTCTCCTGCTTGCAAGAGAATTCGTGGAGTTTTTCAAGCCTCCCACATGGACTGTAATGCCACTGTTGCCTCTTGGCCACTGCAATGTATTGAATCGATTCTCTGAGCAATATATATGTCTGTGATTAAATTTAAATCCTCTCATGTATTCATTGTTGTCATTTTGATCTCTCATTGCATTTCGGTTACCTGTGCGTGGTGTGGTATTGCATCTATATGGTCTGTGTTTATTTTTGCAAAGCTTATGTTCTTCATTCCTCGGTGCATCACCTCCCTAGCTTAGGTTTATTTTTATGCATTTCTCTCTCCCTGTCTCCTTGGTAGTTAGATTAGTTTTTTTTGGGTAAACCTCTGCGTTTCATTGGTGCATCTGAACAGAGGAATAGGAACCAGCCTTTCTCTGGAGAATCCTTCTCATTTTTTCAAGTCCCACACTTGGAGAAAGGATTCAATGTTATGCAATCACACTGGATGCCTAAGAGATCAACCTAGAAACTGGATCTGCATCCAGGGGTGCTGTGATTTTGCATCAACAGTTTTGGCACGCCCGGTGGGACCAGAGGTCTCATTTTTATTTGCAGCAAAGTTGATGTGCATCTGCTGCAATTTTCTTGCTTAAAAAGAGCTATTATTTGCATATCTGGCGACTCTAAGGGGAAGAATCAACTGGTTTCAGCAGTACAGGCCTAAAAGCTTATGAGAAGAATCACAAGGTCAAGAGTTGGAGAAGAGGAAGTGCTGTTTGAATACCTGCAATTATCTCCAAGAAGAAGGCAAAGAGGAAGAAGGATTCAAAGGTCTCCATCTCCACCAAACAGAACTCTTTCAACTCCTCCACCTGAGCGGCCTTTCTTTCAGTATACAAGGGTTTTAAGACCAATCAGAATGGCGCAACCAGTGAACCCCTATGTCAACTTCACAGGCAGCAGCCCACTTGCTCTCAATGCACAAAATCCAATCCCAGTTGCAGCATTGAAGAACATTCCATACTTTACTGGAGAAAATCAGACCACTCCTGGTGATCATGTCAAGGACATTGCTAATATTTGTGCAATCCATGAGATTAATGAGATGCAAGTAGCTGTCAAATTGCTGGCGTCTTCATTCAAGGGGAAAGCATTGCAATGGTTTAGGAGCCTTGGAGCTGGCTCTATCACAAACTGGAATCAGCTATGTATTGCACTTCATGATCAATTTGGAGAGAAGGGAGACAACTTGTCTCTTTTGGAGCAGCTGACAACCATCAAGAGAGCTTCCAATGAGCAGCTAACTGACTTCAACTTCAGATTTCAAAGATCTTGGGATAGAATTCCAGTAGCAGTCAGGCCAACAGCAGAAGGTGCTTTTCTATACTACCTTAAAGCTTTAAATTCTGATATTTCTATGTTGGTTCAATCTATGGGAGGCACAACTATCCCTGCTGCTTATAGTATTGCCATTAGAGCTGAAAATTGTCTGATTCAAGCTGGCAAGCTAGCTCCTAGGCCTCCAATGCCATTATATCCAAGTTTAGAGAGCCCAAGTACTAGTCAAGCACCTGTCTTAGCTCCTATTCCCACTCCTAGGAATCAGAGTTCAAACGAAGCTTCCACTTCATCTCCAAGTGCCCCAAATGAGCTTCAAGAAGTCATGAAGCAACTGCAAAATTTAGGTAATGAGCTGGTCACACTCAAAAGACAGCAAGCTCAAGGTTTTAGACCTTCGTATCAGCCTCAAGCTCAACCGAATAGGCAGCCGTATCAGCCTCAAAGACCACCTAACCCAGCTGCAAATATGAATCAAACAAGGCCTCCTGTCAATAGACCATTCCAGCCCTATAATCCAAATGCCATATCTGCCTCTAAGGCATTAGTACCAGCACAAAATAATATGGCACAAGAGTACGACTGGTGTTACCCTTGCAATCTACCTCACAATCAGTCAGCATGTTTCAATGGTGCACTAAATCAGGCCTTGATGGTGCAAACCATTGGTGTTGCTCAAGATCCAAGCCAGGAGGAGAATCAACAGCAACAAACGCAACAAGAAGGACCCCCAACAGAAACCACATTGGCAAATTGGCAAACGGAAGACTTCTGTGGAGTTAACCAACAGCCTTTTCAAGGCGTGGCTGCCAATACACGGTCAAAGAAGAGAAATATAGGAGAGGGACAACCGTGTAATCCAGTTGTTTCTCAACCCACTCTTACACAACAAGGGGTCAGTAGACCAAACACAGATCCAAACCTGCAAAATCAGCCCAAGATCCCTGTTGTAGCAACACATGCACCCGTTCAAGTTCCAGAAAAGGTTGTACCAAGTAAGGGGCAGCAAAGGGATAGTTCATCCCCTTTCAACATCATCGATCAAATGAAGAAGACACATGTGAACATTTCCATGTGGGAATCACTGGCGATCCCAGGACAACGAGACCTACTGCAAGCTGCAGTGGCTAACTGGTCTGCCACAAATGTATCAAACCAGGGACATGAGAAAATTCTCACTAATGCAGTGCAACATGAGGGGGACCAGACAAGGAAAATTTTGAAGCCTCCGCCTTTCTATGTTTCATTGATTGTTGGAAATCACTTGGTGCACAACTGCATGTTAGATTCAGGGGCCAGTAGTTCAGTGATGCCGAAGCAAATAGCGGATCAGCTGGGTTTGAAATATGAGCCAGTGCTGAAAGGAGTAGTACAGCTAGATGGAACGGCAGTAGGGACTGTTGGAGTCATCAAGGGGTTAAGCCTAACACTACATTCCTGTCCTAATGTTACAGTTTTGCAAGATGTGTCTGTGATTGACCTTCCGCCACTCTTTGCGTTGTGTCTATCAAGAGACTTCACTGCGAAAATCGGTGGATATTTATCTGCAGATTGGTCACACATGATTTTTAGGACGAGGTATGGAGCCAAAGCAACAATCAGGTCAGAACCAATTGCCAATTTCCATATTGAGCCTTATGTACCAGCTCCTATCAATGCAAATTGCTCAGCTTTTGATCAGGAGGAGTGTTCAAGTGATCTAGAAACATGTACTAAGGTCGAGGGAATTCCTGATTTAACTTTGGATGAATGGGCAAACAAAAGTCATGAATTTGACCCATACAAGGAAATTGAAGAATCTGAATTAGGCGTGTATTGTATACACGAGGAAAATTCACCCATCCTCGACATCATTCAGCCTGAACAAAAAGATGAAAACAAAGTCTGGAGATTATTCTTCGATGGTTCAAGAAGCAGACAAGGTGCTGGAGGCGGTGCGGTGTTGTTTTCACCACAAGACATCAAATATTTTTCAGCTTTCCGTTTCCAGTTTTCCTGTTCGAACAACACGGCTGAATATGAAGCATTGATTCATGGACTTCATTGGGCCAGGAAAAAGGACATAAAGAACTTGCAGGTGTTTGGCGATAGCGAGCTAATCGTCAACCAAGTTAGGGGGCAACATGCTACAAAAAACGACTTGCTGAGGAGCTACAAGAATAGGGTATGGGACCTCATTGAGGATTTCGAAGCTTTCAACATTGTGTCCATACCCAGGAAAGGAAATGAAGCCGCAGATAGGCTCGCAGCAGTTGGAGCAACGTTTGATGTGGTTGACAACATCAGAAGAGAAAAAACGCAGCCACACATCCATGTGGTTGTAAGGCCAGCAGTTCCAGATAATAACACAAGCTGGCAGGTGTTTGAGAACGATCAACAGATCGTCAATTTCTTGCAAGAAGAAGCTGAATTTTCGGCTAGGAATCAGGACAGATTAGAGCAGCAGTATGGGGATCAAGTAGTACAGCTGCGGACAAACAAGCTTCCTAAGGGTTTGGTAACATTGGAGTCTATCTTCAACCCTAACGACCAGTTCCGTAAAGAAAAGGCCAATATACAGGTCAAGAGAGAAGATTCAGAGTCAATTCTGGTTGGGGAAAGCAAGACACTTCAAATTGGTAAAGTGGCCACTGAGCGAGAGAAATCAGATTTCATACAACTTTGCCAAGAATTTCCAGACGTCTTCGCTTGGAGCTACGAAGACTTAAGAGGATTCGATCCAAATTTGGCACAACATACCATAGAATTGGATCCAGATGCTAAGCCCGTCAGGCAGAAGCAGAGACCAGTTAACCCTCACATTGAGCCTCTAATGAAGAAAGAGCTTAACAAGCTAATAGAGGCGAGTATTATATTCCCGATCAAGCACTCAAGCTGGGTTGCAAACTTGGTTCCGGTCAGAAAAAAGAGTGGAGAAATCAGGTTGTGCGTGGATTTCCGAGACCTAAACAGGGCATCCCTCAAAGACCATTACCCACTTCCTTCAATGGAACAAATATTGCAAGTAGTATCCGGTTCAGAGAGATTCTCTCTCCTAGATGGCTACTCAGGGTATAATCAGGTGATGGTGAAAGAAGATGACCAGTTCAAGACGGCTTTCACCACCAAATGGGGGACCTATGCCTACAAGAAAATGCCATTTGGGCTATCAAATGCTGGAGCCACCTTCCAAAGGGCAATGGATATGGCATTCAAGGGGTTGATCAATAAAATAGTTTTGATATATCTTGACGATATCACTGTATTCTCAAAAAATGCAGCGGATCACCTCTGTCATTTGAGGCAAGTATTTCAGAGATGTAGAAGATTTGGGGTATCATTGAATCCCAAAAAATGCATATTCTTGGCTCACGAGGGAAAACTTCTAGGCCATATTGTTTCAAAGGAGGGGTTGACGATTGACCCAGAAAGAGTTGAAGCAATTCGAGCATTGCCATTGCCAAGTCACAAGAAGGCTCTTCAAAGCTTCTTGGGAAGGATCAATTTTGTCCGTAGATTTGTCCCAAATTTTGCTGCTCTTGTGAAGCCAATAACGCTGATGTTAAAGAAGAGCATGGCATTTAAGTGGACATCTGAAGGCAAAGCAAGTTTTGAGGCAATAAAAGAGGCTATATCTCAAGCTCCGACTCTCGTCAATCCAGACTTCTCCAAAGACTTCATGCTATATGCCTTTGGTGGTGGGGAAACGATTTCTGCAATCCTGGTACAACAAAACAAAGGAGGATTAGAACAACCAGTTGCTTTCTTCAGTCAAGGCTTGGAGGAATACGAAACTAGGTACTCTTTCATTGAAAAGCATGTCCTTGCGGTAATCAGAAGCTTAAAGAAATTCAAGCACCTAGTCTCAAACAACAAGATCCAATTATTAGTCTCACATGCTGGGGTTAAGGACTTCCTTCTGAACAAGGATCTGAATGAGAAACGTGCAGGATGGATAACCCGTGTCATGGAATATGACATCGAGATCAAGGTTACCAAACTAGTACGTGGGAAGGGACTATGTGAGCAGCTAGCCTTAAGTCAACAAGTTGAAACAGGTAATGAAAAAGAAGCTGTCCTGCTGTTACAAGATGATCAAAAACAGGAAAATGATGATGTGTCTACTCCCTGTTGGACTCAGAATATGATACATTTCCTACAGACAGGCATGTGCCCTCCAGAAATGAGCAAAGCAAAAAGAAGGTACTTCAGACTACAAGCAGTTCCTTATGTGCTTGTTGATGGTATTTTGTTTAAAAAAGACATCAACGGTGTTCTATTGAGATGCGTTGGGACAGGTCAGATTGAGAGGATCTTACAAGAGTTCCATGACGGGGAGGCAGGAGGCCATTTCACCCCACGAGTAACAGCTCTCAAAACCATGAAAGCTGGTTACTATTGGCCTACTATATTCAATGATTGCTATTCATGGGTCAAAAAATGCAAGAAATGTGCATTCTTCACAGGGAAGGGAAGGTTAGCAGCACTGCCCCTTCGTCCAATTTCAGTAGATCATCCATTCATGCAGTGGGGATTGGACTTCATTGGAGTCATCAATCCCAATTCGAGTCAAGGCCACAAGTGGATTCTTACAGCGACAGACTATTTCACCAAGTGGACCGAAGCAGTAGCGCTCAAAGAGGCAAGTGAATCTAACATACTAGACTTTTATGAAGGTATAGTAACCAGGTTCGGTGTACCGGCCACCATCATATCAGATAATGCATTAGCATTCATAGGTTCAAAAATTACAGAATGGGCTGTCAAGAATGGAATCTATTTGAGCACCTCTTCAAATTATTACCCGCAGGGTAATGGACAGGCAGAGTCCACAAACAAGAATTTGCTAAAAATCATCAGAAGGACTCTGGATGAGAATCAAAGAACATGGCATACAAGGCTAAAATCAGCGTTATGGGCTGACAGAATAACACCAAAGAGGTCTACAGGTAATTCTCCCTACAAGTTGGTCTATGGGAAGGAGGCAGTATTGCCTATATCATTAGAATTGCCAGCCTTGGAGCTCATGAAGCAGTTTGAGTTATCTGAGTTCGAACCAATGGAGGTCAGGTACGCAGAATTGATAGAAATAGAAGAAATCAGAGAACATGCAGTTCAGATGATTGAGAAGGATCAGGCCGTAGTAAAAAGATGGTTTGATAAGAGAGCTAGAGCAAGGACCTTCCAGGAAGGGGACCTAGTTCTGAAATGGGATGCAGATCGGGCAAAACCAGGAAGGCATTCCAAGTTTGATGCCATCTGGAGTGGTCCCTACATGGTCACGGGATGCAAAAATAGTAATGCCTTCCAATTGTCTGCATTGGATGGAGAGGAACTTCAGATTCCGGTTAACGGAATCTATCTTAAACATTGCTACTAAGAAAGGTTTGCCCTTGTAAATATTAGTTTAGATTTCCCTTAATTCCTCTAAGTGCGTATGCACATTGTCCTGTTGTAGTTAGGTTTCTATTTCCCTAAGTGCTTTGGCACAGGTTTCGCTGCTCTCGGGTCGTTTTCTACAGTTCGGAGTGTTGCTGGAGAAGAAGTTGCAGTATCAGGCTCGTTTCAGGTTATCGCTTATAACCCCATGCCCAATGGATCGCTAAAAGGCCACTGATCTTCTACCTAGCAGGCAGGTAACCCCGCTGAGTCGTCAAAACTGTTGTCAAAATTTCACCCCCCCCAGGGTAAATTTCGATAACATGCATCAAAAGTTGCAGAAAGGCAAATAGGTCAATCCAGGAAAAATCACGAAAATCGGCTAAGTCCTAGTCCTAGGGGCAGTCGGGACATTTGGAACAAAGGTACGCGGAGGGCGCGAAAGGCCGATCCGGCCGAAGGAGGAAGAAAAATTGGCTAAGTGTTGCTCGGGACGTTTGGGACAAAAAGACCCGAACCGGCCAGATCAGCCGAAATGAGCACAGGCAGTCAAAAAGCGATTGGGACATCTGGGCCGCAAAGGCGCAAACCGGCCGAACCGGGCGAAAAAGGTCGAGTCAGTCCGAAACACAATGGGACATCCGGGCCAAAAATGTGCGCGAACCGGCCGAACCGGGCGAAATGGGAACAAACAGTCGCGAACGCGGCCAAACGGAGGCAACTGGGACATTTGGGACAAATGGACGCGAACCGGCCGGTTCGTCCCGAAATCAGCACAAAGAGCACAAAGCAAAATGGGACAAAGGGACGCGTGGGACGCGGATCGCCGACAGACCCGTCGACCAACCAGAAGCTGCCACGTGTCCTCACAAGAGAAAAGTCAAAAAGTCAGAGGGGGAGTTTTCGAGCACCGAGCCGAACCAATAGGATCGTGCCACGTGTCCCATTTAAGGGCCCACGAGGAAATTTCAAAGGAAAGCCCGCCGAAAAGCAAAGGAGAGAGAATTATTCAGCGAATCAGAGCCTGCCACGTGTCATCCAGGTGGCAGAGCGCGGGAAGAATTTCAAAAATCCGTTTTCGCCTGTTCCGTGTCCTAAATCTTCAGATCGCCATAACTTTTGATCCAGAGCTCGGATTTGCACGTTCTTTATATCAATGGAAAGCTGGTAAAATTCTCTACACGTTTCCAAGGTCAATCTTGCATTTTGGTTCAGTTTGGAGTGAGGAAAATTAAGAAACGCCTCTGGCATGAAATAATAAGCAGAAGTAATGCTTCAACGAACAACTTTAATGCAGCAGACAGTTCGCCGCTTCTGTTAGGCAGCCCGCCGTTTTGACATGATCCGCCACTTCTGCCATGATGAGATGAGTTAAGTGCATTCTGGAGGTGGTTGGGGAAGATTTCGAATTCCTCTCTCTTTTCTCTCCCATTCTTCTTATAAATTGTAAGGAGGGGCTTCTTTCTAACGGTTGGACATTCTTGTTTTGCAATCCCTCCCTTCTCTCCTGCTTGCAAGAGAATTCGTGGAGTTTTCAAGCCTCCCACATGGACTGTAATGCCACTGTTGCCTCTTGGCCACTGCAATGTATTGAATCGATTCTCTGAGCAATATATATGTCTGTGATTAAATTTAAATCCTCTCATGTATTCATTGTTGTCATTTTGATCTCTCATTGCATTTCGGTTACCTGTGCGTGGTGTGGTATTGCGTCTATATGGTCTGTGTTTATTTTTGCAAAGCTTATGTTCTTCATTCCTCGGTGCATCACCTCCCTAGCTTAGGTTTATTTTTATGCATTTCTCTCTCCCTGTCTCCTTGGTAGTTAGATTAGTTTTTTTGGGTAAACCTCTGCGTTTCATTGGTGCATCTGAACAGAGGAATAGGAACCAGCCTTTCTCTGGAGAATCCTTCTCATTTTTTCAAGTCCCACACTTGGAGAAAGGATTCAATGTTATGCAATCACACTGGATGCCTAAGAGATCAACCTAGAAACTGATCTGCATCCAGGGGTGCTGTGATTTTGCATCAACAGTCTTAAACAAGCAATTGTCATGCCATTTATAAAACCTTTGGTATTACAAAATGTACTGGAACATACTGTAAACTTCATCTACCATAACCTCCTTTTGATCTTTCTGGACCATGTAATCTATACCCTATCAACTTCAAGCTCTACTTCAACCTTGTTGGGATAAACCTACAACCATATGGATGTCTCTACGATTTGATAGATCTCATCAACTTGGTACCCAGTGTTACACTCTATACGTGAATGTGTGTTGTGTGCTTCAAACCATGTAATCTACCTAATTGACCCTGGACTTTATTCAAATCACCCATACTCATCCTTTCTTGGTCAAAAGGGTTGTTAATGCCCTCAGAATGCCTCTAATACCAACAGAGTATAAACCACTCATTGATTACCTATAACACTTCTCATCAGAAGTTCCAGAACCATTGAGGGGCATCACCTTGCATCATAGACTTTGGAGCCTCAGAGCTATAACTAAGAGTTTTAGAACTAAGTATAAAAATTCCAAAACTACTACTTGAGCCTTGGAACTTTCTGTCAGTATCACTGGAACTAATGATAACTATGTATGGAGTTCAAAACTAGGGAAGTTCTAAAAAAGTATCCATTGGAACAGATGCTACCAAAATCATAGGAATGCTACATACTTGCATTTCTTCAACTCATTAGCCCTGCTTAATTAAATTAGCCATACTCTTGACCATTTTCAAACACACACTATCCCAGTGCACATTTCTGATGCTAGTTGACATTAGAATTATTTTGCAACTAATCAAGGTGGAAAAGATAAATAATTGGTCATCCTAACTATCATATTAAGGGATACAAATGAATCAAGCTGCACCAGTAGGATTCAATCAAATTTATATAAGGAAATCTGACGAGTAAGACTCAATCATCCTATTTCACATTGTGGGTTAACTAATAGTACTAGCCTAACACTCACATTGGATGCCTATTGAACTTTCCTAATACCATGCCCATAAGAATTACAAGAAAAAGATCAAATTCTGGACAATGGAACCATGATGGAAAGTCATTCCAACCAGGATTGTTCCAAAGGATGAAGGAATATAGGCTTGCTATCCTCTTAAACCACCAATGATTTCCCAATCATAACCGACAAGATCTAACCCTAAACTTGACAAAGTTCAAAGGTGAATAGCACACAAAGTCCTGAAGCATTACATCGTTAGCCATGATATGCAACGAAGGACATGTGGAATTCTTGTTTTCCAGATGAAAGAATTATTTGCAAGGTTGTGGTAGAGATAGGTCCATCTACACGCAAAAGCATGTAAAATAATCCCTCTCACCATCCAAACACACCCAGCTATCCAAACAAGACTGTATGGAATGACATTAGCATACTCCTTTAGGAAAGCATTCTCGACTGAAGCTATCAGGACCTTCTAGTGATATTGAAACTGAGAAACCAGATTCTCTAACAGTGATCAACTTCATCAGCTGACATTTCGATCCTTGCTTCACTAGGATAGGATAAAGAGGACACCATCTCAAAATGTGTGTTTAGACCTGCATTACTTCATCAATGCTCAATCATCAGAAGCTTTAGGATTTTCTTCTGATGAAGATCCTAGATCCAAGGAACTTTTAGAAGCATAAAGGATGACTATTGAACTTCCTGATAATCTCATCCATCTTGACCCAGGAAGCTCAAGAATCTCATCACTCATCTAAGACCCAAGACATCCCCAAAGATGAGAAGGAACTCAATCCATCAATTGATAAAGAGTGGAGTGATCAAACTGAAAGGATAGCATATTCCCCAAAGGCCTAGTTTCTTCTGGAAGATTCTTTGAATCAAAGATGAATTCATCCAAAGAAGCAACAAAAATAGTCTTCTAGTTATCCACCTCTGATTGTCAGTTGATCAAGATAAACTGTCATTAATGCACTTTTTAGGAGTAAGGATCAATCATACCCAAGACGAAATCGGTTAACATCTGGTAAATGTGGTTTCTCCTAGAAAGAAGATGAACCTTTGAGACTGATTCACCTAAATTAATTTTGTCAGAACATCCTGGCCTAGGTTCCTGATCCCGACCTGAACTCAAATCACCTTAGCTTTCCCATGCCTCTGGAAATCTGGTCATCACTCCATTCCTTTGTCCAAGATTAAGGAGAACGTATTGCTCCACTTTTGTAATGAAACCTAAGTCCCTATCAATCCAGTAGGATTGTTGATGTTTATAAATTATTTAAGAGGTGATAAAAATTAGTGCTAGAATCAGTGGACTTCCATCCATCCAGGAAGTCACACATCATGTGGCTAGCATTGACGCTAGTATTCAAGAAGAATTCTCTAATAAGTAATTCTTGTAAAATTCCTGATGTCTGAATTAGACATCGCTCAAGGATAACTGATCCTCTAGCAAAATGGATCACATTCCTTGCAAGTCAGTCACTGGATCTGAGATGTTCTCATTTCAGATGGACCTTCTCATTGTACAAACATCAAATCCTTCTCACCAAGCATTTCATAGGTATTCCAACAATCAATCCCTTCACCTTACCATTGTCCACATCTTCTCATTGACTTACATAGAATATATTGGTGACACAGAACAATTGCTGGAGCATGCTACTTGTAATTGAAGATATCTGAGCCCCTCCTGAATATGTTCAAGAGGTTTGTCCAAATACATCTAGAAGATTGTATTTATAACACGATCAATGATGTATCTCATATAAGAATCATAAAGAGGAATTGAGATCAAACAAATACACATAAAAAGTCCTTGCAAGGTAGGAACACATGGCATTTCTATAAATGTTTTTAAAGACATGATAAAGTTGAACCTTTCATAAACGTCAATATAGAATTAGGAACATACTTGTTGGCATACATTGTAAATATTATAATTTGAGCATTACATAGATTTTGATTGCCATTCATAACACATCGATTGAACTAGCCTTATCACAAGTAGCAAAAGGGAGTCTCAATACATTCAATTTGGAAAGGTCCACTTGGTTCGCTCAATTTTAAATACTATCGAGTTAAAAGAGGTCTTACTTGTAGGTAAAATATCCAATTTAAGCATAGATGGTTCTCAAGCAAATTTCTGGAATAAGGAAGAAAAAAATCCATTTGAGGATGATTAAGTAAAGGCATCCCAAAGCCCAACTGTTGATAAAATCTAGATTAAACCCTAGATAGTTCTACATCCATGAAAGGAGACTATGCAATGAATAAACATCCTAAAAATGAATTGGCTATCAACTTGTTAAGAAAAATCATGAAGGTTTGGAGAGACCCATGAAGCTTATCATGAACCTTACTTCACATGAAAATAAATCATGAGCCCCATAACGGTACAAGGTAATGCTAGAAACATTAAGCTCTAACATCTTAGTAGTCAAAGCTGTAGGAAAATAGGAAAATAAATCTCCTGTGTTTGGCAACAAAGGATATAAGAGGATATAGCCATCTATGTCATAGAGTCCAAACATAAGATTACATACAATTATATTTACACAGAGATGTGGAGACTGAGACATCAAAGCATTGAGGACCACTACATATTTTAGCTACAGGAGGGCAGCCCCGAATGTGGTAGATGAAATATTTGATCAAACCATGAGGAAGAGGATATGGTTCTCGATTCCCTTACGTTCATACCAGAAAAATAAGCTGTATATGACATGGTAAAAATGTACCAGGAGTTCAAAGAATCATGTGTCCCTATCCTTGTGATAAAGATGGTAAATCTCATATGCATTTCATCTATGGAGAGACAAAATCATCTTGTGATGAGCCCTAAATTTGATAAATATAGGTATAAAGAAATGATCTACGTGATCAAGTTAAGGACTTCTTCATGGATTGACAGAGGAAGTTGTGTACAACGATCTTGTATCTCATTCGATTGTTTCCATGGAGTCTTATGCAAGCCAAATATCTGCAAGACGGTTTCATTCAGCGTTACTAAAGGTGGACTTATTATCACAACCAAATAGTGACCCTCTAATTTGATCCATATTGAAAACTATGAGTGAGAAACCAATGTTTTTGGGTAACATGGGATTTGTCTTTTAGTTGATGGGATGCACTAACTAAGAATAGAGACCTTATTTCCCAAGGTCGAAGATCCTCTACTCTATTCCATAATGCTAGAACTACTTCTAGCAAGGGAAATTCTGACTACCTCTAAAGATTTAAACCTAAGCTTCCAAGATGACCAGAGTGAGATGATTGCATGAAAATGGATCGATTCCTAAGACTGATAGAGGTGATGGACCAAAATAAGATAGTTTCCTTGAGCTGAAAACATAAAAGATGAGTGAAAATGCATATGAAGAATGGGAACTAGAGAGAGAATACGAAACGAAGTGACATAACTCCTTGCAAACTACATATTCTCATGCATTAAAAGTCCATGAAGATCACAAAGATGATTCTTTATCTCTGTCACTAGGACCTTGGAAAATACAAATGACAAGTATGAGTTTTCCTGTAATCCTCCCCGTGAAAGGAATCAGGAAACTGAAATAGAACAGTTACTAGTAAAGATATAGGATGAGATCATAATGTTTCTCATGGAGAAGATGTCAATGATTAATAAACCCAAAATGCACAAGTCATTACAATTACAAAATATCCAAGGAAAAGGATAATAGGCCTTCAACTTTGGGGCAGCTTCTTCAGAAAATTTTTGATAGAGTTCAATTAATATGAATATTCCCCCTAAGGGATTTTCCTGGGCACTTACATTTATTGACTTCTTGGGAGAATTGATTTCAGAGAGAGAGAGAGGTAGAGAGAGAGAGAGAGAGAGAGAGAGAGACCCGAGAGATCAGAGAGATCTCTCATGGAATCAATCATACCAAGGAGAAAGTTTTTGGTGGTCCCAAGCACCTGACTTTAGAAGATCATATAATGATTGCTAACTAAAGGATGGTTGACATTTGCAATGGACTTTCCTTGGAGCTCAAGAAAACGTGTTATTTGTAGAACATGTTTTTCTTACTTTTACTCAATGTTTACCTCTCCAAAATCTTAAATTTCTGAGAACTTCATAGTGTAGGTCAATCAAAGTGGATGATTCCCCACATTGATAAAAAAATTGATAAAATTTGGAGTGTTTCCCCTTCTTTTGGAGTGTTGTGTATTTCCTATTCAGATCATAGAGGGTGTGTGTGAGGAACATTCTTCCCAGATTAAATTTATTTCTTGAAGTTGTACCATTAATCTGTAATTTCCTTTGGATAAAGTACTAGTCAATGAATTATTGTGGGGGTCTAAAATTGGGATTATAAATTCTCCATTTCATGTCTTTGTATATCACTCATTCCATGCCATTGTCCATAAGCTCATGTTTTCCCCGTGTTGTCTCCTGAAAACTCCTCTACATTTTCATAGCCAAATTCCAATTTTTTGAGCTCATGCCCTTCGTTGGTGTTTAAGCCAAGTTAGAGATTCAATAAATTAGCAAATGTCGTGTCTTAGAGTTGTTTAAACCTTTGTTTTGCTCATTTTTAGAAATCCTCCATTTCCTAGTCTGTTCACATAATATCCTCTTTGCAACCTCCATTTTGATCGAAATTGTTCACTTGTTCTATGGCCTAGGTCGTCAAATCATTGTTTTGCCTCCATGCCTCTGGTTCGTGAAGGAAATTTGAAAATTGGACTCAAAATGATGAAGTTCTCTTCATCTGTGTATTTTTTCTATAGTCGGGAACGATGGGCATTTGTTTCCCCATCAAATTTTTCCTTGGCATCCCTGAGTGATACGTGGGTCTCTTTGATTGGATATGGTTTGTTCATACTTCAAAACTTAGTGGATGGCTCCATGTGTTGCAATGACGCAATTTCGAAGATGGGGTAGAAAGGGTCAATTACCAAAACAACGCCAGATTGCCACGTGTTGAAGTCATTGGAGAGGCAAAGCCTGTCATGGAAAAGTCAAAGCATGTGTGGGCCATCAGGGGGATTTGAGATTTTGAGTCTCTTTCATAAAAAAAGTGAAAAGTTAAAAAGTAACCTGTGGCCCCGATCAAGCTATAAGGGAAAAACTCAAAGTTGAAGCCCGCAGGCAAAAAGTCAAAGCAGACGAGTGGGCCATTGAGGCACTTTTGGAAATTTAACCAAATTCCCAATAGTGAAGTAGAAATCTTTGTGGCTTCGCCAAGGTCTTAGGCCTGCCATTGAAAATTCAAAGTGGAAGAGCGGGCCGGTAGAGGAAATTGAGTTTTTGATCCTTTTTCCAAAGAAGGATAAAATGTTGACAAAAGAGCTATGACCCCGTCTCCAACCATAAATTACCACGTGTCCTAGTCAAATTGGAGTAGTGGGCCGATGGAGGAATTTGAGTTTTTGATCCTTTTTCCAAAAAAGGTTAAAAAATGTTGATAAAAGGGTCGTGATCCCTATCTCCAATCAGAAGGTTCCATGTGTCTAACTTGAAAATTCAAATCAGGGGTTGTGGGCCAATTTTTTCCAAACTGCCAAATCTCTAAAAAATCACAAAACACAAAGGGCTTTCCCCCCGTAACCACTCTAATCCCTTTCCTGCCACATGGATGAGCCTAATTTCAGAGCTATAGGAGCAAATTAAATGGTCTATATTTAAACTGGAAAATCGAATGTAATGGTTTTTTTTCAAGATCTAGTTTTTAACCCACCATGAGCGTTTTTCTTCACAACAAAGGATTTTGAAAATGCGTTGAGGATTTGTAAAGATTGTAACAGTTTCTTGTGAAAAGGATTTAATGGCTTCTCAACATCATTGCAAAGGGCTGACGATTGATATTCAAAAATACCAGAGTGCTTTGTACCTAGAAAAAGACAAAAAATGCCATTCTTCTTCTATTTTCTCTTCTTCCTCGAATTTCCTCCATTCTAAAGCTATGTAAAATATCTTCTTGAGCTTCAATAATAAAAATAAGGAATTTTTTCCTCTTTGATTGAGGAATTAATTGGTACTTTGTGACCAATGAGTTTCATTCGGTCTTGTAGCTTCTCATGTGGATTTATTTTTTCTTTTGACTATAAATGCATGTAAATGAAATTTCTAATTAATGTGTGTGGGCATCTGATATTCTACTCACAACATTAGTTTCTCCTACCTCCATTCTCACTCCCTTTCCCCTTCTTAGACAAAGTTCTTCTCTAGTGAGAAATTTCTAGCTTTGCCATAGGGTCAGCGGAGTGCCCCTGTTGGATCTCTGGTCGAAAGGCCACCATTGAAATCCATATGTTTACACATACACATATGGAAGCTACACCATTCAAGTAGAGGGACTTAGATTCCCATAGCATTGGCTTGAAACCCAAAATTTTTTCCACAAGTCAAATTTTCTCGTCAACACACACACATACATATTTTTGGTTCGACATTCCTTGTAAGAGTTGATTTTGTTATGGTTCGTTTCATTTGTGTACTCTTAGATGGTTTGGAATTTATGATGTTTTTATTTTTTTATGAATGATGATGCAATGTGGTAAACAAAATAAATTTATATGACTATGCATAGGACTAAATTTTTTAATTAGGATACTTTGTTATTCAAGTAATATCTAGCATTTCTATTTCATTGGAAAAATGTGTTGAGTGTGGTATGATGAAAAGGTGAACTTACTCCATTCTTAAATACACTCAACTAGTAGGATGTAAGGGCTCATCACTGATAGCTAAGAAGGACGTGAGTTATATGAATTGAAGAATGTGAATGTGAATGATGACCAAGAGACAAGGATTTAACAAATATCTAATCAGAAACTTGTAACTCAACCCTAACAAGGATTTATTACCTAGTTTTAAATGAATATTTCTTATAAGTTTGACTAGACTTAGATTCATGGATGACCTATTGATTGATAAAATTTTGTTTTGAGGAGAAATTATCTCTTAGCATACACATCAAATTCATTTTCATGGGAGTTTTTAGAACCACTTTTATTCATTTGTTTATTTGTAACTTGTGATTTATTATTGTGACCCCTACATCTTGCCCCATGCCATTGGTAAGAAGCATGGGCTCATCACTGAGGAAAAGAAATAGAAGAGTAAGAACACTTCCCTCCTTTCCCAATCTCATGCTACCAGTAAGAAGCATAGGCTCATCATCAAAGATTGGTGGGGATGAGAAGTGTATTTTTATTTGTAAATGAAAAAACTTTGTGTTTATTATTTATTTATCCTATTTTTTTGAATTGACTTTGGATTGTGCTTTTAGGAGGGAACAATTTCCCATAGCCTCAACCCCATGCAACTAGTAGGATGCGAGGGCTCACCACTAAAGGTTGAGATATGTGAAAAAATATTTTGGGTGAAATATTTAGAGTGTTTCTGTCATAGAGAGAGATTTTTAGGGAAAGATTTATCATCAAGAATATTCTAGAGGAAAATATGGGCAAGAAACACCAAATTTGGGGGAAACCATGAAGAAAACTAATCTTACAAGTCCTTGTAGTATCAATGTCAAAATTTTATCTCATGAATGAAGAAGATAAAAGAGATTGGATAAATTGAAAATGTAAAATGGATGTTGAGGAGGTATGATTAATATATTTGCTGATGTTTGAAAATTTAAAAAGTTACTTGAAATGTAAGTTTATAGTTTAAAATTTTGTAAGATGATAATGCAAATGACAAAGTGGTATGAATGCAATAATGTACAATGTGGAAATGCAAGTGACTATATGAAGAAGTGTTTAAGGTGAAGTGAGTTGACAGACTCACCAAATTACTCACCCTATAAAGTATGCAGATAATATGAACTGTTATTATAGTCTTCAATTACTTAATAAGGCCTAACCATTTTGGCCTAAATTTTCTTCATTCATCAACCTTTTTGTCTATTCAGATGTCAAGTATTAACACAAGGTCCCCTACCTAGATTTCTCATTCATAGAACTTCTTGTAGTATTGACGACACATTCTATCAACATAGAACCGATGATGTTGTTTGACTCTGAGCCATCTTTCATTAAAGCTTTCCAATTATTCTAGTTACAGTTCTTAGTATTCATCTTCATCAAGAATTCCTTGTAGAGAAAAAACACTCAGTAGTTCTACCTCTAACGGTAAAAATGCTTTAGAAATGAAAACTAAAGAGAAAGAGGTCACTCCCGTTGGGGTTCATACTGAAGTTCTGTAAGCCCACAAGGCTATAAATAGCTTTAAGTGCCAATATTTATTATTCTCTTTAACTATCTTGAGGATGGACTTCAAGGTATTATTTGTAGCCTGTTGAGCATAGAAAAATGACTAAGTCCTAGAACAAAGGATAAGTGCTCTTAGCCACATTTTGGGTTAAGGATGGTGTTGCATGAGAAACACGTGAAGATGTGGGTAGGTGTGATAGTGGATAAGGTTGGAACATGGAGACTTGTAGCCCAAGGAAATAATATTCCAGGGTATAATCATATGGTTAAGAGCTATAAAGTGGAGTTAGTTATGGTTTAGTATGACACTTGCATGTTTAGGGTACTTGAGTATGGCAGGGTATGATGACATTTGGCATGTGGTTTACTCTTGAATGATGTGGAGGTGATGGAGGAGAGATCCACTCTATTTAAGAATGCATTTGGATCTAGAATAGGGGATGCAAAGATGTATGGTGAAGGAGAGATGTAAGAGATACTTTAGATACATTAGAGAGAATCATGGCTAGAACTCTTTGAGTAGAGTCATTTAATAGGGTTAGGATGTTATTTCTTGTTGTATTCAGTCTGATATGACCCTTTTGATGTAATCTGGATACTGTAAACAATTGTGAATCAATATATATGATGGATTGTTCTGAATATCTATGTTTATGGGTTCAAACCCTTGTGTTCTTCATACTAATGATTCAGATCTGATTCCTCTATGTTGATATAATGTTTTCATTCATATTATGGTGCATATGTGCTTGGATCTAGTTTCTTTATCTTTGTTATAGAATGTATACATGTATGTCTGTGCACTATTCCTCCATTAATGGTGAACATTCTTACAAATCTCACATAAAGGAGGGGCTCGGTGCCTGTGCATGCCTTGGGTGAGTGCCAGTTCAGGTTATGGGTGATATGTCGATGTGCCTGGGAATTAAAGGGTTAGGAAAAGTGACTACATCTTGGTTCCATTATTGGGACCTCTTTTGAAGCAATTGCAAGAATGGTGTGTGATGGCAGAATGCTTGACCTTGGATAACGTGGAAACTTGGCTTAAGAACATAGAGGATGAGTTTGCACAGAGATTCAACACTGGACCTGAGTTTGATGCACATACATGGGTAGAGGAGCATTTGTATCATGAGCTCTATGAGACATTATTTTTTTATTTTCTAGTAGAATGTATGAATGGTTGTCGGCGTATGCATCAAGGAAGAGTTGGTATTATAGACCTCATGTTTGGACCAAGAATATTATCATCAGCTTCATGATGTCAATCTGATTTGGACTCATGTTATTGATCATTGGTGGAGTGGTGTGTTGAATAGCTACACATTGGAGTACATGGTTTCTACGTATTCTTGCCTAGAATTTTCTAAGTTTGAGTTCTTACGAGAACCGAGAGGATATTTCTTGCATGTTATACCATTAGCCATTAAGATCTTGATCATCACTCTGAGTTTAGAAGCATTTCCTATGGCTAGCTAAACTCCCACTAGGTGTGGGTCACATAAGCTGGTGTGGTGAGAGATGGAGGATCCTACCGTAGAAGTGGAAAGAGAAGAGAGATGGATCAAGTATAATGAAGCATGAGAGAGGGAATTGGTGAAACAACGTAGGATTGCAGGAGTGATGGATGTATGGAGGAAGATGTTGCAGGAAGGATTTGAGGTTCACGTGGAGGTAATGGAACTTGAGCAGTCTATGCTACCCCATCTTGGAAAATGCAGGAGAAGAACCCCCTCAGCTTTTGATGAGAGCTCATTAGATGAAGAAAGGATAAGGACCATAGGTGCACATCTAAACCCACATGATGACCTAGCCCTTGTGCTTAGTTTTATAAATTCTGAGACAAGTATTTCTAGTTTGGTTGGCATTAGTGAGTGAACAACATTTGGTAGATATCATTTTTCATTGAATTCATCTATGGCCATGTAGACATTTCCTATGTTTGGTGGAATTATGTCAGGCGCATCATTTGGACAAGGTGTGGGTGCACAGTTTGCGGGAATCACGTCTGGAAGTAGTTCAACTTCATAGACTATTGGAGATCAATTTAGTACAATAGTGGGAACACATAATAACACTACTTCAGGCCCTGTACCTACTACAGGAGGAGGATCTGGAGGGTCAGGGGTTAGTGGAACTAGTGGATCTAGTGGTGGAGGCAACACAAGAGGAAATCAAGGTTCTGGATCTGGTGGAAAAGGACCACAACCCCATCAGCAGGTATTTTATGAGATGTCTCTTCATTTTCCTAATTATAAAGGTGTTGAGGATGTTACAGAGCATGTACACAAGTGTGAATTTCTATGGTGTGCTAAGGGGATCACTACCCCAGAGTGGAAGGAAAGCCAGTTTACAACTACATTGTAGGGGTGCACACATAGTTGGTACCAAAAGTATGACCCACATCAGATGGCGGTGGATTATAACAGCACTGTGTGATGCCTTCTTGGTGGAATTTCATATTCCTGAATTTGAGAAAAAGAGCATCAACGTGCTTAAGAAGATTCAACATGGTATGGAAGAGAGTGTGTGGGAGTATGATGCATGTTTTAAGACTCTCTTGTCAAAGTTATCTTATGATATCCATCCCTCTCAACATGCTCAGTGGTTCATTGGAGGTTTGATAACACCTTTCAGATGAGTGCTTTCACATAATACTTTCACAGATCCACGTGAAACCTTGGAGGTTGCTTTGTGCACTGAGGTTATTGGAAGCATTGATACTGGGGTAAGTCCCTTTTTGGAGGCACATATTGCTTCCATGGAAAAGAAACTTGAGAAATTATCTACAAATTCAGCACATGAGACTCACAGTGGACTTTGGTGTACAAATTGTGAAGTAGAAGGACACACCAAGGATAGTTTCCCTCGAAATTCAGTGCATGCCATGTCATTAGATTGTGAAATCTGTCACGGTAATCATGATCCAAGTAGATGCCCATTGTTACAACATGTGCTCCAGAAGAATTTGTCTTTCTATTGTAATATTTGTACATATACTACTCATGATATGAAGGATTTTCAGTTGATAGACCAGATTCATGATGTAATTGATACTGGTGTGCACCAGACCAACATTGTGAATAATTCTAAGGATGAAGGGTCAACATGAAGGGCATGAAGATGGTGGAGGAAGAGGAAGAAGATTTTTCATGGAGGATTCAGAGGCCGTAGTGGTCATGGTGAGGAAGGAGTGAATTTCCCCATGGAACTTGTTTCAATTTTGGATCTACAGATCACTACAAGTGTGAATGCCTAGATTTGCTGCAATGCTCATGGTGTGGAAAGAAACATAAGTATGAGGAGTTCCCTGACTTGTATGATCACATGATTCCAGAATCATAAGAAGGACAAGGGTGTAGAATGGTTAGTGTAAAGTGTGCTGAACCCTTGTTCATGCCTACGTAGTCTAATCTAGAGTTGGAACCTGTATTAGTAACTACACGCACTAAAGCTGCATGCACTAGAGAAATACCAAAGTAAAGGCCTCTCATTACAAGAGAAGAGGTATTGCATGGAAAGTACCCTGATCCAAATTATCAGAAGGAGGTTTACCAGGAGACTATGGAGGTGATTAGGAGTTTGCAAGGAGAAATTCAATGCTTGAAAGAGCAGTCGCGGAAGTTAGAGCAGGCGAAGAATGCTAAGATCCCTCAAAAGGACTTTGATGATGTCAAAGAGGTGTGTAAGATGTTGCGCCAGGAAAATATCATTCCCCTATTAGGAGAGTGGTTGAGAGGAAAGGTACCACATGCTAGGAATGAGCATGAGAGGTAGGTATTACATGCTAATTTTCCCCCACATAGTCTTGATTATGACAAGGAAATCACGTTGAATGTGGTAGTTGATGGATGGATCCTGAGAAACATACTAATTGACACAGGTGCAAAGGTTAATGTTCTTACTTTGGATGCATGGAATCAGATGGGGAGACCACCATTGCAGCCATCTTCCAATGTGTTATACATGGTGAATAGAACTAAGGCTACACCCATCAGAGTCTTGAAGGATGCTTCCATAACCATTCAAGGGGCCAAGTTCACTGGGGATTTTGAAGTCTTAGCACTTACCGAGGTAGATAGTTTTCCAGCATTACTTGGGCACCCTTGGTGTTATGCGAATAATGTTGATTTGCACTTCAACAAAGGATACATAATTTTTGAGAACAAGAAGGAGCACATAATTATTCCACTAACAGATGGAAGGTCTACACCTTATGTAGAACCTTTGGGTGAAGAGGACTTAAATAAATTTATGTGCACACATCAGAGACCCAGAGGTTATTGAACCATCAAGAGAAGGAGTCATTCAGTGGGATGATGCTCAGTCCATGAGTGATACAACTAGCATTGCATGTGATAATTGGGTGCATGAGACTTATGAGTTGATTGGGAGAGAATTAAAGGGCACTGTGACTCATGTTGTCAAGGCACATTCAGTTAGGCACCTGGGAGGAAGAAAGTTACCAAGTTACACTAGAGAAGGTAACCCTGATGTCTTTTTATGAGCTATGGAAGTCCAGTGGACATGTGACATGGAGTAGAGGAATATGCTTGTTTATACCTTGTGTGGGACAACAACACATTGGTGGATGACTCATCAAGATAATCTTATAGAGTGGCATGAAGTAAAAATCATGTTCTCTATTAGATTTCTCTAGAACAATGCACCTTCAAAGATATGTGACTATCATGGGAAGGAATCCACCTTGTACCACATTCAGGAATGTGAGAAATCTTGGATGGAAGGCTCAAAAGCTTTAACTCCTTCCCTCTGGGTGCATAAGTTCTATTCCACCTTACAGGGTTGTGCACATGTGTGGTATGTCTATTCAGAGTTACATCATCAGACAGGAAATTGGCAAGAGTTGATGGCAGGTATTATTCAGACCTTTGAGTATCTATCTTCTAAACCATCAGTGAATGAAGCTTTGTAGGTAGTCAAGCGACTTACTTTGGGAGATAGTGCCAAAGCTGAGGACCTCATCCTAGATTTGCTAGGGGAACCTGATTTGGAGGCACGCTTTGAGGAGAAGAAGAAATGATGAAGTACAGTTTGAGTGTGCCTACCTAGAAAAAGAGAAAGGAAAAATGGTGTACCTGATAGATGATGAGGAAGTAGAGAACCTAGATGTTGATCATACAGAAGGTACACAAAAGTCTTAGATAGTGTAGATGAGAAGGTGCACACTTACCATAAGCCTTTAAAGAAAAATAAGGTCAACATTGGCACAGAAGCAGAACCAAAAGAAGCAATCATTGGTGATTACTAGACAAACCAAGAGGTTTCAAAGATAATTGAGTTGTTACGTGACTTCCAGGATTTGTTCCCATGGATACCATGAATTGAAAGGAGTTCATCACTCATTAGGAGAGATGTGGATTAAGTTAAAGGACGGTGTGTGCCTGATTAGGAAGAGGCCTTATAGGATGAATCCTAATCTGTGCATGAAGGTGAAAGAAGAGATTGATAAAAAATTTGGAATCTGGGATCATTGAGGCCATTGAAGAGTTTTAATGGATTAGCCTAATGGTGATCAGTATCAAGAAAATGGGAGGATAAAGATCTATGTAGAATACAAAGATTTGAATTCCATGTGTGTTATATATCCTTTTCCAACACCTTTTACTGAAGAAATCTTGGAAGGAGTAGTTGGCCATGAGGTATACTCTTTTACGGATGGATTCTCAGGGTATCACTGGGTAAGGATTGCAAAAGAGGACCAAGAGAAGTTTCACCACTGAATGGGGAAGTTTTTCTTACACGGTTATGCCTTTTGGACTTAAGAATGTGCCTGCTGTATTTTTGCGCATTTTGGTGCAAGCATTTCAAGACTTTATTCATAAGTTTTTGCAAGTCTACCTGGATGATTAAACAATGTATGGATTAGTGAAAGATCATTGTGACAACTTGAGGTTGATGTTTGAGAGGTGCAGATAGTTAAGTATCTCTCTAAACATTAAGAAATGTGTCTTTACTACTCCTTTTGGCACATTTCTAGGTCATATTATTTGCAAGGAAGATTTATTGGTGGATCTTGCCAAAGTTGTTGTTATTTTGGGTTTGGAGGAGCCTACCAATCAAAGTGCAGTGCATGGATTTTTGGGGCATACAGGTTACTACAGAAAATTCATCAAAGGTTATGCCAGGATTATCGTGCCCTTAGAAGAATTGTTGAAGCATAAGGGAAGGTTTCACTGGGATGAGGTGCAACAGGTGGCTTTTGATACGTTGAAGGAGAAGCTTACTACTACACCCATTTTACACTTTCCCTCTTGGGAAAATCCCTTTCATGTGCATGTGGATGTGTCAGGAATGGAAATTGGAGAAGTTCTAGCACAACCTAGAGAAGGGATTGTTGATCACCCTTTATGTTTTGCAAGTAGAAAGTTAACTCCAGCTGAGCAGAATTACACAACAATGGAGTGTGAAGTGTTGTCTATGATTTATGTGTTGCATAAGTTTAGGTAGTACTTGTTGGCTACTCCATTTATCTTTTACACAGATCACATGGCACTTAAGTATTTGGTAAACAAGCCTATTTTACAAGGGCACATATGTCATTGGATCTTGTTATTTCAAGAGTTTGACTTTTCAGTCGTAGTAAAACCAGGAAAGAGTAATTCAGGACCTGACCATCTTTCAAGAATTAATTTAGGTGAGGACATGTAGAGCATTGAAGACACAATGTCAGATGCACAGTTGTTCAGATTACAACGTGCACCCTCTGATTTGGAGGATATTGCTATCTTTTTATGAATAGGTGTGGTGCCTGAAGGAATGAAGAGTATATAAAGAAAACAACTTTCCATTCATACCAAGCCTTTCATGTTGATTGGTGGGGATCTATACAAACTTGGTTGGGATGAGATTTTGTGTCGATGTGTACTTGAACATGAGCACATGGGTATTATGGAGGAATCTCATGGGGGGATTGATGGTGGACATTATGCAAGGTGAGCCACCATGCACAAGATTCTGATGGCTGGTTTATGGTGGGAAACATTGTACAAGGATTATATAGAATATGCTAGGGGATGTGATCATTTCCAGTGCCTTGGGAAGCCTGGGCATAGAGATGAAATTCCATTGAGGCCTATAGAAAGTGTGGAACCTTTTGAGAAATGGGTAATTGATTTTGTGGGCCCTATTTCCCCACCACACACAGACATGGTTCACACTATATTATTACTTGTACTAATTATCTTACAAGGTGGGTAGAGGTAGCACCTACAAAGGATTACACTACAACTACTGCAGCAAGGTTCCTTTGGGAGAATATCATAAGCAGGTATGGATGTCCATTGAGTTTAACAAGTGATAGGGGTACCCATTTCTTGAATGAGACTGTTAGAATATTATTGGCAGAGTTTATGGTAGCCCATCATAAGACTACACCCTATCACCCACAAGCTAATGGAACTACTGAAGCTTTCAACAAGATTTTGAGCCACACATTGACAAAGATTTGTGATGTTGGAAGGAAATATTGGGATGATAAAGTTTTTGTTGTACTTTGGTCATATAGAACAACCTACAAGAGGTTGAACAAAGCAACACCCTTTCAGTTGGTGTTTGGCACAGAGGTGGTGTTACCAGTTGAGTTCATGTTACCATCCCTATGTATTTCTCACACGAGAGGATTGGCTGATGAGAAAGCACTTGAAGAGTGCATAGAAAACTGATGCAGTTGGATGAGAGGCATGCTATAGCTCGATGGAGCCAGAAGATAGAGAAAGCAAGACAAAAGGCCTGACATGATTGACACATTAAGAACAAGAAGCTTGAAGTTGGACATATGGTTCTTCTGTATGACTCCAAGTTCTTGTGCCACCCTGGAAAGTTCCAAGTGCATTGGTTGGGACCATATGTTGTGACCTATATACTTGAATTAGGTGCTTGCTAGCTAGAAGCTTTAGATGGCACATGGTTTCCCAGTTACTTTAATGGGAGTAGGTTGAAGCCCTACTATAAATAAGTCTTCTTGGTGTTTGTAATAAGGCAGTGTTTCCATTTAGATTAGGACTTCCTTTAATGCATTTTCCTTTATATGTGTTTTCTTTCATCGTTGTTATGCTTTATATTTTAGGTTGATGTGTCGTGTAATAAGCGTGTTTGCATGCCAGTAGCCAATTGTTATCTAAGAAGTTTCATGCATAGAGGACCACACATATCCTTAGTGTGGGGTGGAGAGTGCAATTAGAAGCACACATTTAAAGTGATGTTGTTGGTGGCCCAGAGAGAGAAAACAAAAGTGTGGTATCAGAGGAACACACATAACAAAGGTGATAATGGTTATCGTAGATAAAATGGTGTCAAGAAGGATAGTTTTATGAAATCCATGTAAATTAATGAATGTGTAGGATTAATATTAGGTAGGTAGCATTAAGGATAACTACTTGATATAGGACACAAAGGTAGATGTACTTTGGTGCTGAGAGCGCACGTAAAGAAGTCTGTAGTTGGTGTAATATTGCATGCCAGAAGGTTGAGGAGGTTACGCACATGGGAACATGCGCAGAGAGGAAATGCACATGGAAAAAAAAATCTGAATTTAATGAGGTAGTATGGTGGTAGGTGGAATGGTAATCAATGTAGTAAAAAGTGGAAAACTATAAATAGGAGTTAGGGTAAGTTATTTTCACCTTACATTTACTTGTGGAAGAGCTCTTGAGAACTAGGGCATCCTTGCAGGGAAATTTACGAAAATCATTGCGAAGTGAAGGATTTGAAAACCAGATTGGAATGGAGTACACGAGGCATGTGCATAGAAGTGGTTGTTTAGAATGATTTTTGTGGGTTTTAAAGTTGTCTTGTGGAATAAAGGTTTTCCAAGTTAGGGTTTGAGAAACTAGGGCATGGTTTTTAAGAATTTGCGTGAAAGGATATGAGCCAAGGGATTGAGCAGTAAGAAAGAAAGATACAAGGAAGGATTAACTAGGACCCTGAAGGGAAAATGGCACCAAGGAAAGGATCAAATGTTTCACCCAAGAAGAAGGGAAAGGGCAAGGGAAAACTAGTCAACAACAAGTTTCAATGAAGAATGGTATGCAGAAATGCAATACCCAGATGGGGTATTATTAGGAATGGAGTGGGTATCTCATGTGTGAAAAATGGTTATAAGTGAGTATAACCATAGGACATATACAACTAAGAAAGAGATGACATTGGAGCTTGTTCTCCCTATAGGAGAGAAAATAGAAGATGACATACCAGTATATGATGACTCTATAAAGAGGACATTGGAGAAGGTTAAGCTGTTTCAACTCTATGAATTGCCATTTTTCAGACAAGCCTGAGAGATTATACCAGTGGCTTATGTCATATGCATGAAGATTACTTTTACTTCACAGGAGGAGGATGTGCATAACTCCACAATTATCTCAAGTACACTGGACTTATCTACACAGGAGATTTGATGGATGATGACTTGGGTGACAATGAAGCTGTCAAGGAAACAACAAAGGAGTATGAATACAAGAAGGGTGGGCACCTTTGATATTTCAAGATCACTAACCCAGTCATGAAGATGGTTGCATGCCTGTTACAAAGTTGAATGGACAAGAATGATGGACCCAAGTGAACAAGAGATGGTTGAATGTTGCAGGAAGATTTCAGAAGGGACCATCTACAACCTCTCAATTTCATTGTAGAGGATATCATTGATGTTACATGAGATGGGGACAAATATTATGTATGGTAATATTCTTCTTACCATTGTGTTTTCAGAGATTGGAGTGCCCGATGGGCCAAATAACAACATTTGGGAGTACCCTGATGAGAACCCCTCCCTAGCTAAGAGGTTTGAAGCATATACTTGTGAAACTATGACTCCTGCATACAAGGTGTGCTTGGATAAGTGGTACAAGAAGATGTGTGATGCATTTGGAGCAGAATGGAGGATCCCAGAGCAATTCTACCAGCTTTGGTGAAGGATGAGGTTGAATTTGTGGTATACCAACAGTTCTGCATTGGAAATATTTACATTGACTGATGGCACCAAGAGCCCATGGTGTAAATTACCATTTTCCTTCACAGCGTAATATTTTCAGAGTGCAGTTAATAGGTTTAAGGAGGCTAAGAAATTAAGGTTTGATCTAAGTGAAGTGGATCAGGAGCACTGTGCACTGCGCAGTACACTTGTATATTCTCAAAAGCGAGCTTATGTGGGGAAGTATTTCTCTCATGACATACATATGCTTAAACCCATCACTTTTACCACTTATAGGGACAACAACGATAAAGGGTGTACATACATTCCTAAGGCCTAAGTTTGAGAAAGGTGCATATGTGGAGGATGATGTTTCTATCCATCCCTAGACCTAGCAACCCATGGAAGAAAGGAAGAAGTGAAGAAGCAAGAAGAGGGAGGAAACTCCTTCAAACTCCAAAAGTAGGGCACTAAGTGCGTGTATAGGTTCAGACCATGGGGCACAAGGAACAGGCACAAGTATGAGTACTTATGTTCATAGGAAAAAGTCCCCAAAGAGAAAGAAGTGAGGAGAAATCTTCAGTGAAGAAGAAGCAGAGGGTAGTGTAAAGTTCAGACTCTGAGAAACAAAGAGAGTGAAAGGTGATGAGACTGGAGAGGAGGAGAGGAGCAAGGACCTAGAGAGGAACCCCATATTTTTAATGTACATGAATCAGATGAAGAAGAGCGTGCATGAATCTTGTGAGGAAGGAGAAGGAGAAGGGAGTGAAGAAGAAGTAGGGAACAATGTGCATGAGACCCTACACCTATCTGGTGAATAGTTAGAGGACACGGTGGAGAAAGTGGTGGGTATCATCAAGGACTTAGTGGAGCATGAGGTGGAGAACAGCATGTGGGAGAAGTGGAGAAAGAGAAGTATGCAAGCATGGGCAGGGGAGACAAGTTTAGTAGTTGGTTTCCCAAGGGAGTGCACACAGGTGGCAAGGCACATCAACATCAAAAGGGCCTATAATGACTTATGATAATGATCCAAACAAGGTCCTATGCATGCATTTCCAAAGCACAGTGCCTACAGACCAAATCTTCTGTTGGTCATCATTTGATAAGGATAGTGTGTACCCATGCACAAGGAAGATGTTATCCTGGAATTTTGAGTCCCATGTTGATGAACCATAATTTGAAGTAAATGTAGGTGCATTGCTAGACACACAAAGATCCCAGGAGGTAAATCATATTGTGGATTCTCAGCAACTGATTGATGAGTAGGCATGTAATGTGTTAAACAAGGTGTTTATGGAGATTGAAGCGAGGTTATCTAGGAGGAATAACAAAATCAAGGCATTAGAGAAGGAGTTGGAGGAGAAGAACAAAGAGATCATTGAGAGGGACAAGGATATAAAGGGAAAGGAGTTGATTATTGCATAGTTGAAGATTGAATTGAGGAAAGGGAAGGGTAAGTTGTGAAATATATACAAAAAGGGTGGAGACCATCTCAGACTCAATTATTTTAGCACACCCAGATTTAGCCCCTCCTACAAAAAGTATGAATCATCCTTCCACTGCCTAGAGGATTTGACGTGCATCATCACGATGAAGAAGAAACCACTTGTACTGGAGTCAGAGGAAAGAGTTATGCTATGGTAGAAATAGCATGAGAGATTAAAAATTAAGGAGACCATAACTCGTTACGCTAACCTTCTTGTTTTAGTGAAAATTGAGACTCACATAGCCAAAGTTTTCTATGAAAACTGTGAAGACAGAGACATGGTGGCAAGTGTGTTGGTTTCTACACATGAGGCAAATTTGAAGGATTTCTAGGCCAAGAATAGAGGCAATCAGGTGGAATGAGATAAGATCCTGGAGAGGTTGAGAAGAAATCTGAGGCAATTGAGATATTAAGGGCCTCTACTAAGAATAAAGTCAAGGAATTGTATCCCTAAGTGATACACAAGATGGATGCAGTTAACCGACCTTAGCAAGTAAATGGATAATATTGTTGACACATTGAAGGCTAAGGGTGAAGAACTAACATTTGATGAGGTCAATGTTCTGATAGGGGATTTGTTTAAACAAATGCAGAATGAGGTGGATGCTTGGGATGAGATTGAGGCATCCTTGAATAAGACTTTCCCAATCCTTGTACAATAATAACAGAATTATTTTGTTCTTTGGTATAGGCCAGATACAAGTTTATTTCATTCTTCCATTATTTATTCTTTGTTGGAGATCAGATTGTTTTTGAGGATGGACAACACATTTAGTGTGGGGTAATGTTGAGCCTGTAAAATGACTAAGTCCTAGAGACAAGGATAATGGATGAGTGCATGGAAGGCACGTTATAGGAAGAAGGTGCACTGAGGAATCACACATGCAGGGGTAACTAAGCACACGAATAAACTTGAACAGTTGGATGAATGAAGGACATGGAGTGCAGAGGTTTGCGCATGGGAGTAGAAAAGGGTTTGAGACTTAGCTACATTTTTGGTTAAGGATGGTGTTGCATGAGAAACATGTGAAGATGCGGGTAGGTGTGATAGTGGATAAGGTTGGAACATGGAGACTAGCAGCCCAAGGAAAGAATATTCTAGGGTATAATTATGGTTAAGAGTGTAAAGTGGAGTTAGTTATGGTTTAGTTGGTACTTGCATGTTTAGGGTACTCACATATGGCAGGGTATGATGACATTTGGCATGCAATTTACTCTTGAATGATGAATAGGTGGTGGAGGAGAGATCCCACTCTATTTAAGAATGTGTTTGGATCTATAACATAGGATGAGAAAAAGAGATGTATGAGGAGAAATGAAGGAAAGAGATGTAAGAGGGATTTCAGATAAGATTGGAGAGAACATGGCTAATAAATATTTGAGTCGAGTCATTATATAGGTTTATGATGCTATTTATTGATGTACTTTATCTGATATGACCCCTTTGATGTAATCTGGCTACTGTAAACATTTGTGAATCAATATATATGGTGGATTGTTCTGAATATCTATGTTTATGGGTTCAAACCCTTGTGTTCTTCATATTGCTCATGGTTCAGATTTGATTCCTCTATGTTGTTATAATGTTTTCATTCATATTATGGTGCATTTGTGCTTGGATCTAGTTTCTTTATCTTTGTTATAGAATGTATACATGTATGTCTGTGCACTATTCCTCCATTAATGGTGAACATTCTTACAAGGCTCACATAAAAGAGGGGCTCGATGCCTACGCATGCCTCGGGTGAGTGCCCAGTTCAGGATGGGTGATATGCCGGTGTGCATGGGGTTTAAAGGGTTAGGAAAAGTGACTACATGGGCCATAAGTAACCCATTTGGTGAATTTTGTGAGTGGCTGAATGCACTCCAATGTGGCCACCATAGACTCCATAATGGGCTTCAAAGAGAATCTTTTCTGTTTCTTCTTCATCAATTCATCTCAACAACATTTTATTAAATACTCTACAATAGAGCACCTCTTCTACGATTACATACTTTATGGCTATGATATGCATCCATTGCCTTTGTTACAATTTTTCTCCCTTGGGATACGACCATTCTACATTGTGATTTATTATGTTTGTATACCATGAAAATTAAGCAATAGGAGGTTTTCCTTCTATAAAGAAAACACTTCATCAGGGAAATTTAAATCAACTAACTCTCCACAGTCTATAGGATTTTTTTCCAACAATCAACAATGATTTTTCCCTTGATGGAATTTTGATTGATGAAAGTGAGTTCAAACTCACCCATCAATATGATAAATCTTCTAGTCTTTTTAGATAAGGTTGTTTGGGTCAAAAATATATGCAATTATTCTAATTTGATGATTACCTACATTTCTTGGTTAAGGATATAATGCCTTAACCTATTAGTTACAAAGATAATTTCCAAGCACTCTTTCTCTGCTTGAGTATACCATGTTTCATAATAAAGGAGAGTATGACTAATGAAATAAATGGCCCATTTGTGACCATCATCATCTTCCTATGCAACCATGCATGCTATTAAGATATATGTGGCTCAAGAATACAAAATTAGAGGATGATAGGATTTAGAAGGCATGAGCGTAGGTGGTGACATAAGAAAACAATTTACCAACTCAAAATCCTCATGACATTCATTTGTATATATTTTACAACATGTTTTCTTTAGCAAGCTATTAATAGGGTGAATGACATATGTCAAATCAGGTACAAATCTATGAATTTCCCCAAGCTTTCCCAAGAAAGATGTAATGCTTGATTCATATTTTGATGGGATCATTTCCAAGATTGCTCGAATCTTCACAAGATCTACGTCGATACCTCAAGATGAAATGATTTAAACCAAAAATTTACCCCCTATGACTCTGAACACACATTTTTCTAGATTTAAGGTTACATTGTATTTAATTAATTGTGAGAGAATAATATGAAGAACTTTAGGATGATCACCCCATTTCTTAGCTTTTTCTAGGAGATCATCAATATACATCTTTAAAATCTTATGAATGAGATCGTGGAAAATATATTTCATGGCTCTATGATATGTGGCTGCAGTATTATTCAAACCAAATGACATGACAACATAATAAAAGGTCCCCCAAGGATTAGTGAAAGCGGTCTTAACTTGATCCTGCTAAAAAATCCTTATTTGGTTGTATCCAAAAATGCTGTCTATGAGAGACAATAACTCATAACCAGTTGTTGCATTGATGTAGCCTAGAATTTACCAGATAACACCCTAGATGTGCTGGCACATCACTTATCCTAGACTGAGCGCTAACCCAAAGCATGCAAAGGTACTAGGTCCCTCTTTAGGGTTGCTGTAGCATGATGTTATCATGATGAAGGAAGAGACATACATATCCATAACTAATCCACTATTCTAAAATGCATGCTACATTCAAATCTATGAAAGAAAGAGCTTAAACAATAATCATGATTGAATCAATAACATGCACTACTCAATTACACACAGAAATGACACTTAGATTCAACCAATATCTTCCATCTATTAATAAACACAGAAGCTCCTTACAATAATGTTAGTGTATAAAAATGCACACATGTATCTGATACAGTAATGCAATCATGTGCACATACCTCTATATCTTCATACATCCATATCTCTCTATGTATATATATTCTTCTATGTGCTTAACATCATATATATAGGGTGGGGAATTTCCCTTCACCAGTTATGTATTCTAGAAATAGGCCACATACTATTAATAGCCACATTCCATTTACAAGCATAGCCACACATGCAAGTGTGCTATCTATAGACCTCTTACAGTTAATTGAAGTGACAATCCTATTATTAGCTCGTCCCCATGTAAAAATGCCTCGATCTGATCCTCCAAAGATAGACCATGCATGGAACACACATCTCTACATCATTGGTGTGTTTTGCACACCATATTTTAAAAATAGGTCATCATGCTCAAAATCAGATAAGTCCTGAATGCTTAACTTTCCCTCTGCATGTGGGTCCTTCCTGTCCCTCTGCACCCTTGATCTTGGCCTTCTCTCCCGTGCGAAATTCTTATGTGATCTCTAATAAGTATTCTCTAATCAACATTACCCCACACTAATATCATTGTCATCCCAATAATAGGTATCTCCAAAAATTGCAGTAAAGAATAGAAGAATGGAAAGAATAAGAATGAAATAATGTAGATAAATAAAGAAGTTTTATGAGGCTATGAGGTAGCTTCCTCTCCATCAGTATGAAGTATCAACTCTGGATACTCCTCCTTTATTTCAGCCTCTAAGGCCTGCTATTTAGCGAGTGCTTGTTCTTCATTCTCTAGAATGTCCACAACAATGGATTCCAACTCATCCCTTATAATCTCTCCTTTTTCATTATGTAGAACTAACACACTACTAGACATTGATGTCATTCTTCCTTCTAAAAGATCCATCTTCTGTGTCAATGAGCTTCCCAAGCTCTTCTAGCTGAGGCTTATGCGGCTCTTCTATTGCTTCTAGGGCCTTGCGCTTCTGCTTAACTATTGAAAATATTTCTACACGGCCCAATGTCTCATCCTTCATAATTTTTTGGACCTCATTGTTTTCTTCTAGTGTCATTATGCTGATAAGTTCCTCTGGAACTATGTAGATATTCAAAGCCTGGTCTACTTTCTTTAATACTTCCTGTAGCGATTGCAACATCCCTTCATAGGATGTAATATTTCACATCACTGAGGCTTTCTCTCATTCTACCTCTTTCTCTGACTTCCTTGGCACTATCATGTAGAAAGGTTCATCTTCAAGTACCAGGTCTACAAACTTCCCTACATACTAGGTTCATCTTCCTTGGCCTAGCTCTGATGACATTGTCCCCAATATCCTCTGCGATGCTAATAAATACTTAATTCTTCATCTAGGAAAAGTCCCTCTCTTGTGTTATGCATGCTATTTCCATATCCTTTGTCTTTATCTCCTCACGTAACACTCTGATTCTTGCAGATTTTTCCATGTTCCTTCTAGCAATTTCAACAGAAACCTTCACCAATGCATTGCTGACCTGCACATCCGACATGATAGTGGGCTTTACTGTCATGTGTCTAGCTTGGGGTGCCTTCTTCAACCATCTTGAAATGCATGAATATTCACATACATCAAAGTCAAGATCATCCATGTGGGTGTGTATTGACCATAATAGTTGCTTTTGAGTGCACACAATCGCCATATCCTCATCCATTAGCTCCCAGCCAAATAAATCCTTCTGTGCTATCATGCTATGGAAGCGGGCACGGACAATTTTACCTACGTCCTCTACATACCCCATGGCTGGTGGAATGTGATCTCCACTCATCCTCTTCAATCTAGGACCCTTGGGAATTGTAGCTTCAAGGTTAGGAGCCTGTCCCATTACATATTGAGCAGTCACATGCGTGGATCCAGAGACTTCCTTTTCTTTTTCTTCTCTATCCTTCATCTCTTCATCATTCTTCTTTTCCTCATTCTATGGCTCATCTCCTTGCTTGAGTGGGGTAGGAGATGCATGCTCACTCTCTTATGATTCTTCCACTTCTTTATCCAACTTTAACTTTATTCTCTTCTTTGGTTCAGTGGTCTCCTTTTGCGGAGAGATATGAGGTGATTTCCGTACCATTTGTGGGGTTGCACTTTGAGTCCTAATACATCTAAAAACTTTCTTAAACCTATGCTCCCCTTACTTAACCTTCGTATCTTCCTCTTCGTCCCTTCCTTGAGGTGGAGTGGCTATGCATAGTGACTTCTCTATATCATATGGTTGCTTTCTTCTACGCTCCAAGCCTCCACTATCTTCACGCTCCTCCTCTTCACCCTCTACTTTAACAACTTCTGTGGGCCTTTGTGCCGGTATGTTTTCTATTGTGTGCTTACCCTTTGGCAGCCCTGGGAGTGCGAATTCATTCTCCACATACTTGTTGTTCTCCATCTTGGGCTTCAGCTGAAGATACACCAATGCTGTCCCTACATCTGCTACAACCAGACTTATTGGCTTAATATTCAACACCTCCGAAATGATCCTCTCGGTGTAGGAACTTATTTCTAGGATACACATGATTCTTCCTCAACATATGGTAGTCATAGTCTACCTTATCTGCATTGAATACCAATCGGCACATGTCTGTAAATCTGTGAACAGATGCTTGGAAATATCTTGCAGTGAATGCGTAAGGTAATTTACACCAAGGGCTCCAAACTTAATCTCTCATTAGGAAGTACATGATATAGAAATGCTGATATACAGAAAACTTGACTTATTTCCCTATTACTAATTGTAGGTCCTTTAGGATGCGCCACTCTTCTCCAAATGCTGTGCGGAGCCTTTTGTACCATTTCTCCACCCTTTTCTTGACATCATCTGTCATGGCACCTTTACATAGGTACTTGCTGAACCTTTCAATTGGTTACTTATTCTCCATGGGGTATTCCCATACCTTTTCCTTCAGCCCGTCTGGTACTCCAATTTCCATGAATACTAGTGATAGTAGAACAACCCCAAAGCTGATCTTCCCTCCTATGCCCACTTCCTCGACTATTTTTTCTACAATGTAGCGTGCAATATTATAGATTGCTCCTTCTGACATCTTACGTGCAACGTGTAACCACATAGTATTTACCTGTGACCACTGCTCCTAATCATTCAACTTTGTACAAAGGTGTGCCTTTGCTTTCATAACTGGATAGTTCTTCAATTTTTCTATATTCATACTGTGCGGACCCTTCAGTTACCCCAACTCTTGTCTAAAATTTAAGATCACAGATTTATCTGTGAGATTATTCTTTATGTCCTCTTTGGTGGCCTTCAAACCTGTAACTGATGAGATAAGCGCAGATGAGATTCTAACTCTGCATCCTGCAAAGTAGAAGAAGTCCTCATGCACTCTTCTCATGAGCCACTGATACAAGGGCTCATACTTCCTGAAATATGGAAGCTCATATAATTGGTAAACCCCAATTCTCTTCAGAAGGTTCTCACCTACATCATCATAAACCGGCATGTCATCTACCGTACACTTGTTTGTCCTAGTAGTGAGCAAGGAATCAAGCTCCTTCTTGTTCTCCATGGTCCTGTGATTGTATTCACTCACTTTTCTCTTTTTGATAGGTGAATCCCATTCTTGGCCGACAATGAAGCCTTCTAGATATCACATTTCTACAAAATCACTTTTAGGTGCCATCTCTTCTTCCTCGATGACCACCTTCTTCTTTCCTTTTGTTCCTGCTACAACTACCTTCTTGGGTGCCATTTTTACCTTGCAATCATCTCCTCTTTAACTCTGCAACTTGTAAATCAAACCCTAGCTCAATTCAATCATGCCCTAGGTGGAAACTTCATGCCCTAACTCCTCTTTTTCTCCTTTCTTTGCTTAAACCCTTCACCACCGGGGACGCAAGCTTCTTTTCACACAGATCTATTTGTCATGCTTGGTTTCACACCCTTCGCACCTTAACCCGATCACTCGACTCTTCACACTTAGCTCTTTTCTCAAATTCTCTTAGTCACAACGGTAAAAATGAATCCGCATCCCATCCTTGTATCATTTTTCAAATTTTGATGCATTTATTGATCCTTCACCTACCAAATATCCTCTCATTCATTGACCAAATTCATTCATTCCATGCAGTACATCTTCACGCCCCAACTATAACCTTCTAGCATGCCTTCCTACCCTCTAGTCATAGAATTCTCTTCAGTGCATGCCCTTGAGCTTGAGTACCTTGTCACTGTACCTTCTCTTAGTAGTTATCATGGCCTTTGCTTACCTCATGTTATACTGTCCTTTCATTCATCTCCATCCTTGGTCACTTTTGAGAAGCAATCTTCTTTTGACTTAAAGCACACCCGTAACAGCTTATTCCTTTCACCTTTCAATTCCCACAGTCTTTTACTTGGATAACTACAACCACCCCACACTAAAGGTATGTGCAGTCCTCTGCGCATAAACATGCTTCATATAGTAATTAGCTTCATGCATGCAAGCGCACTTATTACACAAGAACAACAACTAAATTGACAAAGCATAGCGACAATGAAGGAAATACATTAAGGAAATACAAAATTGAAACCTAATCTAAATGGAAATACTGCCTTATTACAAACACCAAGAAGACTTATTTATAGTAGGGCTTCAACCTACTCCCGTTAAAGTAACCGGGTAGCCGTGTTCCATCAAGTGCTTCTAACTGGAAAGCACCTGATTCAAGTATGTAAGTGATGACATACGGCCCCAACCAATGTACTTTGAGCTTTCCTAGATGGCGCAAGAACTTAGAGTCATAAAGAAGTACCATTTGTCCAATCTCAAACTTCTTATCCCTTATGTTTCTGTCATGCCATGCTTTCTGCCTAGATTTTTCCTGCTTCTGACTCCATCGTGCTATGGCTCGTCACTCATCTAGTTGAATCATCTTCTCAATACGCTCTTCTAAAGCCTTCTCATCAGCTAGACCTCCATAACGCAAGTAATGCGTAAAGAAGGTAACATAAATTCTATAGGGAGAATGGATTATATGCTAAACACTAGCTGAAATGGTGTGGCTTTGTTCAATCTCTTGTAAGTTGTTCTATATGCCCAAAGAACAACTGAAACTTTATCATCCCAATCCTTTCTTCCAACATCACAATTTTTTGTCAAATTCTAGCTCAAAATCTTGTTAAAAGCCTCAGCAGTTCCATTTTCCTGAGGATGGTAGGGTGTAGTTTTATGGTGTGCAACCATAAACTCATCTAATAGGATCCTAATTGTCTCATTCAAAAAGTGTGTACCCCTATCACTTGTCAAGCTTAAAGGACATCCATATCTTGTAAGAACATTCTCCCATAGAAAACTAGCTACTGTAGCTATTGTACAGTCCTTCGTGGGTGCTACTTTTTCCCACCATATCAGATAATTGGTACAAGTGATGATATAGCACGATCCGGTCCTGTGCACGGCTAGCAAAATAGGTCCTATAAATTCAATGGCCCAACACTTTAATTGGTCTCAAATGGTTTTCCTTAGCACACTAGTATTGTCTGTCTCCCAAAGGCATCTCACATCTTTGCAATACCACCATGGGATTCTTCCATAAATACACAATGACGTTGCCATCACCATGAGCAAGATGTTTCTTTTCTAATTCCTTTTGGTGCCATAAGTTTGCATATCATCTAATTCCATGGGCATGCATTGTAACCTATATAACTATGCATCTGGCATGGTTTCTTCAATTTTCTATGCTCCTGAGTGAATTCTAGACAAGTGGTTTGGTCCAACTTTTCCCTGGCTTCACCACAACTGTGTGAGTACTGTGCATATGCAATCTTGTTTACTTCAATGCCATGTGATCTGTTAAGACAAAAATGGTGTTGCTAATAAGTACTATCATCATAAATCATTGACAAAGCTTTGTGCTATGTAGTTGTATAATTATGTTTAGCAGGAGTCAGCCTCTTATAGCCAAATTGGATGATCTACAATACCTTCTCCAAGCATAGCGCCAATGGCCATGCAAATGCACATGAAACGGTTTATCCCATGAGGGAAAACATAGAATGGGCACGGTAGTAAGTTTCTCCTTTAATATCTAAAAAACATGCATTTTTGCGGTTCTCCCCAATAAAATGTACCTTCCCCTTCAGTAACTCTTCCAAGTGTGCATCAATTGTGGCATACCCTTTGATGAATTTTCAATAATATCTTGTATGACCTAAAAATCCACCCACCTCACTTTGAATGGTAGGCACTTCCAGTCCTAGAATGACTACAACCTTAGTTGGATCAACCAACAAACCTTCCTTGTAGATTATATGTCCTAACAATATTCCAAATGGTGTAGCAAATATGCACTTCTTGATGTTCAAAGAGATACTCAATTGTCTACACCATTCAAACATTAAGCACAGATTGTCACAATGATCTTTCACAAGCCCATATACTCTCCAACCGTTTAGGTAGACCTGTAAGAAGTTGTGAATAAAATATTTGAATGCCTGAATAAATATGCGTGAGAATAGAGCAGGTGTGGTTTTCAATCCAAAAGGCATCACAATATAGGAAAGACTACCCCATTCAGTAGTAAATGTTGTCTTTTCTTGATCCTCCTGAGTAATCTGAACCTGATGATACCCATAAAACCCATCAGTGAAAGAATATATTTCGTGCCCTACCACTCCTTCTAGTATTTCCTCCGTAAATGGTGTAGTGAATGGGTCTGTTACATAGGAAGCATTTAGCTCCCTATAGTTCACACATATTCTAATTCATCCATCTTTCTTGATATTGATCACCATTGGACTAACCCATTCTGACTCATCAAGGGGTTTGATAATTCCATATTTCAAAATTTTATCAATTTCTTCTTTTACCTTTTCACACAAATTAGGATTCATTATATAAGGCCACTTCCTAACTGGTTGTGCACCATCCTTAAGCTTTATCTTCATTTCCCCAAGTGATTTATGCATGCCTTTAAGTTCATGATACCCTCGAGGGAATAAGTCCATGATAATCCCTAAGTAACTCAATGATCTTTGCTACCTCTAAGTCTGACTAGTAGTCTCTAATGATGGCCTCCTTAGGCTCAGCCTCCAAACCTATATTCACCTTCTTTGTGTTCATGGGTTTGTCATAGGCACAAGTATCCTTGTTTGCACTATCCAAGACCTCGCACACCCCTTGTGAATGTTCAATATCCAGGTTCTCAACTTCCTCATCATCCACGATGTAAACCATCTTTCCTTTCTCTTTCTCAAGGCAAGTGTGTTCAAATAATATGGAGTCCATTTCTTCTTCCTCTTCAAAGCACGTTCCAGACTCTACCTCACCAAATAATTCGTGGATATGCTCTTCGGATTTTGCACTATCTCCCATAGGTAAGCGCTTGAAATTTTTTAATGCCTCTTCTATTGGAGGTTGGGAAGAAAAGTAGTCAAAGGTTTGGATCATTCCTACAGTGAAATTTTGCAAGTTCCCAGTCTCTCGATGTAGTTCTGCGTATACATACCATGCACATGCACATCCTTGTAGCGTAGAGTAAAATTTATGCACCCAGAGTGAAGGTGGTAATGCTTCCTGTCCTGCTGTCTAGAGTCTCTCACACTGCTGAATGTGATGTTGAACAGGTTGATCACCATGATAAGTGTAGATCTGCGTAGGTGCATTGCTCCTTACAAATATAATATATAAGGAGACTCCAATCTCTTCCCATTTTATAAGATTATCTTTGTAGACTACCCACCAGTGTACTGCTATCCCGCATAGGGTATATACTAACATATCTCTTCTCTTAATTTGATCTGTCCACTATGCTTCCATGGATTTCAAAAATATAGGAAGATCTTTTTCCCCTATATACCAAGGTACTGTGCTACCTATCCGTCAAACCGAATGAAGTCCATTCTTGCATGCAACCACACTTTTCACCTTGCACCCTACTAGTTCATATGTACTATGAGCCCAATTGTCACAAGCAATACTCTTAGTATCACTAATAGAATGAGAATCCTCCCACTATAGGATGCCTTCTTTTGATGGCTCATTGCCCTTTGGGTCCTGAATAACACGTACATAAATTTTGTTTAATTCCTCCTCACTTAGAGGCTCAATAAATGGTGTAGACTTCCCATCTATCAAAGGTATCACAAACCTATCCTCCTTGTTCTCAAAGCCAATATACCCCTTATTGAATCTCAAGTCAACATTATTCGCATAACACCAAGGGCATCCAAGAAAGGCTGGAAAATTGTCTGCTTCTGCAAGTGCTAATACCTCAAAATCCCAAGTGAACTTGGCCCCTTGTATGGTTATAGATGCATCCTTTAAAAATCCTATGGGAGTGGCCTTAGTCCTATTTTCCATAAACAACACATTAAACGATGGCTGTAATGGAGGCCTCCCCATTTATACCCATGCATCTAATGTAAGCACATTTATTGTCATGCTTGTATCAATCAAAATATTGCTCAACAACCATCCATATACACCAACATTTAGAGTAATTTCTTTTTCTTATTCAATGCTATTAGGGGGAAGATTTTCATGCAGGATCTGCCTTATGGTATTAATACTTATGCGTGGTGTGTTCCATTTTAACCAAATTCCTAATAGTGGAATAATGTTCTCCTGGCGCAACATTTTGCACACTTCTCTCAGATCATCGATATCAGTTTGGACTATATCTGATGCTTTCTTCTACTCCTTTAAGTATTGTATCTCACCCTGAAGATTCTTTAGACTTCCATGGTATCCTGATAAACCTTTCCTTTTGATGAGTAGGATCTGGGTAACTTGCATGCAAAACCTCCTCCTTGGTGATAGTATGCTTCTGGTGCAATGCCTCTTTTATGTATACCACTTTAGTGTGTGTGGTAATATTTATAGTTAAGGCCTTGGGTCCTTCTACTATCTTGGGAATCCACTAATCTTGTACCATGCATTGGATTATAACCATCCCAACGCCTTTTTTTTCTTGCTTATGCTTCTTACTCAGATGCTCATATAAGTCTGGGCACTCTTCATGGCTATGGTTCTTTCTACAGAAAGAACATGCAATATTCTAATGACATTTGCACTTATAGTGGTCAGGAGATCCACACATATAACATGTTCCATGAGGGAACTCACCTCTTCCTCCACCATGGCCTCGTCCTCCATATCCACCATGATATCTATGTCCTATTCCATGACTTCTTTCAAAATGCCCCTCATTCTTGTCATAGCGTGTTTGATTATGATCTCAATCCTAGTGCTCATTCTTACCCTTAGAATTATCTGTTACACTTGTCTATCCTACCCCAATGTCTATAGCATCCTGGATCTAACCAATCAACTGACAATCTTCAGTATCATGGGTCATGGACCGAAAAATTTTACAAAAGCAGGATACATTCTTCCTTATCGTGCGCTGTAACAAAGGACAGTGACTAGCATCATGATTCAAATGACAGATCTCACAATCTAATAGTAATGAGCGTACAAATCTGTGAGGGCAACTATCCTTGGTGTGACCTTCCACTTCATAATCTATACACTAAATTTCATAGCACGTTTATGGGCTTAATTTGCTGATAGCTTCTCTAACTGCTTTTCCATAGCTGCAATTTGTGCCTCTAAGAATGGACTAACACCAGTGTCAATGCTCCCAACTTCCTCAACATGCAAAGCTACTTCCAGTGCTTTGCACGGATCAGTGTATGTCTTATGTGACAACACCCTTCTAAATGGTGTAATCAATCCTCCAACAAACCATTGTGCATGTTGGCTTGTGTGAATATCATAAGATAACTTAGATAGAAGTGTCTTAAAATGGGCATCATACTCACATACACTCTCAGTAGTGCCTTGCTTAATATCCTTGAGTGCACTTATACTCTTCTTCTCAAACTCTAGGATATAGAACTCTTTTAAGAAAGCATCCTTTAATGTTGCATAATACACGCAAGTTTGATTAGGGTCAAACTTCCTATACCAGTTGTGTGCTCGTCCCTGTAATGTAGTAGAAAATTAACTTTCCTTTTACTCAGAAGTCATGATCCCTTTAGTGCCACAAGATTTCACACATATGCACATGTTCGGCAACATCCTCTATACCTCTATACTCTAGGAGACGAAGAGACATCTCCATATAAATATTCTGTGGTTGCTATTGACCACCTGATCCAGAACCTCCTGTGTTCCCTCTGCCTCTAGAACCACCAGATCCACCAGAACTAGAACCACCTATACCTCCTAATCCTCCACCATGTAGCTGGAATATGACCTGTAGATGTACTCCCTTGTGCTTCTGACAGTAGTACTATATTGAACCCCTACAGTCTGTGAGGTAGTTCCACTTCAGAGGTGAATCCAACATTCTGTGTGCGCTCATGTTCTATGTGGATGATGCGCCTAAGAATGTTCCTCCAAATATCATTGAAGCCGTCTATCCTGCCATTGATGTACTTGCTCCCTGACTTACTCCTGATCTCCTATTTCCCAAGTTAGCTTGTTGGTTACTTATCGTACTAGATATTGGAAAACCAAGCATAAGGGCTAGGTCACCAGGTGGATTAAGATGCGCATCCACGGCCCAGGTAGTCTCTGCTGGCACACTTTTGTGTGAGACCAAGGGGGGATCTTTGTCATGTTTTCCAAGATGGGGGAGTTCCTGATGCTCTGGCTCCACATCTTCTACGTGAGCTATAAATCCTTCACGAGCCATATCTCTCCTCAACGCCATACTTTCTGTACACGGAACATGCTGCTTCTCTATCTCCCTCTCATGTGCCTCATTATACTTAAGCTACCTTTCCTCTCTCTACCTCTCTGCCGCTAGGTCTGCCATCTTTCACCAAACCTGTTCCTACCCTTGTGCATGGTGAAGTTTAGTTAGCCATCAGTTTACTCTCCAGGTTCAAAGTTACCATCAAGATCTTGATCGCCAGTGGAATACCTTGTAGATATACTCCTCTTGGATACCGCAAAAACTAGAATTCAGCTACCTCTAGGCAAGAATACGTCAAAATTGAATATTCCAGAATATAACTATTTAGAACACCATGAAACCACATATCCACAACATGAGTCCAGATCAAATCAACATCATAAAGGGCCTAAAATTCTTCCTATGTCCAGACAAGTGCGCGATACCTCCAATTCCACTAAGATGCATAAGCAGTAAGCCACTCGTATATTTCTACTGGAAAGATAGTGAAAAATCTCTCATATAGGCTATCATATAGATTATGTTCTACCCAAGTGTGTGTGTTAAACTCAGATCCAATGTTGAACCATCATGTGCATATTCTTCCTCCAGATTGTGTATCCACTCCTCAATACTTGCTAGAGTTAACCGGTATGTCTTCATCGTGAACCATCCTAAAAACAACTGAAAAAGAGGTCCCGGAAATGGAACCAATGATGCAGCCTAGAATTTAGTAGATAACACCCTAGTCGTGTTAGCACATCACTCAGCCTAGACTGAGTGCTCACCTGAAGTGTGCAAAGGTACCAGGTCCCTCTTTAGGGTTGCTGTAGTAGGATGTTAGCATGATGAAGGAAGAAACATATAAATCCATAACTAATCCATCATTCTACAATGCATGCCACATTCAGATCTATGAAAGAACAAGCTTAAACAATAATCATAATTGAATCAAGAACATGCACTACTCAATTACACACAGGAATGACACTTAGATTCAGCCAATATCTTCCATCTATTAATAAACACAGAAGCTACTTACAATAATGTTAATCTATACCAATGTGTATGGATCTGATACAGTAATTAGCAATCATAATCTGCACATACCTCTATATCTCCATACATCCATCTCTCTCTGTCTATCTATATCCTACTAGGTACAGTGCTTCACATACATATATATAGGGTGGGGACTTTCCCTTCACCACTTATCTATTCCAAAATAGGCCGCATGCTATTAATAGCCACACGCATCGTTTACAGGCATAACCACACATGAAAGTGTGCTATCTATAGACCTCTTATAGTTAACTAAAGTGACAATCCTATTCTTAGCTCGTCTCCATGCAAAAATGCCTCGATCCGATCCTCCAAAGATAAACAATGTGTGGTGCGCACATCTCTACCATCGTTTATGTGCTTCCGCACGCCATCTTCTAAAAATAGGTTGTCTTCATGGCTGAAAATCGGCTAAGTCCTAAAGCTATGAACTTCCACTCCATGCGTCCTTCTAATCCCTATGCTGCACCCTTAATCCTGTGCCTTTCTCTAAATTTTTTCCCAACTTCTTGTGTGATCTTCTAACAAGTATTCTCTAATCAACCATGCATCAACATTGTCAAGTCTCAGCTTTATTTGAAATCATGATTTCACAGTATGATCCTTGAGCTAAGGTAGGTGCCTAAATACTAATGCAATCATCCAAATTCCAAGAATTTATAAGGAAGTCCTGATGATGTCTGGATAATAATATTTAGTAATATTGGATGGCAATACATTTCTCAAGCCCTAAGGATGCTTCATGCATGTAAAACTCCTTGCACCTCCCATGACCTTAGGATTAACATAGGTCTCAATATTTGAATTTGCGCAGCTTTGAGATCCACTCCTTTAAGAACTTCAGTTGTATGGAACTTACTCGTCACACTCGGGATTACTGTCACCTATGCATCTCTAATGAAATAAAGTTGAAGGGATTTGTGAATGCACATTGAGCATCCTTGCATGTTTTAGTTGTCTATGTTGTTCCAATCTATCACAAATTTATCTCCCATATTTTCCAAATGCTCGTATGGAGAGCTATGGGGCAACTGGTTCCAATGTTAGATGTCTTCAATGGCTTCATGAATTAAGGAAGGCTTCCCTCTTGAAACTTTAGATCCATCAAGGTATCTCAACAATTTCTCACCTCATCTCTCATAAGATTTCACAAACCAGTTGCACGTGTTCTTTGACATGATTCACCCTCGGAGTTCTGATCTCACCAGTAAATGTAAGGGATGTTCTTCACCTTTTAACTCATGAACTCCTTTCCTTGGATGTTTGAGATGTGAAAGTCAGTATATTGACATTATGAGGTATCTTGGCTTTCCTCATTCCTGATTGGCCTTGTAGAACCCTAGTTATGTTCGATAGGCTCATCTTTAAGGTCTACCAATGAACCAACCTTCTGATAGGCATCTGTTCAAACCAAGGGTTCTGGAGATGGAGACGTGTGAAATCTTCTTCCCCCCTGAAGATCCTTGTTCAGTAGGAAAAAATTACAGATACTCAGACAGTCCCATCTCAATCATGAGTATTCACCTTGTTTTCCTTCTATAGAATAGAGTTTATGGAAACTAATATGTAAATTCTTACATCTTTGGAGTCACAGATAAGAATGTGTAAAGATCAGGTCTCTAAATAGCTCTAGCATGATCTCCGAAAATTTTTCACACTCTGTGTGATGCACATAACTTCTGCAATGTTTCATGGAATCTAAGGATTAGTGAATCCAGTGAATCTAAGGTTTCCAACCTGCAGTGTGCCAAGGAGTAGTAGCTGTTAGTGCAAATCAGCAGCACCCCCTAAATGAGTCATTATCAGATTTCTAGGTTGAGAATTTTGGACATCCAGTGTGATTGCACAACATTGAATCTTTTCCCCAAGTGTGGGACTTGCAAAAATGGGAAAACAATCTCTAGATTAGAGGATGGTTCCTCTACTCCTCTTGATCAGGTGTATGCATGAAATTTGTAGAGGTTTAACTATCAAATCCTACTCTAATTTCCAAGGAGACAGAGGATAGAAGGGATGCAAAAAAATAAAACTAATGCTAACAAGGTGATACACCAAAGGAGTGGTGAACATTTACTTTTACAAATTGACACAGATTATGAAAAATGCAACAAAATCATGCACAAACTGTACTAAAATGTAATGAAAAATCAGAAATGAAGCAAACAACACAAGGAGAGGATTGAAACTCATTCACAGAGCTTGTATTGTCATTTCCATTCAAAAATACATGCATTACAATAGTAGAGAGGTAGAAAACATGTTACAGTCCTAAAAAAGGTCTAATATTCCACAAAATCACTTTCTAGGGTGAAGGAGGGAGCCTGCAGAACATAAAAAAAAAATGTCCAACCCTTTACAAAATGAGCCAAATCTGGCTTTTAACAATGAAAACTCGAGCCCACGGAGGAGAAACATGGAAAATGTGAAATGAATGCTTCAACCACCAACCAAATTCATAAAAACAACATGGGTACCCTTAAAAGTTCATTCCCCAACTGTTTTTCGACCATGCTGGGAGAGAATGCAAGCCATACTGTCATTAAAAATGGTGGTTGAAATGTTCAATGCTCTTTTCTCCTTCATGTGCCAAAGGCATTTTTCTCATTTTCTCTCTCACTAAACTCCACCAAAAAATAAAATTGAAGCCCTCCATCGTGTAGAGGACTTCAATAGCTTTCGAATGACACCAAGGACATCGAGAAAATCTGAGCTCTGGATCAAACGTTATGCCCTCCTGAAGATTTAGGGCAAAACTAGGGTAAAATTGAATCTTGGCGGGCCCGAAATTGAAAATTTTCCCTCTTTTTGACTTTGGGAAAATTTCCCCAAAAAGCTCCACCTCCTACTGGCCCGATGCCATGTTGAACCTTTTGATTGGTCATGGGCCTTTGCCTTACCTTTTTACACTTTTTCATCCTTTGGAAAATTTTCCAAAAATTGTCTCCTGGCCCGAAACTCTGATGCCACATGTCATGTGTGATTTGTTGGCGGGCCACCGCTTCCAAATTTTCCATCGCTACTGACCACTGCCCCGAATGGGACACATGGCATGTTTTGATTGGTGTAGTCCTGAACTAGTTTCTTTCCTCTGTGGACTTGCCTTAAGATTTTCATCGGCCATGTGGACACGTGGCAGCTTCTGATTGGCACAGACCATCGTAGGCGGGTTTTCATTCCATATTTTTCCCTATTTTGGAAAAAGGGAAAATTTCCCTCCGCGCCTCCCCCTGCTGATGCTCCGAGGACAGGTGGTAGATTGTGGTTTGTTGGTGGGCCTTCGGGCCAAAATACTCCATTTGCACTAACTTTGGAATTTTTCCCAACTTCTCCCCGCCAAGCCGAACTTTGATGGGCCTCTGGACACGTGGCCTCTTCCTATTGGCTAGCGGACCTTCGGGAAATTTTTTTTCTCTGTGTTCCCTGCCAATACTTGGTGAAATTTTTCTAAGTTACCTCCACCCCCGCCATTCCGCCGCTGACGTGGCATGTCCTGATTGGACCGCAGACCTCCCATGGGAAAATTTCCCTCCAAAACTCCACCGAGCCATAACTTGAAAAATGCAAGGAGTTAGAGGAAAATTTTTACCTTTCTGGAAAGCTGAGAAGATGTTCTATCCAATGAAACCATTTCTAAAAGGTTTTGAGTGCCTAAAAGATAAAAAAATCTGACTGAGACACAAGGAAGGAATGAAGGGAGTTAGCCAAAAAATAAGTAAGAAGCTTATTTTGGATAACAAGAGCTTCATATTATTCTCCATTATTCATACATTTAAAAATAAATTCAAAAGTAAAGGGCATAATTGTCTTCTCTAGAGAAGTGAGAATCAACCTTGCCTCTGCACCATAATGACATTTCACTCAGTCATAGTTTAGGGTCCAAAAATTATCAGGAAAGATAGATGTTTCACGATTCTTTAAATCCTCTTCTTGAACCTCATATACCTCAACCATGAAAACTAATCTAAGGCTATCTAATGAAAGAGATGCTATCCCAAGAGCATGAAATATGCCTAAAGAATCGAATGAGAAAATAATCGATAGATCAGTCTCCAAGAGTTTCACTATTTCTATTGTGGTTTTTTATTAAAACAATATCTACTATAATAAACTTTTTTTGATTAATATCTACCCCTTTAATTACATTGGGTGGCTCTAACTCAATGGTTGGAAACAATTTTGATGTGGGAACTGGTCACCCTGAAGAACAAGGTTTGTTTAACTAGTTCATCGGGAGCTCGAATTATGAATGGACCCCAAGATTCTTCTTGAGGTTAGCTAGGTAAATGTTGAAAGGTTTAGATCACCATAAGCCACAAATACCTTCTCTAGATGAAGGAATATGAATTATTGAAACAAGGTAGAAGGAATAGCCGTCATCCTATGAATTCATGGCCTACCATGGATCATATTATAGTTGGTTTCCTCTTCTATATAACTTAGTTAAAATGGTATTATGCCAAAGATTTTCTAGGAGAACTATCATCCCAATGGGTGTAGCTTTAAGTCTATCATAGCTCTCAGTTTGTTTCAAGTTGAAGAACAATTTGTTTCTCTATAACCTAACTTTTAGTAAGAAAGAAAATGGGACAATGTTAACGATAGCTCCATCATCGATCATATCTATCTTGACATAATTGTTGTAGATCCATACTTGTAAATACAATGTGGTATCACCTCTTCTTGCTAATTTGGAATCTATAGGCATCTTACTTATATCAAAAACAAACCCAGTATCTCTCTAATTTGGAATCTGTTAGATGTCAAAATCTATATGGTTAATGTGGGAATCTAGAGGAGGTGTATTGTGAAGTAAGTGACCAACACCTAAAGCTTCTAACAAAGCATGTCAGTTCCTAGGGGAGTTCTTCAAAAATTCCAAAAAGGAGATGTGAGAAATAGTCTTGGTTAGGTCTGTAATCAAATCATAAGCTCAACTAGTTTAAGGAATACTGATGCATCATCTTGCACTGAAGGGTAAAAAAGGAGAGATTGCGACATGTAGTAGTGAGTATGGGCAGCTACGTGGATTACCGGTTTAGTATCCATTTTAACTAGGCCTTTGATCTTAGTGTTATTCTATTGGTCCAAGTTAGCAGACACTTGTCAATCAATATACGTAGAGGATTTGTTATCATTGGTCCCTATAGGAATACATTTTTTTGTACCCTAGAGATTATATTTCTCATTTTGGGGTACTTTTGGAAAGGATCTATATAAATCCCAAGGCTAGCATTATGTGGAGAAACATGTCATGCATGGGTACCTTACAAAGTTCTTTTGGGTTTGCTAAGAACATCTCAATAAAGAGTTATCTTTGATCTTCTAGAAGATGTTGTATGAACCTTTTGCATTCCTTACAAGTCTGAGCATCATGACGTATAACTCTATAGAATCCAAAGTACAAGTTGGGATCCTAATACCTAGATATTTGGTTCTGGTTTTGTTGTGGTCCATAATTCTAATTGTTGTTATGATTATGGTTGTTGTCGTTATAATTCAAAGGTCTTTAGTCCTAGTTCTGGTATTTATTAGGCCTTGGTCCTGGACCTATTGAGCAGGAGGATGAATAAAGTCAACTGTAATGATAGAAGGAGTAATATTATTTTTCCTTTGATTGTTCACATTGGCATTATTGTTATTTACATTGTTGGTGTTCACAACATTTGAATTTTTCAGTTTATCAGTAACGTCATCTGTTTTTACACCATGGTTATAATTAAGGACTTTTGGTCCTTGATTGTTTTCTGACCTATTCTGATAGTTAGATTTTTTCTGAGTCGAGGTGACTAACCTCCTGTTTAGGCCACAAGTCTTATGTCTACTGTCTAATAATGATTCGTTAATGTGAAGCGTTCCATCTAAGACTTCTTCATAGCTCCGAAGAGGAAACTTTTGGACTTCCTCCTTGGTCTCTTGGTTAATAAAATGGAGGAAAAATTTACAAAGATGTATCTGATCAATGTTAGGAGCACTAACAGAAGCATAAAGGACTTACTACCACCTCTGAATGAAGTGGGTAGCGAACTCATTGTGCTCTTTCTTTATATGCATGCATTCTTTAATCCTTGTTCTCAATAGCTTTTTCATATCAAAAGCCTTAATGAACTTGGATACGATTTGCTAAATGGAATGGATAGAGGTTTTTGGGAATTTTTAATACCAATAGAGGGAAATCCCTTCAAGAGTCTTGGGAAATATTTTTATGACTACCACATCTCAAGGGAGTAAATCTCTAATGGAATTAACATATGCCTTAGCATGGGCATTTGGATCTCCCTCCCACTTAAACTTGGGGAGGTCTTTTAATGGTCATGGCGGCATGACACCTCGTAAGTAAATTTTAGAGGTTATTTTAGGTATTAAGGAGTATGTTCACATTGGATATGAATCGGCCATTGGAGATCCTTAATGGGGGGGGTGGAGGTTGAATGGGGAGCTTGAAAAGCTATGGTGTAAGAATGAGTAGAGGCATAAAAATCCCCTTGATGTTGTGTGTAAGGACCAGGGAAGGAATGCATATCCATATGTGGATATTTGGAATACATGTACACGTAAGGAGGGATCACACTAGGATATGGGATTGTGGGCTCGAAACCAGGGAACATTACATTTCCTGAAGGAGTGGCATTCGAGAACTTACTTCTGACCAACCCTTGTGTTGGATACGTATATGAAGGATGAGGGGCCATTCCTAGTGTGCTCGATCCTATTAAGGTCAGGTCACCGAGGGTTAAGAGCACCCAAGTAGGCCTATGATGATGGTGGTTTTTTGATAGGAACTCTGTGGAAGGAGATATATTTTTTCTTTTGCACATGATGGGAAGTGTTGTCCTTAAACCCAAGAAATTATGTATAGGTAAGTGCACAAAGATGGGGGGCTAAAAGCATTTTCTAAAGGGACACCTTTATTCATGAAATCACCAAAAATTGAACTTCATTGAATAAATCAGCATAGCCTATGCTCAAGATTGTGACAAAGTTTTAAGAATAGGTACTATACTGGGTTCAATATCTGGGTTGCTAAACTGCTACATGATTTTGCCCACTATAATGGTTGAGTATTTTGTAGACTCAAATGTGGTGCGCACTCAATGTATGGTGTGTTTTCTACTTTAAAAAAGAGGGTGGCAGTATTGTGTATGCCACCCCCCCCGCGCCCCCCCCCCCTCCCCCCCCCCCAGTGTTTTGAGTTGTACTATATATCTCATCTAATTCACTTCTTCTATAGAAAGTTAAGACTAATCACCACTTTACGAGGTGATTCGTACTAGAAGCTCGTCATAATTTTTGGATGAAAATAGGAATTTTTTATTAAGTTTCAATAGTGCACATATCATGAAAAAAATATATATGAGTGTGTATGGACCATAGACCCGTGAGATAAAAAATCCATGTTCTCAGTGTTTTTTGAACGTCATGTTGAGTAGAGTTTAGAATAACTCTAGTTGTGTATTGTAGTGTGGATTGATCTAATCATAAATTATGCATCCTAACTATATGCAGTTGGTGTTTGCAAGAAAACTTATGGAACTAGTAAAAGCAATTATGTGTTGATAGCCTTAAACTAATCAGATTTGTAGAAATAATTTTATTGTCCCTAAGGTGAAAAACGAGGGTGACATCATTAGTATACCCACTTATGTTTGTATATTAGGCTTTAAAGACCCAAGATGTTGTCTGTCGTACTCCTGAAAATTTGACATTTTTATGTCACACATGATTTATAAACACCCACAATACATAATGGGAGAAGGGGAGGGTGGATGAAAGAAAAGAATTTGAATTGAGGTATTCCAAACCCTAATAAGATGAAACACGAGTGCATTATAACACACTCAGGTTCACTAATTTTATACAACTGCAAAATCAACATGTCCATTTCAGAGGCACAAAGTGGATCTCTTGAGGTTGTGTCAGGATAGCTGCGAATGTTATGGATGGCCATGATAATAGGATTTCTGTCTACTTTTGGCCCCCCATCTTTGTGCATATGCCCATAGGTTGTGAAGAGTGAGAAATTTCTAATTATTTGATCTTATCTACCAACGTAAAAATTACATCACTCGATGAAGGTTGTGAGTTGTGTTTAAGTGTGTGTTGGGAGTTATTGAGTTACAAAGCCACATGATACCTTGTTATAAATTGATCATTTATGAACTAACCCTTTTAGACGTGCTTTCTATTTTAGGAGGGGGTGGTAGTATTATTCTAAAGAAGAGCGTACGTATAACCTTACATCATGTCTAAGGATCCTTCTATAATATAAAGTCATTCACCACTTTAGGTGAAGAACACTATAAGTTCATCATTTTGTGGGAGATAAGAAGAAATGGAATCATACTACATCTTGATCTGAGGTCTAGACATGGCCTGTGGATAAAAACCATGTTCTCCTGTGAATGCCATGTTATTATAGTTGGATAACTCTGATTATGCACTATGGTTAGGTTGGTCTATATCCTCAATCCTAAGTGTTGATTTGGTGTTCAGTCCTTGAGGAGGAGGCATGTGAGGAGATAACAAATTATGTGAGTAATTATCAGCCCACCTAAATGATGAGGGTTATTTTTTCATACCCAATTGGTTTTAGTAGGCTTCAAGACCCAAGTTGGGTCTACAGTACTCCTAACCTGACATATTCAGGGGGTGTATAAACACCCAAAAAATAATGGGAGAGGGGAATGATGTATGAAAGAAAAAGAAAATAAAAAAGCAAATGAAAAGGAGCTAGTCCTTCACAATGGGATCACCAATTTTGTATGTTTGAAAATCAACACGCGATTTTAGATGCTCACAACCTCCTGAGGTCATGCTGGGACAACCGGAATGAGAAGGACGGGATGGTAATATGATGGATAAATATGATAAAAGGTGGAATATATGGAAATTAAAATAGGAAGTCAATGCAACCTAATGTTATCAATTGGAAAAATGGGAATTTGTTCGTTGAGCGAAATGAATGCTTGTCTTAATTTTTTGGGGGTAATTCTCTGATCAAGGACGATCGCCATAAATAAATCATGGTCAATATCTGTAGAACATAACAAGACTCTACTAGGCTGTGGAACATGAGGAAACTTCCATTTTTCATCTACAAATTTATCTTTGAAGAGGTTTATGAAGATGTGATGAAAGATGGGGTAAGGGAAAGTCATAGATCATGAAATTTATTCTCTACTTGGTTGGTTTGCCCATAAATATTTGGCAATATTTTCCTCATTGTTAAAAGAAATGAGCCGGTGAATAATATCAGGTGGAATCGGGGTAGTCCTAAAGATAAATTGATGTAAACATTGGTGAATGTTTGTCAAACAAGCATCAATATTTGGTTGTGGCATAGTTGGGTCACAAAATCTAATTATTAGTTGTCGTGGACCTTGAATTCTCATGTGGGTGCAAACCAAACAACTGTGGAAATAAACAAGCATGAAAAAAACCAAAGGGAACTAAAGCTAATATATTGTAAGCTAGGCCACTATGGAAATGAGGGGGGTTTTGTTCATTACAAATCTAATCAATTTAAGTTCTTACCTTTAAATAACAAAGCAAGCAAATATGAATTAAACAAAGTTGATTGATTTCCCCTTTAATTTAATTAAATCTGATTGCAAATATTTAATTAAAGAAACGTAAAGTAGACTATCTACTTGTTTTTGGTATTTTTAGAGAAGATTTTAAATAAAAATAAATCTAATTAATCTTTGAATCTTTGATTTTGTGTTTTCTGTTTACTAGAAATAAATAAAACTAGATCTACAAAAAAGGAAATTGATTCTAAATTAAATAAATCATACTTTTACAAGAAAACAAAATAAATAGGGAATAGTTGGATGTGGCTACTCCTATGTTGCAAGATGTGAAGCTCAATCTAATTTGAATAAATATATTTTCTAATTTGTAATCATGGATTTCTAATTCTTCTAATTGCTTCACCTCAGAACCATGGGAAGAAATATGGTTTCTTCGAAGAAATTTCCTCTTCCCCTGAGACTTCCCCAATAAAATAATAAATTGCACATAAGAACTAACAGTGAATAAACACAATAAAACATAGAAACCAAATCTTCTTAAAGCTTCTTTTCCTTACAGACCCACATGGATAAGTAGGGAAGAAGTTGTCATTGGAAGATTGTTCGTATGCACATAAATTTAATTAATGAAGAAATTGAAATCTACATATATTCTAAATAAAGAAGTAAATAAATTGATGTACATGAAATTCCTCTAAACTCTTTCCTAGGAAAATCCATAGGGATAAGTTGAGAAGGAAGTATCAATGGAATATTCTTATAGGAAAATAAATAAATATGAAGTATACCTCTTAAAACAAGTTATATTATTTTGATTTAATAAAAAATATTAATTCTAGATTAAAATATTTGAATAAATTGAAATGACATCCCCAACCTAGTTATCTTAGAACTCAAACAACTCCTAAGTGTGGTGATGATTCTCTTTATCCCCTCAGCTTCCTTTCCAGACATGATCCCAATTGATCTAGGGAACAGTTCTAGTTGGTTGTACAAGAAATTGTGAAGATGCTGGAGTAGATTGGTTATAGGCAAGCTAGTCAAAAAGACAGGTAGGAAGCAACAAAGTAATAATATGATTTTTTTGTGTACTTATTGGAAATATTTTAGTAGAGTAATGACACAATCAAAATAAAAAATCTCCAACCAATGCTTCGGAAAAAATCTTGGTTTTTTTTTATAGAAAAACAATAAGGAAGAAGTCCAACACACTTTACAATCTAGAAATTCCAGATCAACCAAAATAGAGGTAGTCAACATTCTAATACTAGTAAAGGGAGAGGAGTTCAATATGTATCAAAAAATATTGGAATCAAGAGAAATTATCAACAAACATGTGAGAAAGACACTTGGAAGATTACAACATGTGTCTAGAACACATAATTTGGAGTCTCAAATAGCACAAGGAACCGTTGATCTGAACAAACAGGAGGTTACGTAGCCACTGTCATGATTGTGTAACCACCGGTCTAGGAAGACCGATGGTTAGTTAACTACCATAACGGTTGTGTGACTAAAGAAGAAAAAACTAAGGAAAAGGGGATTTTTTTTTATGAAAGAAAGAAAAGCTAAGGAACTAAGAAACAATAAAGAACAAGTCATATATGCATGTTTTAGATAAGGAAATGGGATCTAGACCTCATAATTATTCTAGAAAATAAATTTATCATCATAGGGGATTTGTAACATTCTGTCAATGTAGCACCATGAAATTTTAGGTGCGTAGAAGTTCTCTCCACACACCAAGAATTATTCATCAGAAGAACTCATTGTTTACTTCCAGAAGTTGGTCAAGAAAGAGGTAGGTGATTCTCTTTCCTTTAGTGAAGATAACTTAGAGTCCTTGGACGACATCAGAAAATCCATTTTGGAAATTTCAAAAGATCAAAAAATATGGCTCAGTCAATGCAAGAAGGTAAATGATGCTCCCAGGGCATGGATCAAGGTGTTAGGATACCTTTGAATGCTAGAGGAGGACAAGTAGGCACTTGCAGTATCTCAATTCATAAAATAATTCAAAGGACAAGAGCTCATTTCGGAAACTCTTCCTTAGGGATCATGAATCGACAATTTCTTCGTCATAAGGAGCATATTATTCAAATAAGTCAATTCCTTCCTCCTCTATTTGTCCCTCTTTCTTTTCTCCACATTTCTAATTCTTCATCATATGCAATCATGGTATTTTGTCTCATAAGATACTTTCTAAAGTTATATTGTAAAATTCCCTTTGATTTATAAAAAGGTAACTTATTTCTCATTTTCTAGGAAGATGTAAAGTCACAAGTTGAATGAGAACATGAAGGGTCATGCGGGGGTAGATGAAAGGTACAATTGCAATGCTATAAATTGGGACAACTCCTCCATTCCAAATGATCCCAAATTTTTGAAAGTTACTTTGTTATGTAGCAATTGTAAATTGTGATTTGTATGTTGAAATTTTTGTCACCTACATAAGAAATAAAAGCTTTCTTCCATTTCCATTTCCCATGTGTTCCTGTATTCTCTCTCTTTTTTGCAATTTGCAAGCATAGTGATCAAGAAGGAACTTTACATTCTTGATTGATGAATACAAAGAACTATGTGTCTCTAATTTTTTAGTATCACTAGTGGCTCACATTGTTTCTTTCCTCTAATTGAATGTTGAACTACTTCAGTTATTATGTGTGAAATCTACTAATGCCTACTCATAACAATAACCTTCCCTATCGTAATTTATCTCCTTCACTTCCCATCATTGAAAATTCCACCATTGTACCCTGTATAATCACTTTTCCATAGGTTCAGTGAAGTGTTCTTGTGTGATCCCTTGCCTACTGGCTATCCCCACAACATTGAGATAGAATTCTATAATTTACATTCAATAATGAGAGCCTCTCCATACATAATAAGGAGGGGCATAGCCCCGTGATCATTGGTGGAAACACATAATTTATAATATGAAAAATTATTTCACCAACAAAAACTTTTCCATCAATATCACATGTAATGTTTCTATCATAAAAATTTACACTATCAAACAACTCGAAGAGGAATCTGTTACAGGCTTCTTCACCCACTGACATAATATTATTAATCAATTATCATTCATCCTCCCACAAACCAAATTTATTGAGTTATTTTCTTTATCATGTGCTAAAAACATATCATCAAAACTTTAGATACAATCTTTCCAAACATTTGATGAATCCTTTTCCATGGTCCACAAGTTAGAACTTTGTGCCCTCGAAGATGGTAAAGTCAAGCTCAGATCAAATAAATCTAAGTTTTAGTCCTTGTTCAAACCTTCTTCTAATAACAATAAGTCAAAGGATAAAAAACACAATCATCATAAAATACGTGTCTAAAGGTCATTCATATTCCGAAAACATCCATTCCTAATGCAACTATACACCTATCAAATAATCCTATAACACGGTCTTTGATAAGATCCTAACCAAATTTATGATCATGCTCCCACCTATTCATCTCATCAACACATATATTTCAAAACCCTCATGGTATCAGGAAAATTAATATTATAAATACCATCAAGTCTGAGGTTATGAAATTGAAATGTGTCATTTGTTTAGAAATGTCCTCCAAGATCTTAGCAACTGATGTGACTTACAACTTGAAAATCTAAATGCACCTATAAATTATAACTTGGATGTGTTGGTACCCAAATTTATTCTCCTTTTCAGTATGAGTAGCGACAAAGATATGACATGAAGCTTGAAGACATATAGATTATGGTGTATGTCATTTTGTAGCTGGGGATGTGATCTAACTGGAACTCAGATTTGTGGAGAGATGGATAGCACTCAAATAGGAATTGATCATGTCCTAACTATTTTAGGTTGTGCCTTTGAACCAAGGTAAGAGGACCTATATTGCAACCCTCAAATGGTGAAGGAGATGAAGATATCCCTCAATTTGTGCAAATAGTATGAAAAGGGCCTTGGGAAAATATGATCAACACTCCAAATCTAACTTTCACAAGTTGTCACTTCCAGATTATGGAGATACTTTCAATGCAAGACAAGTGTTACTGAATACATTTTGAAATCTTGATCTATTCTGCATACTTTAACAAATGGATTTTTATCTTCTGTGGGTATACAGGTCAAAAAAGGGGTAGTATGGGTTAGGTCTAGTAGTTTAGAATGATTTTTGGTGGGATATTGACAAGAAAAACTTGACTATGCCAGATCTTTGACAACCTCTACAACATTTGAATAGCTATCAGATAAAATGCTTCAAAACAATCAGGATGTTCTTTCAGCCAGAAAAGATGCATAAATGGAGGCCCAGGTTTTCACTCTTCACACAATATTTGAGACCTCACCACAAAATATTGAGTTAAAGGACTCAATCAAACATCAAAATCTCTAATCAAATTATGCCTAAGGTACCCCCAAAGGCTTACAAGCAATATCTGTCAACAAATGAAGGTGAAGTGATTTTAAACTACTTATTTTTAATGCCAAATGAAAGCTTTTTTGACAAATGAAATTGAAAATGCCACTAAACTATCAATAAGGATGAGATTTGCGTGATTCCTAAAGATTTCAATGCAATATTGCAACAAGAACAAGGAAAACTGTTTACAGACATTTAAAATGATAACAAACATCATATTGCCCAAAATAACATAGATTAACTCAAAATCTTGTTAGATTCATCAGCAGGGGAGATTTTTATGAACAATCTCAGAGCTTTGTGATGGCTTTACACTTGTAACCAACTCAACATGACATGAAGATCTAACACAGAAGAAATTAACCAGGTTTTTTGGAGGGTTTCTCAAAAGATGAGCTTCTCTAAAAATTTTCTCATGATTTTTAATTTTCCCGACCTTTTACATGTCTCAAAACATGCATTATATAACATGTCTTTACATCACTTTGGAGCCTTCTTTCCTAAGAAAAGAATATGCCAAGGGATCAAATTTGTTACAAAATTCCTCATGATTCGCAGACAGGGACATTTAACAATATACAACAAAAGTTGCCAGGTGTTTCAAAAAAAGGCAAATCATTACAAATATTTTTGCATCATCATTATCCTTCTTGGAGGCACATTTTTCATCATTAAGGCATGCATCATTACCCCGCTTTCATCATTTCACCTTTACACTTTCCAAATTTACCTCTGTAACTTTTGGATCTGATGTTTTACGTTTTTGGATGGGTTAGGGAAAAAATTTCATTTCAAAAACATCTCTAATATTCAAATTGATCCTCAAAACTGATTGCATTAGTCCTTGCAGGCACAAACGACACAAATTAGCCAAAAAATTGATAAAAATCGATGCAAAAAATGCATTGGCACACTTCCTAGAGCAAAAATGGCGGCCAAACTAAAAAATACACAGTTACCATTGATATGCATTTCTCCTTTCAATTTGAGCCTACCATGTGTCACAATGTAATAGAAATGGGCTTGGGATCATTATTTGATATTTTAAGACTTTTAGAAAAAATTAAAAAATTTGACATTTTTCTTTGCCCCTCCGCCCTTGAGATTTGGGGTAGAAACATGGCAAAAAGTGGGCCCCATTGGAATCACGAATCGATTCTTCAAATTTCCATCTTTTTTGGAAAAAAGGAAAATTTTCACAATTATCCCCACAGACTTGCACCTCCAATTCTATCCTTGACATGTGGCAATCGTTGCTTCGTTGTGGGGCCATAACTCCTCAAATTTTCCATTCCAAGTACTTTTGCAAAAGGGAAAAAAAGTTTTTTTTCCCTCACCAGCGGCCCGCTGACTCCCCTCTGCCTTCTTTTGCCACGTGTCTCCCTCTGATTCATTGTGGAGCCACACTTCAAATTTTTGCAATTTAACTCATTTTTCCAAAAAGGGGAAAATTTCCTTTTTTCCTCCATGGCCTGCCGACCCTGCTCTGCCTTTACCATTTGTCCACTTGTGATTGGCCATGGGTCGTGCCTTCTTTTAAGACTTTAACCCTTTTTAGGAAAAAGGTTAAAAATCTCAAAACTCTCTCGTGAATCTACCGCTCCACCTTTCCTTTCAAAACAAAAAGGACTAAGGCATTAATTTACTCTAGCGGGTTTGTGGCCTTGTTTTGCATTTTAGTACTTTTCACCAAAAAAGGAAAAATTTCTCCAAGTCCACTGCTAACCTTCCATCCCCTTTTTGATGAAAACATGACACGTGTCCACCTTTGATTCACTGAGGGCCTGCACTCCAATTTTTATCTTATCTCCTTTTCACCAAAGGAATTTTTTCCAACGTGCCTCCGCAGCTCCCTTACCAATTAGAACATTGTTCCAATGCCATGCTATGAGAAGAAATTTGAGCTAAAATGATGAAGGGAAAATACATGCCCGGGATGACCGTAAAAAATGATTTAGAAAATTAATTGGAATGGACCCAGAAAAAACAATTTTTTTCTCAACCTTGGTGATTGAATTTTTTGAAGGCAAATATGAACCAACTGAAAATTGTTTTTCCACGCATTGGGCAATTTACAACCATGGCAAGGGATATTTTAGGGAAAATAAGTACAAATAAAATGGTTTCAAGCTCCAAAAGCCAGGAAAACACAGGATAAATGGCATAGGTATTTGAATGGGAAAAATTAGGGTAAAAACACACTTCTCCTTAGCAAATTAGGACAAGGTAATGAGTTTGAAAATAATGTCAATGCAAATGGACAAGAATTTGAACAGACAAAACTTCACATCATCGATTTCATGAGGAAAACATTTTCAGAGCTTAAAGAGAAAAAGGGAAACATTTTTTCGAAAAATGGATAGAGGATCAAAATGGGCACCAACATTGGCTCCTGCTCGGGGATGGGCACTCCCAGTGAGTGCCATAAGAACAAAAGTAGACCAAGTGCCAAAATAATCCATTGAGAAAATGGAGTCATGAGACAAAGCCACCAAAAAATAGCTAAGAAACTGATAAAAATGGTTGCCACACACCAAGGCAAACCACGAACTGACAAAACACCAAAAACAGAGCAAAAAAACCAAACACTATACACTGTAAAAGTGGTGCATACCTCAAATTTGGGGATTAATCCAAGAAATGCTTCAGATTCCTACCATTAATAGGCTCTTCAAGAAATTCCCCATCTAAGTCCTTGAGAAAAAAGGTATTTTCACCAATTCTGATATCAATGGAGTAAGGGCCCATCCACAATGCATCAAATTTACCATGTTTGCCCTTATCTTCATTTTTGCTATCCCATAACAAAACTAGATCTCCAATATTGAAGGCCCTAGGAGTGACCTTCTTGTCAAACAATATTTTCAACTTCTCTCTAAATCTGACATGCCTTTGGTGGGATGCTCTTCTCTCTTCATCTAGCTCAACAATCTGATTAATCCTTGCTTCATATGGACTGACCTCTTGATCCTCAAGCTATTAAACAAATTGAAATGAAGATAATTTTAGATGTAAGGGCAGATAGAGCTTGAGTTCCATACACCAACTCAAATGGGCTCTTACCAGTAGCTCTTTTGGTAGTGATTCTATCAGCCCAAATTTAAAATTTCAGTTGTTCACCCCATTTTCTCTTGTTCAACTCCAAGGTTCTTCTAATAATTTTCAATAAGTTCTTATTACTGGACTTATCTTGTTCATTTCCTTAGGGATTATAGTTTGAAGCATAAGTCAGATTGGTTCCATACTCCTTGCACATTGCCATCAAGGGCTCAGCTTTGAAACAAATGATATTATTAGCAGGAATCTTTACTGGCACACTAAATCTACATATGATGTGATTCAACAAGAAGTCCATAAAAACTTGGTGTGTTGATTTCTTGGTAAGGATTGCTTCTACCCACTTGGTGAAGTAATTTATGGCTATAAGGATGCACTTATGTCTAACACTATAAGGGTCTGAGATCTCACCAATGAAGTACATCCCCCATTTTTGAAAAGAGCTTTAATTGATACAGGCTATGCAAAGGAAGGGAGCTTGAAGCTTTCATTCTTCCAGAGAAACACTGGCAACTTTCACATTTTCTAATCAGCAGGGTTGCATCTTTGAAGAGAGTAGGCCACCAATAACCAACTCTGAAATTTTTGTGTGCTATAACTGTAGACACTAAAATTAGGTCACACTCCCCTTTTTTACCTCGACCAAAAAGCACCCTTTATTACATTTACCTAGCCATGACCCCCCTTCACCCCACTAATATTAATTTAATTAATTAAATTAAATTTATCATTATCCTCACTATATTTATTATTTGAATATTTTATTTAAATAATATCCACACATATAGTTCACTTAGACACCTCACTAAGCCAACTCAACCTAAGACCTATTCTTAGCAAGTTGCCATAACTAACTAAGGCTTACCCAAACCCTAAAAATCAATGCCTACATTCCCTCTAACCACATTCCCACATGCTCACAAGAGGCTCCAAGTCTAATCCATGGGATAATGACATGAGATCCAAGGAAATCAGGAGGATCTCCCTAGTTTAGTAAACCTAGGAAATCCCACCTTGACCAACGTCAGTTACCCCTAACCATCACCAGTTAAGCTGGACTGCCATCGGTTACCCCTTTTAACCCCAAAACTACCTTATTCTGAAGGTTAGAAAACATTGGGAAAAATTTGATGAGCAAGAACACATCTCAGAGAGATAACACATCTTTAAAGAGCAAATTCTAGTGAAAAATTGCATCCAAGGAAGGAGATTGAGCATCTTCTCCTGCACAGCCATCCTAGCCATGATCTGATCTATCCAAGCAAAGAGGAGTGTACATGCAGCCCATGCAGAGAATTTTCTTCAGTTGGTTATCACTTACAACCTTCAAACCCATCATCAGTACCTCCATGCCTCACACACAAGCATTCAGGAATGGAATCCAAGTAAGTATAACATCATACTTTCCTGGTTTATTTCATTTCATCATCATTTTATCATCCATTGTTTATCTTTCCCCCTATTGACCTTATCCCAAATTTTCACCTCCATATACCCATTAAAACCTCACAAAATCCTACTCCAGTAACCCAATATTTCATCCCAACCAACCAAAGTCCTTTGTGCAATCATAAAGGAGACTAAAAGCTTGTTATGTGACATTTCTAGATCTCACAGTAACCAGCACCGAGTTACACCTAACCACCATCGGTCACCCCTGACCAACACCGGTCTCTATATTTTCCCACACAGCTTAGAACAGATGACCTACCCACCTAATTTCATCTCACCCCCATTCACCTGTGATCTACTCTGAGACCTCTATCAAACCTCAGAGACCCAGAACCAATCATTTGACCTTTGGATTCTATTCTAGCTTAGCCTGTTAGATTAGATCTATTTCTTATTGTGTTTTAAGTGAGATACCTAAATCATTTTAAATAACAATAGGATTTACTTTGTTTACATCATTAAATTGTTTAAAATAGTGGACTGACAGCCATCTAGGAAGTATCATACTTCCCAGATCTAGCATATGCTAGGCAGTTCACTGCCCATATTGTTTAATTCCTTCTAGTGGTCTTGTTTTCATTACAGGTAGTTCCTCCTAGCCAAAAGGAAGCTCTCACGATCAGTTGTGGATTTGGAAGTCATACATGCGCAACAAACCATCAACCAACATTTGAACAGGTATTCCTCCTATGCCCGTTACCCTATCTGTTTCGTCAACACTTCAAAGAAACGATCTAAGAATCAGGTGAAACATTTTGGCACACCCGGTGGGACCCATCTGGGGTTCCTTGCATTTCATTCATTCCTAGGAAAAAATTGTGTGTTTGTTTCCCTTCTGAAAAGTGTACACACTAATTTTCTTCCTTGGTAATCCACCTCTTCTTTCTATTTTCTCTAAAGGAAACTTTTCTTTTGGTGTAATTAAAAAGAACCATTTCTTCATGTTTTCTGCATTATAGTGAAAGAGCATCCCTCTTCCTCTTCATCTTATTGTGTCATCCAATTTCACATTTTTGATTTGGGTTTAAAAATAAGTGCATTCCATTCTGATTTATTGCATTAGCTCACATTAATTGAGGGCAACCTATATGTTGGAAGTCATGCCCAACTGATGGTTGAAAAATGAATCGTAGAAAAGCACTTATATCCTTTTCTCTTTCTCTGAGTCTTACCAAACCACACAAAAATTCAAAATACATACATTCTTAAACAACATCCTACCTGGAAGAAGCTGTAGGTGATCACACAATCACGACATAGTGGGCACCCAGCTCACTACTCTGTCAAGTCATACTTCAGAGCGAAGCCCACCCCCACCATAACATACCTGAAACCTCACCTTTTAGATCTCCTTCTTTGTAGGAAGCCATCCTCACCAAAAAATCTATTTCACAATTCATGTGTCAGTCCCTAAATAGCATAAGCTAAACAAACATAATAGAAAAGGACACTCCTAGGATCGCATTTTCTTAGTGTTTTTGCTTGGCTTGCATTTTAAGGTGAGAGATCACATTCGTCACTTTTTTTTGTTCATCCTTGCACTCTCCTCATCACAAATAGTGTATTCCAGCTTCACCTGAGTGTGCCTGGGCCATATCATCATCATTCTTAGAATTTTGGGTCTGATTCTACATCAGATTTTAATTCACAACCACTTTCTTTCATCACTGTTTCAATTTCACAGTAACCGTCATTGGTTACCTCTGACCACCATCGGTTATACCTAACCGACATTGGTTCTAGGTCTTTTTTCTAACCTACTAAAAGGATATTTTACTTCACTTTCTTCCACTTTTCATAGTCTCTATCACTGTCATTATTCCCATTGACATTTTAAACATCCTCAGATTTGGCATACCTGTCATAGATTTTACCTTCTGTCTCACTGTTTACTCACTGTCATTTTCTACAGTAACCGATAGCAGTGGTTACCCTCACCGGCATCGGTTTGACCTAACCGGCATCGGTTATCCTATTTCACATTCCAGCCACCATTTGGTACTTAATCTACTTTTTGTCACCAGATTCACTTGTTCCTGCTATTCTCTATGTCATTTACAGAGAAGTAGCCCTACCTGATTAGTACTGGTTCACATGGTGCTGACCAGAAGACAAGCAAGCACACTCATATTCCATGCCAGTTGTCAATTATTCCCACCTAGTCCTTCACCACCTTCGATTTTATCACTAGCCATGGATCCCATCCAGCCTATTACTATCGCTACTAGAGATGAGGAGTTCACACGATTCCTTGACCAAAACCTTGCCGCCTTGCAGTTTTACCTTTCCCACTCATCCACTTGAGATGCCTTGGGTTAGTTGATATACGGCATGCCTCGTATCTATCCCTTTGACTCTCACACCCACTCCCGCATCAGCCCCATCTGGCTCCGTGTTGCCCACATCCACCTTACCCCCAGTCATTTCATAGTTAGGTCCTATACCCACTATGACTGCCATCTGTTACCTCTGTGGCCCTCGTTACATCCACCGTACCCTCGATGACTACCCCAAACACAACCTCATCTGCCCCTAATGTCTCACACATACCTGTAGCTACATTACCACCTCTAGTGTCGGTGACCCCTACCCCATTTCAGAACGTGGTTCTTTCCATTCCATAATCATTAGCCCCTATTGCCACTAGGGTTACCATGACCCTTCCACCCCCATATACATACTACTAACAACCTCCTGTTTCATCCATTATTCATTCTAGGTACGTACCCCCTATTTCATTGCCTTCTTCTCCACCACCCTACATGGCAGCCCCATACACTGGAGTGCCACCCCTGTTATATGCCCAAAACCAACCTTCTCATGCTACAGGAGGCATCCAATCATCACAACCCACCAACAACCTAATTAAATTGATGTTGGACAAGATGCAAACATTAGAGGCATAGGTTTCCGGCTCATGTAACACTCTCACCTACAATGAGATTTACAATGAGCCTATTCACCCATCCATTCCTATCCGTTCATACCCTGTGCATTGGGAAATACCTAAATTCAATCATTTCAATAGCAAAGAAGACCCACAACAACATTTGCGGTCATTCAAACACGGGTGTTATTTGATCGCTCATGATGATGCCTTACTTTTGAGAACCTTTCCCATGTCCCTCACTGGACTTGCATTAGATTGGTATAGTGGGTTACCTAAACACTCTATATTCTCATTCAATCAGGTAGCCCAAGCCTTCTTGGATCATTTCTCTATCAATATCATCAAGAAGGTTACCATGACTAATCTATATTCTGCACGTTAGTATGAGGACGAACCTATCACATATTTTTTCACTCGCTGGCGCAGCCTGATCAATCAACTTACCTTCCAACTGCCAGAAATTGAACTCATCGAGCTCTTCACATGGGCTTGCACTAGACATATCTCCCCGACCTTGCAAGTCCAAACCTTCTAAAGATTCGATGAGGCATTCACTATGGAATGAAAGTTAGAGATTTGGACAATCGAAGAGAAGAAAATCCAATTACGCAATAAGAATTAGACATTCAAGTCAAATGATACCTTTTCTTCTTCCAAACCACAAACCAATTATTCAAAACCTAAGGGCACTGCTAATGCAGTGGTACTCAAGGCTGGTCCAACTCATCCGTCAGATCAAGCTACACCCTCATCTAATCTCTCACCTATCCAGACTTTTCAATTTAGACGAGAGCAATGAAAATATACCCCAATTGGGGAACGTTACTCTTCTGTCTTAGAAAATCTTATCAAAGCCGGAGTCATCACCCTTCCACCTATAAAACCACACACTAGTTTTTACCCTACTTACCCCATGCCTACATGGTATAAAGAACATGATTTCTGTAACTATCATCGAGTAAAGGGTCATAGTGATGGCAACTGCATCACTTTCAAAAATATTGTCCAAGAAATGCTCAAGAAAGGTGAGTTAACTGTGGATAATCCCAATGCCACCCCCAACCAAAATCTACAAATCTTCAAAAAATAGTTCCCCAACCATGCCCCTTCATCCAATCAAACCGGTGAGACATCAACTCATGATACCCATACCCGCAAGGTTCATGCTATCTTTAATGAGGTACTAATCACCTCCTAATTACCCCATATTCCTTCCATAGAGGAGATCCTAGCCCGAAATCCTCCTTCCACATTGGAACCAACCTCCCCTGTTCCTTCACCAATAGAGGAACACCTTTCATCTCCTTCATCACCAATGGAGGGGTCTTCCGCTAACATTGAGCCCATCTCACCCCTGGCTTCACCACTTAGAGAACCTTTACCTACAGTACCTCCTCCACCCATAGAGGAGCACCCAGTACCTACTCCACCCACAGAGGAGCACCTATATGTTCCTCCACTTATAGAGGAGCTCCCATCATCTCCTCCACCTATCATCGACCCAGCTGAGATACCTTTGCCTCTTGGCGAGCATTCTCCATCAGCTACCCAAAATATTGCCGACCTACTTTTGGCTCTCTTACCCACGGAAGCTGAAGCTAGCCAATTCCTTGTCTCTAAGACACATTTTATGGGAATTACCATTAGGTCCTCATCAACTCCACCCACAGACATTCCGTTATCAAATTTGGTTGATCACTTAGATTATGTGGATAGGAATTTACTATGGGGGTGCCTCTTACTCCATGTATTAACATAGATGCAGAGATCCCTCGCTGATACCTCCACTATCTACCCAAACACATTTCGACCAATCAAACCAACTACAACCACCTCTATCACAACCCCTTCCATGATACCTATTAGTGCTCAAACCATACCCTTACATATAACCCATCCTACATCTAAACCTAAACCCACACCTGAAACATTTGCCTCAACTAAACCTATTACCGCTTTAAGGGTCACCTCGACCACCAGCCTTACTCATCCACCTATTAAACTAGATTTAGTTGCATCCTCCAACATCCATACCACACCTACTCTAACACCCAAACCAAAGAAACAAATTCATCAACCTCATAACCCAACCACACTAATCACACCCACACTTGTCTCATCTATCTTAAGACCTCAACTTCCCCACATAGTCAAGAAACCTCTACCCACCAATAAACCAAAAGCACAACAACCCATCCCTTCCTCATAAACCTCTAACCTACCTAGGCACATAACGTAACTTACACCCACACCTGTAGTCTCTTTACCACCAATGCCTCTAATACCCTTAGCTATTGCTTCAATACCCACTACACTTAAGTCATTTTCCCTCACACCCCAAGTATGACCCGCATCATCTACCTTCATAGCACCCCCATTATCCCCATGGGTAACTCACCCTCTTCCTCCATCTACTTTTCCTTCTAGACCTCATACACCCACATCACCTTTACCCAAGAAAGTGCAACCCAAAAATTAAACCCCACTACCCCATAATAAGGTAGTCAAAACAACCACACACCCTCCTACCCGTTCATCTATTGTACCCCTACCCAGACAAACATGATTGATACCTAAAACCACATCGGCACCTAAACCCATAGCTCGACCCATTCCCCCTCTTCTAAAAACAGTTCCTTGTCAATCAACCACACCTGCACCCAAACCCATGTTCACTTCCCATTGTGATCCACTAGTAGGTTCCTATGCCCAAATTTTAACCAACCTCCTCAAGACCTCTATTATCACATTACCGCCACTTCGACCTTATGACCCCCTTAAACCCAAGCCAAAAGGGTTTGATGATACTAACATTTTTGCATACCATCGTGTACTAGGGCATGATGTGGAGAGATGCAAGGCCTTGAAAACCATCCTTATCCAATTGTGTCCACCTGAAACCAAATTTGATGACGATGACCTTCTTGATGAGGATCCTATTTCACCGACACCCATTCCCACACTGCCTAGTCAACAACCACAACCTCCACCCTCACCACTCTTAGAGCCACCCTCAAGATTTGAAATTAACATGGTTCAAATCAGAGAACTTATGATGCCACCACCCCAATGTCATTACGCCCAGCTCACCTCACAAGGCTTTTCTCCTCAGTAGGTTTTTTCCCTTCATGTCGTTATACCACTCATCCTACACCTTCTCCATTTTCCAACTCCCATCAAATCAACATGATACACGTTAGTACACGTGCGTAGAAGGGCAAAGAAAAGACAACTAACCTACCAACCAATCCTATACCCAACATACCATCTGCACCCATACCTAAAATAACTATCCATAGCCCTATGTACCCCATTTCTAATGGCATCACACATCACACCATGCTAAAAAAATTACACCAATCTCCCCTCAAAATGTCCTTATATGACCTCATCCAAACCTTGAAATCCTATCTTCAAGCTCTCATGGAGGTTCTTCAATCTATTGAGGTTTTACCCAATGACCGTACACCTGTAGCCTCCATTAGCACACCCCATCATGTAGATTCTCTCACCAAATTACCACCTTCATCTTCACCCCATATTTTTCACCAAGTGGCATCCCTTAGGTTCTTAGAGGAAGAGATCACACCACACCAAAATGATGACTCAGACCCAACCCTCTTCATCTCCACCCACATTGATGACATATGGGTACGCCATGTGATGATTGATGGAGGCACTAGTATTAACATCATTTCATACCATGCATTTTATCAAATGTGCATACCTAACAATTACATGCATAAACATCCGGTCATGTTGCATTCATTCAATGACACAATCACATCCATACTAGGATTTTTCATCCTTCACATTTACATGGGCCCCCACACTATTCTAGAATTGTTTTATGTTTTGGAGGGGGAATTCCAATATAACTTGTTGCTTGGTAGAGCCTGGATCTATGTCATGGGTTGCATTCCTTCCACGTTGCATCGTTGTGTAAAGTTTGAACACGAAGGACACACTTATACCATTCTGGCTGACCCATCACCTTGTAAAATATGTAACATGCTTTACTGACCTAATGATGTACTCATACCTGTCAATCCGTCTACCTCCGCAACCAATACCGCTTCACCTACACCTCCACCTACTAGTACAGCCACTGCTTTCACCGCACATACCTCCTCCATTCTTACCACTGCCATAACCTCCATGGCTGACCCATTAGCTTACCATTCTGTTAACTCCACCTCTATATCAACCTCCAACATGTTATCCATACCAGCTACCTACATACCAACCACTGACCCCTTGGAATGTGTTTTTCATCACTTGACTCTGGGGGAGTACTACCTATATAGTTTCAACACATTCCTTACTCCGCAAGAGTATGGAAGCCTTCACCAACACCCTCACAATACGATCATTATATAGGATAATGCCTCCTTTATGGTCCTCCTCATCTTCATAGTAGTCTCACATATGGGGGACTTGATACTACCACTTACACACATAAACCACCATCACAGACCCATCCATTTTCCAATGACTTCCAATCACTTACCAATCGCCATTTTTCCCACACCTTCCTACATCACTGTGTGTGGAAGGGTTTTGGTTTTGGCTTTTACGAGCAGGGCCACCATACTATTATTCCATGTAACACCCACAAAAATAACGACCGTAGTGGTATCAACTTCCCCGAACCTCCTACCAAACAAGCCTGCATTAAACTCATTGAGGACCCTAGCCCTTCTCCACCTTCATCTTCATCACCACCTTCACCCACACACCTTCATCACCACCCTCACTGATGAAGTTGATGGATCCTAAATCTATCCCCCCTAACTTTTTTTTTTCATAAACACCATTTCCTTGGGGCCTTTGATTTATCAACGCGAAGGCGAGTCCCCTTCCACTCTTTGATTCCTATATCTAGAAATGATCGATGATGACACACCTATAATTAACATTGTTCAATGTCAGGATGATGAATCCATACTCACCTACCTTGGTGTAGAAGACTCATATATACATTGTTTATTACCCTCTGAGATGCAAACCATGTTGAGTGAATTGACTATCGAGATCAACATTCATACTGAGGATGACCAGCACATCCTAAAGATTAGACAATATTTAGATGCTACTGAACAAGAAGCCATCACTTATTTTCTCCAAAATCATAACCACACTTTCACTTGGTCTTACGTAGACATGCCCGGTATTGACCCCACCATAGTGGTCCACGATATCATAACCATTCCTGATGCCAAACCTATCAAACAAAAGCTAAGGAAAATGCACCCTCGTATTGCTCTTCTCGTCAAAGAAGAACTTCAGTGCCTTCTTTCCATTTCCTTCATCTTACCCATTGATTATCCTCGTTGGATTTCTAACATTGTCCCTTTACTAAAGAAACATGGGGACTCCACATTTGCATGGACTTCTGTGACCTTAACCTAGCCTACCCGAAATATGACTTTCCCTTGCCCGGTATTGATCAACTGGTTGACCTCACCACTGGTGATGAGATGCTATCACTCATGGAAGGATTCTCAGGTTATAACCAAATTTTACTTTCCCTAGAAGATCAACACAAGACTGCATTCATCACCCCTTGGGGAACCTTTTGCTATCGAGTCATGCCTTTTGGCCTTAAAAACGCTGGTGCTACATATCAGCGTGCTATGACTTACATCTTCCATGATATCATGCATCACATATTGGAAGATTATGTGGATGATTTCTTGGGCAAATCTAAATGTTGCTCCGAGCACCTCGTCATCCTCAAAACCATCTTTGACCGCCTCATTAAATATTGCATCCACCTTCAGCCTAAAAAGTGCGTCTTCGTGGTTCTCTCAGGAAAGCTCCTGGGATTTATTATTTCCCTCCATGGTATAGAAGTTGACCCTGCTAAAGTCAAGGCCATTCTAGAAATGCCTCCGCCCACTAACCTTAAACAAATCCGTAGATTGCAAGGTAAATTACAGTCCATTCACCATTTCATTTCACAATTATCTGATCGGTGTCAACCATTTCATCATCTGCTTAGGAAGGATGTCTCCTTTAAATGGGATGATGACTATCACAAAGCTTTTGAGGCCCTAAAACAATACCTTCTCCAACCACCCATACTCATTCCACCTAAAGATGATCAACCTTTTTACCTATACATATCAGCTACTGATCATTCCTTGGGAGCCATGCTCACTCATCATGATGAACAACACAGGGAGAAGGCAGTTTATTACATAAGCCATACTCTTTTGGACTATGAAACCTGATACAACCATCCAGAAAAACTTTTCTTAGCCTTAGTTTTCATTGCCACCAAACTCCACCATTACCTACTCAACCACAAAACCTATGTCATGACCAAAACCGATCCCTTACACTTCATGCATGACAAACCTTATCAATATCAGCATGCCGTGTGATGGCTTATGATTTTAGCTGATCTTGACCTTGAATTCATTCATAAAAAGTCCATCAAGGGCCAAGCTATCACCAAAAAACTAGCCGATGCACCTATTTTCAGGGATCAACCCTCTAATTTTGAATTTCCTGATGAGTCAATTTCTACTCTTTCCCTGGATGAACCCCCTTACCAAATGACACTGTTCTTCGACAGTTCCAAGTGTCAGTGTGGGGGCAGGGCTGGTATTATCCTCATTCTTATAGATGGAGAACCCATGCCTTTGTATTTCAAACTAGACTTTGAATGCACCAACAATATTGCCGAATACGAAGTGCTCGTACTAGGTCTCTAAGCCGCATATGCCCTAGATGTCAAATCAATCCACATCTTTGGTGATTCACAATTGGTCGTCAACCAAGTCAATGGTATGTACCAATGTCATAACAAGATACTTCAAAAGTATAAACATCATGTAGACATACTTTTGACCACCTTTGATTGTTACACCCTTCAAACCATCCCACGTTCAACCAATAAATTTTCTGATACCATGGCTTGCTTAGCTTCCAAAATACCCACTTCCGTTGCCGATTCCAAAATATTTGTCACCATCCAATGCCTCCATTCAACTTCTTATTTACCTCACGATGTTTACTTAATCAGAACTGACATTCCTGACCCGAGTGACCTTTGGTATAAACAATACTTTGACTACCTTTCTCTCTCCATCTTACATCCTCATCTCACCCATAACAGACAATGTGCCTTCCTTAAAAAGGTCTCTCATTACATCATCCTGGGAGGAATCCTCTATAATTGCACAACTTTGATGGTATTCTCTTATGATTCCTCACAAGTTCTGAAATTCCTTATACCATTAAGGAGGCTCATGATGGTATATGTGGAGGTCACTTTAGTGGCCTTGCTGTTGCTAAGCATATTATTCACCTAGGCTATTACTGGCTGACCCTTAACAATGATTGTTGCGACTATGTCAAATGTTGTGTAAAATGCCAACAACATTCCAACCTTCATCATACACCCAATCATGCCTTACAGGTCACTCGTGACATTTAGCCCTTCTCTCAATGGGGTTTGGATCTTGTCGGAGAAATCAATCCTCATTCTTCCCAACACCATCAATGCGATCATCACTGCTACCGAATACTACAAAAAATGGGTAGAAGCCATACCACTTATTTCCAAAAAAAGATGCAGAAAATATGTGAGTTCATTAACCACCACATCATTTGTCACTTTATTATTCCTCATCGCCTCATCACTGACAATGGAAAACAATTCAAAAAAAAAAAACCTTGCAAAAAATTTGCGATCGCCTTTGGCATTCATCTTAGTTTCTCATCACCCTACTACCCAAAAACTAATGGCCAAGCCAAATCCACTAACAAAACCCTCAAAAAAATTCTCATGAAAGTGGTTGACGATACTAGGAAGGATTGGCATATGCACATTGCTTTTTCCCTGTGGGCATACCACACTGGTATTCACACTTGCTACTACGGCCACACCCTTTTCTGCTAGTCTACGGTATAGAGGTTGTTCTGCCTCTTGAAGTCCAAATCCCCTCACTCCACATTTCTATCCAATAAATGCTCACTGATGATGAATTTCATCAGGACCACTTAACACAGCTAGAGTTATTAGATGAACACCATCTTAATGCTCTGGATGACCTTCAAGTTTAAAAACAACATATCAAACGTGCTTATGACAAATGTATTCATAAACGAACCTTCCAAGTTGGTGACCTTGTCCTGAAAGAAAATAAACACATAACCAAAGTAGAAAAAAGTAAACGGGGAAAATTTTCTCCTAATTGGCTTGGACCATACATCGTGACTCATACCTATGGATCAAGTGCTTATCATTTATCTTCACTCGATGGTAAACCTGAACCTAAGCCCCTTAATTCCTTACATCTTCGACCATTCTATTATTGACTCGTTGTCCTACCTCACCCTTTGTCTCTTTACATGCTTGTCCCTTGAGTGCTATCCACTCCATACACCTCCCTAATGATTAAACAAGAATCATGTGAGTACCCATCACTTGTTATCTTCTCTTGAATATGTGTACCATGACACTTCACATAGCATGATTCTCATGGATAATTTTTGTCTACTTTTAGATGAGATCCCATGGTTGTTCCACCTTGCCTTTTGAACAAGAGTCCTATCCTCCACCTTGGTCTTGTCCATGACTTCAACAACCTCACATGGGACCAAAATCCTTGAGTCAAACTTCTAATAAAAGATGACTCCCTCAAAAGGATATCTTCCTCTTGACAAAATTGATGCTATAAATAGAATACTCCCTCGAAGGTTAGCTATGTGAAGCTTTAAAAAAAAAAATGAGAGAAGCCGAATCTTCCCACATTGATTAGCTTCACGAAGAACTCAAGGAGTATCATATTATTTATCCCATATAGACTTCCTGCATCAATCAATCTATCAAAACAAAAAACTTTTTAGTTGTGGAATTTCCCATTGTGACCTAGGACCTCTTGCCCAAAAGCCCTGTCACTCAAAACATATGAAATTAACTACCTTTCACCCTTTTTACAACTTCCACTCTCATTGTCTCAATTGCCTCAAGGGACATCTTGGAATTTAGACATTTGGTGATCCTGTGACTACCTTCATTGTAGAACTGTTAATCGTGCAATGCCTTTCAGGTCTTATGTTCATCAACCCCTCTAAGGTATGATCCTACCCAATCAGATGGCTTTATTGCCCACTTTTTATCTTTTAACCATCTTTGTTTACGTTTTGATTACCTTATACAGGACTTGGTCCTCAACACTTACATTTGAGGTAATCCTCCCCTTTCACCATAATCACCTTCACCTGCATCCTTTTACCTACAATCTACCCACCCCTATTAAACATAAACCCATAACATGCCCAAAAACATACCAACTCAATTTCATATTCTTCCCTAGCTCATGGGAGAACTACATCTGCCTGAGGCCCCTTTTTGCTGGGACTATGTAGGTAGTACTCTGAGGGCATGGGGTCCTTAGAGGATAGCTCAGCCATTCTCTACCCTAAAAAAATTCATCAACCATGCCTAACTCACCATTTACATCACATTTCACTTAGTTCCCCTTTTATAACGAAATTGGAAATGAAGCCACATACATAACAAGTTACCACATCATACATTTATTACACATACCATTTCTCTATCATCACTATGCATAGATTATAGAACATTTCACATATGACCAATAGTATCATTCATTGCCAAAATAATGAATCATAACTAAACCTACTTTCAACTCAACCATGCCTAACCCAACCTAACGCAACCATGTCTATAACCTAACTCAACCATGCCTAACCAAACTTGACACGATCCATGCCTATAACTTGACTCGATCCATGCCTAACCAAACCTGACTCAATCCATGCCTATAACTTGATTCGATCCATGCCTATAACCTGACTCGATCCATGCCTAAACCAACCTAACTCCATCATGCCTAACTCACCTAATTTCAAACCACATTAAAGTAACAAATCCATATCTCATCTAATACACACCATAAACCAATGTCTCATACACACATCAAAAAATCACGAAACAACATGAATCTCATCATAAAAAATCAATGAATATGTATCTCAATATACATGTATATCTCATCTTGTCCATCATCTAAAAAATGTTGGCACGAAAGACAATATATATAGTACAAAATGTCATCGGCACGCAGGCCGGTCTCATATATAGAAAAAGAATGAATGAATCAATACACAATATATTTGGCACGCAGGCTAGTATATGCTCAACATATACAAAAATCACTCACACATCCTCACTGTCTTTGGCACGCAGGTTGGTATGTGATAAAAAATACAACTACCTTTGGCACGCAGGCCAACATATATATCCATAAATCACTAGTATACATCAAAAATCTGGTGACCGCATCTCAGGCATCTTGCCGGATGTCCTCCATCTCTATGTCACCTACACCCTTGGCCTCATGTGTTCGTACTAGCACATCACCTAGATCTAGTCCCCGTGCACTGGTGGCCTCTCCCTGATAGGGCCTCAGAGCTTGTTGACCTCATGTTCTCTCCACACTATGTGTGTGGGATCTTGTCCTCTCACTGGATGCCTGCTGTGCTCTATACTCTCCATAGGAAAGTAAGTCTATCCCGGCCGCCATGAGCTGATCCTGATAATATCTCACCTCACCTAGGGAATCCCATAACCTAGATACAAGCACGATCTGTGGTGGTCGCATTGGTCTCGGCCCCTGTACCTGCCCTACAGTGACCTTCCCTGCGTCAGCCTGTGAATTGGGACTAGCTCCCTATGCTTGTGGTGGTACCCCCTTCCCTTGTACCTATATCTAGGCCTGTAAGGCCCCAATTTGTGCCTGGGTTGTGGCCAACTGGCCTTGTAAAACTGCCATCTGAACCAATAAGGCTACCACCTGACCATCTCTATCTCTATCTTTTCCATCTCCTCCACCCTCTCCCTCTGCCATCTGGGCCTACAGACTAGCCACTTGTACTCATATCTCTACTACCTCTTCCTCTGACCCCTCTAGCTATGTTTTCAGTATACCTATCTGGGTGATCAGCATCGCTACCTGCCCTTTTAGGGTGTCTCTCTACATTGTAATATTAGCTAGGTCAGGCTGCCCCGGTCTAGATGGTATGGCTCGTAACTTAGCCACCCACCACTACCTATACCTATCTGTACATCTGATGTCATCTATCTGCCAATCCATTGGCTACTCCTCCTTCCCTATAGGCACTATAGGCTGTGGTACAGGTAGATGCCTCTCCACGTCATCTCTCTGATATTGTGGGAAGGACTGAGAAATATCCTATATAAGCTCGAACTACCTCTAGACCCTGTCTACCGGGATCATCTCATCCTCCCGGCAGCAGGTGACCCTATATCCACCTCTCTAGCTGGAGCTTAGCTAGCTCCTCATGCATGTGCCTATATGAGGGGAATCCCACATATGGCCTCCAGATAATGTCCACTTCAGACAACCCCTCCAATAACTACCAAAAATGGGCCACATCATATGTCGGCCTATCCAATCTCTGCTCTCCTACAACTGAAACCCATCTCATGTATCCCACCCACACACATCTCATGGGAAATGCATCTACTTGGGGCATCCCTATAGGTCAAACACATACTATGTGCTCGTAGGCCTAATAATGCAGTATAAATGTACAACACAGGCTAAACCTACGTAACCACCCATATGCCCACAACTCTCTGGTATAGCTACACCAAGAATGTTGGTGCCCAGGAAAAGCATGTCTCATGCACCATCATATCATGGAGCACCCCCATCAGTGATCAGGGAAAGCATCCACCCTCTGCATCTGGAAATGCATAGCAGCACACTACCTCCATCAATAGAACCACTAGCCTCATCTCATCCAGATGGGCTAGGTACATCTCGCCATAGCTCAAACTGGCACTATGGAATCTCAGCTCCATTTCCCCCTCACCAAAAACTATCCCGATCAACTCCTCTGAGGCCTTGGAGGAGATAGAGTAAACCTAGGCACCCAATATGGGTAACCACAAAATTTGGAACACGTCCTCCAGGGTGATAGTCATCTCACCCGTCAGAAAGTGGAACATGTTGGTCATGGAGTCCCATCTATCGATGAGCGCGACCATCAAGATGGGCTACCAAATAGCATGTCGGTAGTGCCGAATACCACTCAAGCCCACTACTTCCATGTGTTACAGCTCCAAAGTGGTAGTTAAGCTACACAATGTCACCATTAGAGGTAGAACCCTGTCCCGCATATGTAACTATAATCTCCCCTGCATCCAATCCAAGCACAACATTAATCTACCTTTACCATGACCATATTCACCAATTATCATTACCCTCCACCCTATTTTTTACCCTATCAACCTCAACCACCTAACCTACATCACTTTTGGACCCTTGTGCCTAAAATCCCGACTGGTGCTGGTTCATCCTAACCAACTTTGGTCACCCATAAACCGGCATCAGTCACCTATTTAGTGACCGATACTGGTTCATCTTTATTGACCACAGTCACCCTTAAACTAGCATCAGTCACCTATTTGGTGATCGATACCATTTCTACCCAACCGACGCTAGTCAAGCTTGACTGACGCCGGTCATTGTCATGGAAAATTATGTGACTTCCCAAACCCCCCTTTTCTATAAACCTCCCACCTGCCCCTTTTACCCCACCTACACTGACCTACACTACCCCAGGACCTCTACCCACCCCACCTATACAATTTACTACCCTCCCCCTGTATTTTTTCCCTGTTATTACCCCCATACCCACATTTTATTTTTTTACCCACCCACAAAAACCCAAAACCCATAAAACCCTACCAATAACAAATATCACATCCTCTACTCTATTTAATAAACAATTTAGCATTGGGCACTTACCTTGTCGTGCTACCGCCATCTCAGTGGCACGTCTGGCTACTGTGTCGGTGGTCCCCAATCCCTCTCCAAACTCTACCATCACTAAATACCTAATCACAACCTCCGACCAATCATCTCTCTCACCCTGATCTCGTGGACCCGCTACTCACCCACCCAACCCTCCTCAAATCAGACTGCCAACTCATTGTCCCGTTCCCTCCAGACACTTTTCTATTTTTTTTTAATCTTTTTTTTCATTTCTTCACTTCACAAATAACAAATGAATAATAAAAACATGGATTTTTTATGTTTATAACAAACCCGACCTAATCGACATCGGCTCCCCTTGACCAACATCGGTCTCGTGCCCTACCTCACCATCATCGGTTTTCCTATACCAATGTCGGTTATCCATGACCGCCATTGGTCACCCTCACCTACACATTGCCCTTACTTTTCCATTTTAATCCCACCCTTTACCTTACTTCTTTACCCCATCTAACTTTTACCCAACCCATTACCTTACCTTTCCTAACCTCATCACTTCCTACCTCCATTTGTCCTTCTTTGAGGACTTCTTATTATTTTACCCCTACCTTGGCCTTACCCGTATCGTGACCTAGATATTTGGACCTGGACCATCGCTAGTGACCTTTGACCTCATGTGTTCGCTATACCTTGTGGAATTTTTACCTGTGTTGATTGACCTAATGACCTTACCTAGCCTATTGCCATGACCGTTTATCCTGACCCTACCTTTGGTGTACCAGAACATACCTAAACGTTCCTACACCTAACCTACATTGTGTTTCCTGACCATATCCTATACCTTGGATACTGGATTCACTTCAACCTTGTTTAGATAAACCTATCGACCTTAGATGATGTAGAGTTTTCCTTCTCTTCAACCCGGTAGCGTGTTGCAATTTATACGTGTTCATGCGTTTGACTATTGCTACCTTTTACCCTGACCCATTACCTAGATTGCTTGAGTAGATCGTTCACCCTCACATTTACCTTTTATCAAACCACTTACCGCTTCAGCTTGATGCCTCGTCAGTTCCTAGTTTGAGGGGGATCACCTTCACCCACACATGGGGCAACCATATCTTATTTTTGTTAGCGTCACTTACCAATACAAGCTACGCAACAAAAATGGGCAAAATGTAGACACTAAAATTAGGTCACACTCCCTTTTCGTAGCTCGACCAATAAGCACCCTTTATTACATTTACCTAGCCATGACCCCTCCTTTAACCCACTAATATTAATTTAATTAATTAAATTAAATTAATGCATTATCCTCACTACATTTATTATTTGAATATTTTATTTAAATAATATCCACACATACAGTTCACTTAGACACCTCACCAAACCAACTCAACCTAAGACTTGTTCATAGTAAGTTGCCAGAACTAATTGAGTGTTACCTAAACCCTAAAAATCAATGCCTATATTCCCTCTAACCATATTCCCGCATGCTCACAAGAGGCTCTTAGTCTAATCCATGGGATAACGACATGAGATCTAAGGAAATCAGGAGGATCTCCCTAGTTTAGTAAACCTAGGAAATCTTTCCTTGACCAATGTTGGTTACCCCTAACCATCGCCGGTTAAGCTGGACTGCCGTCGATTACCCCTTTTTAACCCTAAAACTACCTTATTCTCAAGGTTGGAAAACATTGGGAGAAATTTGATGAGAAAGAACACAACTCAGAGAGATAATGCATCTTTAGAGAGCAAATTCCAACAAAAACTGACATGCAACAAAGGAGATTGAGCATCTTCTCCTGCACAACCATCCCAGTCATGATCTAATCTATCCAAGAAAAGAGGAGTGTACATGCAGCCCATGTAGAGAATTTTCTTGAGTTGGTGATCAATTGCAACCTTCAAACACATCATCAGCACCTCCATCCCTCACACACAGGCATTCAGGAATGGAATCCAAGTAAGTATAACATCCAACTTTCTTGGTTTATTTCATTTCATCATCATTTTATCATCCATTATTTATCTTGCCCCCTATTGACCTTTTCAGACATTTTCACCTCCATATACCCATTAAAAAATTTTCAAAGCCTATTCTAGTAACCGAATATTTCACCCTGACTCACCAAAGTCCTTTGTGCAATCACAAAGGAGACCACAACTTGTTCTATGACATTTTTAGATCTCATAGTAACCAGAACTAGTTACACCTAACCACTGTCAGTCACCCTTGACCGACACCAGTCTCTATACTTTCCCACACAGCTTAGAAAAAAGACCTACCCACCAAATTTCATCTCACCCCCATTCACCAATGATCTACCCGAGACCTCTATTAAATGTGCAGAGACCCAGAACCAATCATTTGACCTTTGGATTCTATTCTAGCTTAGCCTGTTAGATTATATCTTTTCCTTATTGTGTTTTTAAGTGAGATACCTAAATCATTTTAAATAACAATAGGATTTACTTTGTTTACAACATTAAATTTTTTAAAACAGTAGACTAACAACCATCTAGGAAGTATCATACTTACCAAATCTAGCATACGCTAGGCAGTTCATTGCCCATATTGTTTAATTCCTTCTGGTGGTCTTGTTTTTATTACAGGTAGTTCCTCCTAGCCAAAAGGAAGCTCTCATGATTAGCTGTGGATTCAGAAGTCATACACATGTAACAACCCATCAACCAACATTTGAACAGGTATTCCTCCTATGCCCATTACCCTATCTGTTTCGTCAACACTTCAAAGAAATGATCTAAGAATCAGGTTAAACTAATCCTTCTAGCAAAGTGTCCTCCACAAACTCCCCCATGGAAATTAGCAACTATTTTGGGAGCTTCATCTTCAGTTACATATTTCAAGAGGACACCTTTAGGGTTCTTCCAAGCCAGCCCAAAGTCAGTATGATGTATTTTTGAGAAGCCATCTTAAGAGTAAGGTCTTTACATCTGATTTTTATTCAAGTATGATCAGAACATAAAAAGTCTTAGGTAAAAGATTACATACTTTGTACCAATAAAAAATAATCAAATTCTCAAGAAAATTTTCCCTTCCTTCCAACTACTTCATTCACTTCAATTGTTTGTAGGTTTCTTCAGGCATGAGCTTAGCAAGACCCAAACCTCTTACCAACATTTGTGGTTTTGATTTCCATGTCATACTCTTGTAGTTTTTTCACCCATCTACACCTTTTGCTTGAGATCTCCATCTCTGATAAGATGTCTTTTACCATGGTGTGGGGAACATAAGCAACAACTTTTGAACTTAAGATATAAGGCCTAAAAACCTTTGTTAAAGGGGGATTTCACCAAGGAAAATGCTTGTTTTTCATTGATAGATTGTGTACTTTAACTCAGTGAGCTTGTAAAGCCTTGCTAAAACAGGCATGATAGGCCTCTTAGCCCCATCTTCATCCTTCTGCAACAAATTGATATATTTTGTAGCTTGGTTTGTGGAGAAACCATCCATTGGTGGACAACAATTCAAATCTAGTCACTAACTACAACATGTTTTCCATGTTTGGAAAAGGATAATTGTCCTTCAATGAAGCTCTATTCAGATTTATAAAGTCTACACAAAGTCTGATATCTCCATTTTTATTTCTAACTGGCACAAGGTTTGCAACCCAAGATGAATACCTTATGGGCTGAATGATCCCTCCCTCCTTCATTCTCTTCAATTCATCTTTCATCTTCACTAAGAGGAGTGAATTAATTTTCCTCTACTTTTGTTTGAATGGCTTGACATTTGTTTCAAGAGGAATCTCATGCTGAAATAAGTCCTCTCTGTATGCTTTCAGCTCTAAATAAGACCAAGCAAGACAGTCCTGATATTTTTTCAATAGTTGAACATAGGACTATTTTTCTTCTTTGTTTAGATTGCTTCCCAACCAAAATTTTCTTGGTTTATCATTAGTACCCAAGTTATGCTCTTCCACATCCATTGAGGAAAACATGTTTCTATTGATGATGTAATCAAAATTGTTAAAATTTGACTCAAGTGCAACAAGACCTATAGGAATGGTGTTAGTTTTCAATTGGATGATATCCTTTCCAAACAAAGTCTCTCTTCCTTTAGACACACATACCATTGGTTCCTAATCAATATTCTAATCTTTAAAATCACCTTGATTTTGTAAGAACCTTTGCACTTGAGCATAATCATTAAACACTTGCATATGCTTGATGTTGTCAGGGATAAATGGCCTAGTTAACACTTCAATATTGTACTCACAATAAGGTGAAATGGTGCAATTTACAAATCTTGATCCTAACACTGCCAACTTGTCAACATCAATATTGAAAATTTTTTCATGATGCACAATGTTTAAGGAATCAAACATCTCAATTATATCCCAAACTGCATGTTTTTACTGTTTCATCCGCTCATTTTTTTGTAGCATATAGTTTTCTTATTTTTTTGAAAACTAGCTTTGAATATTTTTTTTCAATGATGTCCTTGACACCATACTTCCATGAAATTCTTAGACCCAACAACAAGGCTTCATACTCAACAATGTTGCTAGTACATTCAAAATTAAGCTTGAAGGATAAAACAAACTCTTCCAAGCTAGGAGAAATCAGAATTATACCAGCACCGTTTCCAAATTTGGAACAAGATCCATCAAATAGAAAGGTCAAGGAAAACCTACATGTTCAAGGCACTTAGACTGATCCATCTTGTGCTCCTTACCATCAGAAAACCCAATAAAATTATCAACATAAACATCAGCAAATAATACTTCATAAGAAGCATTGTTTGGATCCTCAATTAGGTGTAACATCTTCTTTTCTCCATAGAGATTAACAAGGCTGCCTTCAATGGGAATAGTGGAAAAAGACATGTCCATTTGAATAGTTCCAAAAAAACTTGCAACCCACTTTCTTGACAATAACATACCCCATTTGGCAGGGCAATCAACAATCACAACATCCACTTTTAAATTCCTCCTAGGATAAGATGCAAGTTGCACCACCAAACCCTTCACACAAAAAAATACTAGAACTTCTCTTAAGTCCATGGCAATACAATTTCCATAGGGTGTTGTCACTTTGATATCCAACTCATTCATGACTTCTAGAGGCATGACATTGCATGGTGCACCGGAATCAAACATACAATTGTGAAGTAGTCTATCCGTTATGATCAAAGTTGTAAAGAATGGATCAACATTCAATTAGGAATCAACCAAGGATGTCCCCAAGTATACCTCAGGTGTTTCTCCAAGATCCTCTAATGCTGGTGGTATCTCAAGGTCTGCAATGATTTGAGGAGGAGTTTCAACAACGTTTACATTTTTGCTTGGGGTACTCTTCTCCTCCTTCAATCCCAAGTACTCAAATGCTCTCTTCTCGTGCTCAAGAATCCTAAGAAACTCAATGATTGGAAAACTCAATTTGATTTCTCTCAATACTTGGGCTATGTCATATGGAACACTCTTTGGAAAGGCAACATTGGAATGGAGACAAGCAGATTCATTAGATGGCGAGGGATTCTTGGTAGCTTGGGTATGAGGAGGATTGTAATTTTTTCTTGGGACAACATAGATTTTGGTAGATGCTTCTCTTCTAAGAGCTTCTTTGGGAATACTTGTAAGCAATGGTGTTTTAGGTTTGGCTTGAGGCCCAAATCCCTTAACAACCTTGCTACTAGTTTTATACTCTTTCTCTTGAGCCACAACAACATTCATTAACAATTGTTTATCTTCCTCCAAAGGGATACCACCATCATACTTCTTAATCATCAAAGCTCTTAAGTATTCAAAGTCATTGTTAGGAATTTCAAAAGCTTGCACTACATCAACTTCAAGAGTATGAGAGGGAAGAAGGATTTGTACCCATTTGATGCAATCCCAAAAGGTTACAGCTGTCCTTGCACTTATTACCTTAGTTGATGTTGCTCCTTCTTGTGAGCTTGAAGAACAACCCACCATGTAAATATCATCATCAGTACCATAATCATTATTAGCTTCACCATCTTGTTAGTCCACTTCACATGGAGGATGGGGTAGAAAACACCTATCACACCAATCAATATCAACAACTTCCTCAACAACAACAACCCTAGCATTTAGGGGATCAGTAACACTCTTCCTTCACATGCTTAAGGATGTCTATTTGTATACCCCATGGGTCCCTTCCCTATATCATCAGATCTCTGATCACCCCTAGGATGATTAGAAAATAAGTCATGGTTTTGTGCTTTTTGCTGACCTTGTGAAGTCTGCCCAATTCCCTTCTCAACTCTTTCCAAATTGTATAAATTTCTTTGACAGCCCCTGCCAAAGTTTTCACCACCTCCTCCAAATCTAGCACCCTTGCTAGCTTGAGGTTTTTCAGGGTTTATCAACTTTACACCATCTCTCTTGAGAGGTTTCCCAATTGCTTTGATATTGTTTTCAATTTGCAGTGCCATGGTGAAAGGCCTGCCTTAAATTGGTAGGGTTCTTGTCTCTTAGGTAATAGGTGTCCTTCTTATCAAATGCATCTGCATATTTGATCAAGCATGACTGATCACATGGCCTCAAATTAACTGACATCCTTCTCAAAGTTTTGTTAAACCTTGTGTTGAAGTCATGAACTGATTCATTGGGGTTCTTCTTGATATTCTCAAATTCAGACAAGAGAAATCTAGGATCAGTTTTGTCACCATATTGTAATCTAAATGCATTCTTCATTTCAGTCCAAGAATCAATAGAATTATCATGGAAAGCCTTGTACTAATCCCTATCATCCTCTTCTAGTGTATGAATGAAAAATTTAATACACACATCTTCATGCTCAATCTCAAAGTCCTCCATCATGTTAACAAAAAATTTGAGATGCTGATCACCAGTTATAGCATTGTTACATTGGAACTTTGGTAACCTATTCCTTACATCTTGTGGGACAACATTTAGGTAACCATCCATTCCTCTAAAGTTTATAGGACCAAAGGTGTTGACCACAAATGGAGGCCTAGGTGGAGGCTGAGCCATGCTGTCTTGAGGAGGTGATCTTGGGGGTGACACAAGTTGACGAGGAGTGCGAGGTCTTTAGGGATCAAGAATGTGGTTCAAAAGATTGGTATTCTCTAGGTGTTGATTTTATTGGAAAGTTTTACTATATTTGAAACAAACAGGTGCAGATTGAAGAAGGAACTCACCAGGTACAACTAGAAAACCTTTACTAGTTGAAGTAAAAAAGTTTATGAGAATATTGCTTGAATCAAAATCACTAGAAGAAGAGTGATAATCCTCTACCAAAGGTTGATATCTCTCACCAATGGATATACCTTTTCTTGATGTCTGACCTTTAATAACCTTCCAAACTTTTCTCCCTCTAAAAATGTGTTTCCCAATTCTTGAAATAACTATCTACTTGGGTCCCTCATGAAGATATATCTTCTTCCTTCTAGGTTTGTAGAGATTAGCAACACCAAAAAATAAATGACAGAAAGCTAAGACACTGGTATTTATCAAGATCAAAACTACATGGAGTCACCACTAAGGACTTTCACCCTAGTTGTGCAAATGCACTAAAATACTCTGTCAAATACCTATCAACACTAAAAATCTTTCCAAACTTTATAGATCAGACCTTCCTTTTCTTGAATCTATCAACCACAAATGCAAATGAAGTGCAACTACTGCTGGAAACTGATAAAATTGCAGGCAGAACTTATATATTCACTTAATCCTTACAAATCTGATTATAAAATGATGCTTCAACAATATATTTGCATGCAACATTTGCAAGAAACATTACCAGGGTTTGATATGCATTCAAATATCTCAAATATGTATGCACATGGATTAGATTGAACTAAGGATGTCCCCGGAAATGGTGCCATTGGTGTTGGTACCCAAATTTGTTCTCCTTTTCAGTCTGAGCAACATCAAAGATATGGCATGAATCTTGAAGAAAGATAGATCATGATGTATGTCATTTTGTAGCTGGGGATGTGATCTAACTGGCACTCATATTTGTGGAGAGATGGATAGCACTCAAATAGGACTTGATCTTGTCCTAACTATTTTAGGTTGTGCCTTTCAACCAAGGTAAGAGGACCTATTTTGTAACCCTCAAATAGTGAAGGAGATGAATATATCCCTCAATTTATGCAAATATTATGGAAAGGGCCTTGGGAAAATATGATCAACACTCCAAATCTGACTTTCACAAGTTGTCACTCCCAGATTATGGAGATAATTTCAATGCAAGGCAAGGGTTACTGAAGACATTTTGAAATCCTGATTTGTTTGTGCAAACTTTAGTAAATAGATTTTGATCTTCTGTGGGTATATAGGTCAAAACAGGGGTAGTATGGGGTAGGATTAGTTGTTTAGAATGATTTTTGGTGGGATATTGACAAGACAAACTTGACTATGCCAGATCTTTGACAACCTCTACAACATTTGAACTATCAGATAAAATGCTTCAAAATAGTCAGGATGTTCTTTCAACTAGAAGAGATACAAAAATGGAAGCCCAGGTTTTCACTTTTCACATAATATTTGAGACCTCAACACAAAATATTGAGTTAAAGGACTCAACTAAACATCAAAATCTCTGATCAAATCACACCTAAGGTACCCCCAAAGGCTTACAAGAAATATCTGTCAACAAATGAAGGCGAAGTGATTTTAAACTAATTATTTTCAATTCCAGATGAAAGCTCTTCTGACAAATGAAATTGCAAATGCCACTAAACTATCGATAAGGATGAGATCTATGTGATTCCTAAAGATTTTAATGCAAGATTGCAACAAGAACAAGGAAAACTGTTTGCAGACATTAAACATGATAACAGACATCATATTGCCCAAAATAATATAGATTAATACAAAAGCTTGTTAGATTCATCAGTAGGGGAGAGTTTTAGGAACAATCTCAAAGCTGAGTGATGGCTATACACTTGTAACCAACTCAACATGAATGAAGATCTAACACAAAAGACATTAACCAGGTTTTTTGGAGGGTTTCTCAGAAGATGAGCTTCTCTCAAAATTTTCTCATGATTTTAATAATTTTCTTGAACTTTTGCATGTCAAAAAACATGCATTATATAACATTGTTTACATCCAATCCTTATTCTCTTCCCAAGAAAATAATATGCCAAGCATCAAGTTTGTTACAAAATTCCATCATGATTCACAGACAGGGACATTTAACATATTTACAACAAAAGTTGCCAGGTGTTTTTAAAAAAGGTGAATCATTGAGGATTTTTGCATCATAGTTTCAACTGGGAGCACATTTTTCCTCCTTCATGCAACATGCTCCTCTTTCATCATTTCACCTTTACATTTCCAAATTCTCCTCTACAACTTTTGGATCTGATGTTTTACATTTTTGGATGGGTTAGCCCGAAAAAATTCATTTCAAAACATACCTCAAATCTGTCAAATTGAATCCTCAAAACTGATTGCATTGGTCCTTGCAGGCACAAACAACATGAATTTGCCAAAAATTTGATCAAAATCAATGCAAAAAATGCATTTCCACACTTCCTAGAGCAAAAATGGTGGCCAAACTGAAAAATGCATAGTTACCATTGATTTATCTTTCTCCCTTCAATTTGAGCCCTCCACGTGTCAAAATGTGATTGGAAATGGGTTTGGGATCACTTTTTGACATTTTAACACTTTTGGAAAAAAGTAAAAAATTTGAAATTTTTCTCTGCCCCTCCGCTGTTGAGATTTGGCACAAACACGTGGTACAAAGTGGGCCCCATTGAAATCATAGCTCGATTCTTCATATTTCCACCTTTTTTTGGAAAAAAAAGAAATTTTTAAATTTTCCTCAATTATCCTACAAGACGTGTCCACATATGATTTGTTGACCTCATTTCTTTTTGATCCCTTTTTTGACACGTGGCTGATCGCACACCTGCACCATTCCCTACTGTCTCTCTATGATTCACTGGGCCATAACTCCCTTTTTTACTTCATACTCCTTCACAAAATTTCAAAGTTTTTCAAAACTCAATCGGAGGCCCGCACTCCCCTCTACCATTTTATTTTGACACGTGTCTCCCTCTGATTCATTGCAAAGCCACGCTTCAAATTACCACTTTAACTCATTTTTCCAAAAAGGTAACATTTCCTTTTTTCCTTCGGCGGCCTGCCGACCTGCATAAGCCTTTAATTTTCTTCTTTGTTGGGGCCACACCTTCTTTTAAGACTTTAACCCTTTTTCAAAAAAAGGTTAAAAATCTCAAACTCTCCTGGACATCCACCGCTTTGCCTCAAAACCTAAGGCATCTCTAGCCTTGCGGCCCAGTTTTGCATTTTAGCCATTTCACCAAAAGGCAAAATTTTTCTAAGTCCTCCACTAGCCTTCCATCCCACTTTTGATGAAAACATGACACATGTCCACCTCTGATTCACCGAGGGCCTGCGCTCCAATTTTCTACCTTAACTTCTTTTCACCGAAGGAAATTTTTCCACTGTGCGTCCACATCTCCACCCCTCCACTATTTTGAATTTTCTAACTGCCACGTATGAGAAGACTGATTGGCTGAGCTAAAATTTATGGGCAAAGGACGCTTGTCCAAAAACTGTCAAAAAATGCTAGGAATTGCTCGATAAGACCTCGCCAAATCATGTCCAACCATTTTGACCACGTATGAGAAGAATTTTTCGAGCTAAAGATTTGATGGGCAAAGGATGTTTTTAGGACCATCAACGACAATGCAGAAATTGCCAGTGATGCCCTAGAGTGCTGAAGATAAGTAAAAATGGGCAAATGACACTTCGAGCTCCAAAGGCCGGGAAAACATAGGAAAAATGCAAGAGGATGCCCTAAAATGAAATTTTTTCGCTAAGGAAACAAACTTCTCTTAGCAAATTAGGGCAAGGTAATGAGTTTGCAAACAATCCAATGCACAAGAATGGAGCTACAACTTTACATCATCGATTTCATGAGGAAAAACAATTTCAAGCTCCAAAGAGCAAAGGGGAAACATGGTAGAGACGCTTGAACAGGTAAAACTAGGGCACTAATGCAAGGAAAACTTAACAGATTCCTTTCAAAATGGTGCAAGATCCACTGGAGAAAGCCCCAATCCAATGTCATCAACTCTCATCACACCATCAAAACTATTAAATATCTCCCACCTATACTCCTAAAACCTATTTTTTCTGCCACTTAAGTACCAACTAAATCATCCAACTCCTCTAGTATTTTTATTGAAAAGACCTCAAACCATTATACATCCACCACATCCACTTTAAACATGCCCACAATCTATTCGAAAGCCTTAGAAAAGAAACCCATCACAACTAAAAGTTATTTCTATGACCACATCACTCGAAATCACATGCAAAGCCTCAAAAAATCATCTGTATAACCCACAAATCACTCATTTAGAAAGATAAAAGCTATATCACAAAGTGTTCAAACAACCCCATCAAAAAATATAAAAACCCTTGCCTTCCATCCTAGGGCCCCATCCTTTATCTAAATTCACAATCACTGTCATCGAATCGAAGGTCATTCCTCAATTGATACCTAAACATGTCACACAAAAAATGACCCTAGGTGCCCTAATCTCCAAACAAAACACAAATCCCCTTAGCATCAGATTCGATAGGGTGCTATGATAGAACCATTGAAAATTTCATCCAACTATCCATCATAGCATTAGATCCTCTCAAGCTATCTATCTCTCAAAGGTGGAAGCCTTCTTGGTACAAATTTGAAGCATTTTGTAAGTATCACCACACTTCAGTTACTTTACTGAGGAGTGTAAAGTGCTCCATGCTACTATTAAAATCCTTTATAACAAAGAGCTTCTACTCGTAGATCTATAAAATCCAAATCAAATCAAGAAAAATCATCCAACCCCTAAATCCACACTTTCTAAACCATCGTCTAAAACTCCATTTGCATCTAGTAAGAGTGAGGCCTCTTCTAGTAATCACCCACTCCATCAAATCGATGTCATTCATATATAGTATCCAAATTATTTCCTTAGGACAAGACCTTCAAGAGATTCAATTGAAACAAGGAGTATAAGAGGAAATAAGTCTACCCCTCTTATTGCAAAATTTTGGTAAGGATCCACCCTAATAACTAAGAGAAAAATGAAATAAAAATTCAAATCCTTGCTAGTTCTAGTCTACCAAATCCACCTCCTAATTAGGAAGTCTATTCAAACTCAAGAAACATACCTCTACCAATACTCCAGTGAAGGAATGGAAAATCCCTTTATAAGGTTGTGTAAGAAAGTTACTCCAGGCTATGGACAAGCAATGGGTTGAGGCCCTATTCGATAAAAAACGGAACCATAAGACAATTTAAAACCATCTAGGACAACCTAGTATGAAGCAGCCTCAAGAATAGGCTTAATGAAATCTGATGAATTGATTCAGCAGTGTGATAATGAAATCTTCTACTTTGAATGAATTCTAAGCCGAAGTTAACCGGTATAACTAACTCACTGATGAATTTTCATGGAAAAGAAATGATTGTGACACATGAATTCCTAAGGGAAATTATGCATCGTTATGGAGGAATTAGTAAGGATCAGGGTGGAATTTTTGCATTGAATCAAGAAAAACATACAATTCAATAGGAAATGGGTTGATGATACCTTAGATGTTATTGATTATAAAGTCTCATGAAGGTACTACGTTCCTTTAACAACATACGTTGAAAATATATTAGTGATCTAAAGGCTGACCTTTTGTTTATTTATGTTCGAGAAAAATGCATTAAAAAAATGAATTTTCTTATGAAATTATTAAAGAAATGAGGACAATTGAGAACACAATTACGGAATTAAGAGCTAGGCTAATGGAATCTAAGATACGAAAATGGGCCACTGTGCTGATATACAATTCACAAGACATAACATTGATTTTCCAACACCATAAAGGGCTAGATAAATAAAAAATCAATGAGCTCTTTTGAGTGTATGATGCATATGATGGAAAGGCTACCAAAGCATAAGTCAGAAGATGAAGAAGACCAAAGGATGTGCAAACATTTCAAAGATGATGAACACACTTAGGCTTTTCATTCTTAAAATTTTATCTTCTTTTCAATTATTTCATTTGTACAACTGATGTTTGATTTGATAATATTTCCTTCATGAACGATGTCATGCATTACATCTTTAACTAGGGAACTGGTTACCTCCTATGATATAAATTGTAATTTGATACAATGCATTACGATTTTTATATTGCTTTGATGAAATAATTGATGTCCATTATACCCAAAGCATATAGAGACTAATGAGATGTCCTTCATACTTTTTGTATCTTAAAAATGAAAAATGGGAATCTATAGAGGGCCCTAACCCATGAAAAGAAAGATTCACATATATCCTCAATAATTAACATCATGAAAAAAGGGGACAATAACATATGAAACTTTAGTCATCCAATACCACAAACTCCTATATAACAAATCCTCTCTACAAAATGGAATTTATCTTCACTAATTTTTTTTCCTGGAAGCCCATTTTTATCTATCCCTAGTGCCATTATGAACAAGGTATACATGTCTCCTGGTCTCGTGTGCAATACATGGCCATTGAAAAAAGGTAATCCATGACTAAAATATGGACTAGGTCTAATAGACTAATCAATTCTTTAGACCACCTCTTGTAAGAAGAGACCCATATCTGGATCTCATATCTAAACCTCCTTTAGAAAATGCCATTTTCCCTCTGGTTTTGGCAGAATGACCACTTTGTTGACGTAACATGAACTACAAGTGCAACCCATTTAACTGACCCTAATCAACACAATTGGAGCTTAGAAGGCAACTGGAGGTAGTAACGGGAGAAGAAGGCCCATGACACTAAGACTCATCCCACTATGTTTTTTCACAAAAGGAAATGATAGTTCAGGAGCTGAAGGATCCCTGTACCTAGTGGTATATCTTCAATGGCTCGAAGACTTAAATATAGTCACAAAATCACATACTTACTAGTATAATTATACCACCAAGTATGTTGTTTAATATATATATATATATGCACTAAGAAAATTTATTTCACTAGAAATGACCTCATCTACAAATCCAATTGTCTATATAGTTGGTCCATTGATACGTGTAGTGCCTGCTTACACAAAAATTCGTCAGTTACTACCATTGAATTTCAAGTCATGATCTCAAGGAGTCTTAGCTATCATTAAAGGTCACTCACTTGTCTTATCTCTAGTCTTTAACTAGGGTGCAAATAGGATGGGATTAGGGTGCAAGGGCTAGGTGTAATCCCTAGGTCCTCATTTATAGGTGCCCTAGTCCTCGCAAATCACACTTGACTATGATTTAGATGTTTGAGGTATGGTCTTTATTATTTTTCCTCCCATTCCCCTAGGCACTAGTCGACGTGTCGGGTGATTAGTGTTGAAATTAGAGTAAGAGATCCCTATATAAACACAACATACACACTATCCTAAGGAAAACTATTTCTACTAAGGGCTAGCTATCTACATAAGGAAACGGACTACATTTGGGCACTATTCTACATCACACACTTCATATGAATGGAATTCTATTCTATTCCATCCACCATTTTGTATTTTAATCTAGCTATTTCTTGTTACTTTGGCGTCATTGGTGCTAAGACACTCTAGGCACAATATTACACACACAATCACATAGAACTACATTGGGTCTGAGATGTAGTGTAGGGCTTAGTTGTAAATCCACCATTAGTGGTCACTAAGGACAAGTCCAATCCCTTCATTTGCATCTTTATTTTTAGGGTTTGATGCTTTGTATGGGGTTTTATAGTAAGTAATTCTTCATTATAGGTTTATGACATTCAACGAAGCAAGTGCGACTTCCAAATAGACCAAAGGTGAATTATTGTGAAGACCTAGCGACCCTATCAGAATTTAGTTTCTGAGCTATTTCATGTACAATGGCACCCATATTTATAGACCAAGGCACCCAAGGTGCCCCTTATCCTTCTCCAAGTGCCCCTGTTTGGTTAGATCTACCACTTCTGTAACTTTCTAAGGTTCTTCACGAAACTTAGTTCCACCACTGCACATCATCCTGTCCAGTCCCAGATCAATGCAAGGTAAGTTCTTTTCAGGTTAGTACCTTTTACATCCTATTTCATTTGTTTCATTTCATTTAAAGTACCATATAAATTATCTAACATTTATATTCTAGTATATTTCAGTTATTACATTGATGTACTTCTTAGATTATTACTAAATTTTTCAGATTTTATATAATCATTTTAGTGAACCCGTACTTTAGAACATTTTTCCATAGGATCCACTTCAAACCCTAATGGCTAAGGATAACTCTTCTCCGTCTCAACCTATCATGTCACACTTTAGTGTCAATGTAATCTATGATGAGTATGCCATTATCATTGAGCTCACGATCTCTATAGTAATGTTACTATGCTAGATCATATTCAACAATAACTCTTAGCCACTGAATGTTATGTCCCTACTAGTTTTGGAAATTCTCCCATTTGGCATTAGTATTGTTTTTGGATCCAATAGCCTTCACTCATTGTACACCATGTTATATGGCTACTATGATCCTCCTTTTGATATTTCTAAAGAAATTCTAGATGATTATATTATTGATTAAATGTTAGGTCTTGAGAATAGCTCTCATACCTATTCTCCTCCTAATCAGACCACTGCTATGGCTACATCTCATGACTCTCCTATTTTTGACACTGATTCTCATAATCCATTACATATTAGCTCACATACTATTTAATATTATGTTGATGATCTTATTGATAGTATGGTTAATGACATCTTCATACCTAAGTCTCTATCTGATGTTGATGATACAATTGATAGTCATGATTCTACTACTTTTCATACTACTGAGTGTGAATCTCCTACTCCACTTTCTCTTGAGGTTATATCTAGCATCATGCATGAGGAACCTCCATGTATTAGTTCTTCTACTCCTACCACCTCATATCCTCCTAACACTTCACCTACATCTGTTAGTTCATCTTCTCCCATCAAAGTATCTCCATTGGTTGCTTTAACTACTAGGGATGTTTCTAACGCTAGTCCTACCACTGATATGGATGTTCCACCTTCTTCATCTATTATCACTTCTCAAACACCTACCCCTAGTGTGCCTTTAGCATTGGGATCCCCTTTATCTTCTCTTGAGGTACCTATGATTACTCATAATGGCAAGTTACAACCACTTAATACATTATTACCATCTTCTATTATTCCTTCATAGGAAATTTTGTCTCTCATGCATGATGTAGGTCAATTATAATCTCAGGTTCAATCAATCACTTTATAAGGTAGGGCTTATTATGCTTCAATTGATAATAATTCATTACACGACAACCGTATTCCCAATAAAATTTATAACTCCACATTTCCTAAGGACTTTATCATGCCTACATTCATATGCTTTGATGGTACTGGTGACACTCACTTACATCTCCAAAATTACTACATGGCTATGGCTTCCAATTCTAATGATATATTATTGCTTAAGGCCTTTTGACATAGTATTACTGATGATGCATTACAATGGTACACTCATCTTCCATTTGGGTCTATCAGTACTTACTATGATATGGAGGATGCCTTCCTTTATAGTTTTATCATCAACAATGGCCCCAAAGTCACTTATGATCATATACCTACTTTACATTAGGGTACATCAGAATATATTAAGGATTACATCTTACGATTTAATGATTGTATGCATAAACTAGTATTCCAACCTATCGATCTAGAGAAACAATTCATTTTTTGTCGTGGTTTGATTCCTGCTCTTAAGAAATGATTATAATATATACACATGAGTCATTCATTCTCCTGTGATGAATGTCATTGACCTAGAACGACCTTCTCTATCGTGTGTATTGATCCTCCATTTTTGACTGCAATAGATGTCATCTAGTAAATCATTTCCATGAAGACGAGACCTGTAAAAATCTCCATCTCTGACCTAGAAACAAGAAAAGTACTCAAATTATGAAAGTCCCTTCATGGAACTCCCTCGAGTGACAGACTACTTCTCCATCTGCTTCGTCAATTTCACATGAATTACACTTTTTTTGTCGTGCTCAACAACATTATGTGTTACTATATAAACCCATACACTACTACGCTTATCACATCTACTCGATAATCATCCACAACATATCTACATTTACACCAACCTTCATTGTAATGATCATACAAACTCTCTGGACATAGGGAAAAACGATTTCCTAGAAGATAGGATTCAGACACCAGAGGAGAAGGGCATAATTTCACAATTCTGGGTGCTCACTGTCCTGAAGGTCATCTAACGCCTCTACCCTCATCATCACAGTTTCCACTCAGGTTAAAATCTCCTTCATCTGGTGCCAAGGTCAAAATTCACATCCATAGGTTGCACTCATTCATGTTATTCTCCATCGCAGTCAAAATCACTGACCATTGCACATTTCATTTTTATCCATGAAATTCAAGCCACATAGATACCAACTTCATCATTGTACTACCACATGATGCTATCCCACTAGCGCTCCACATGAAATCCATTTTGGTTCATATTGGCTATGGTTGACGTTTCTCTGCACATGCTTGCAACATTCACACCATTAGGTCACTTAGTAGGTGATTAATATCACCCTCTCCCCGATGATTACACTTGTGTTTCTTAAAGTTCTTACATGAAGTGATTGATCACTTTTATAAGAAACTATCATTATACATCTTACCAATTCCATGCACTCTACTATTGTCATTATTTCCTTGATCATTGCACTCAACTAATACACACCAGTTCATTTTTTTCATTGATATCCTTGAGTGAACCTTATTTATCTCTACATGGGGGGAATCACTAATACCCTCTATTTGTCATTATCTGACATTATTTTCAAGAATTCTACCTACCATCGTATCATACACACTAAATACACATTATCTCTCCTATATCTTTATTGAAAATCCTTCAACTCTCAATCTACATGACACATTTTCAAAATGATCTTTATCACTAATTTATCTATCTTAGTACTTACTTTCTCGCGCTTAGATCCTGATGTTCGTTCTTTTCATCACTTCCCCTTTTTCATAAAAGGGGGGGCATATAATTGGGGTCATCCTATAATTCCCATTATATCACATGTACATTCATTTTTACCAATTTATTACCAATTCAACAATTCCAAACATTTATCATAATGCACTATGTGACATTTCAATCGATTCCCCCTAATGACCTAACACATTTGGGAAACAAGCATAAATTATCTATATGATGACGTTTCATCAATTTCTCACATGGTTCCTCCTTAATGACCTAACCCAGGGGAAACAATTCCCCTTATTAAAAACTCAACACTCCATGAGATATTTCATCAATTTCTATCTATTCCCCCTATATGACCTAAATCCTGAGGGACAACTAGCATAAATTTATCGAGACCTCACATCTCATCTATGAGTAACCTAACCTAAAACAATCAATCAATCAATGCAAATTCCCCAACACGTTCAATGTCCCTAACAATCAAAATCACTCTATTTAATTGATACAATATAATCACATGCGGCCTCCGAGATGACCTAACTTGGGAGTTACATTTGTTACTTTCCTAGATGACCTAGCTTGGGAAGTTATTTTATATTCAAGGCATTTGATTCTAGATGACCTAACTTGGGAAGTATTCATATATTTGGCATTTTCTTCATAGATGACCTAACTTGGAAGCCATCACATTGTGGTGATGACACCCGTATGGAGTGGGGGAAAGATTGTCATTTCCTATATTACACCTATATGGGTCAATTGTTTGATCAAAATTATTTGGATCCAAAACCACAAATTTTTTGATTTGAGTCCATTTACAGTGGATAGATCTTGAGGATGTAGTTACAAGTTAGAGAATAATGCACCTTTCTCCCTACACTCTTCCTCTGCTGGCATGACACCCAAATCCTCTAGTCGATTAGTCATATACACACAATCGGGTTGGGAAGTGATCACTCCCTACCCCATTGTCATTGTCATCATACAATGTTCAAAATTATCAATATCATATCTAATCATCACTCTCATTTAGTGCACTTTATCATAACTATTACAATTTTCTCACTATGTTACATGGATCAACACATGCTGATCCATGGTTTGACACATTTTATGGTTCTTTCAGCACATGCTTCTTCTACCACATCTATGCGTTCTACTATAACATGGGCTTCTTTGTATTTCTCTCAAGTACGCATCTCTATCTACTTTATGTTACAGAGCCTTCGCTCACCAACATAAAGTGGGGGAAAATGTAGTCACAAAATCATGCAATTACTATTACATTTATACCATAAAGTATATTATTTTATATATAGATCTTGCATAAGAAAAGTATTCACTAATGATTCATCCCCTAGTCCTTTTGTCAACTATTTGGTCATCATTGTCACTTGTCTCACCTAGTCGTCAGTTGTTTGCACAATTCTGGTCCTCTATCAAGAGTCTTAATTATCATTATTTGGTCATCTGTCGTCACTAGTATTTGGCTAGGGTGCCTAGAAAGGTATTAGGGTGCCTATCAGTGCCTTGGTCCTCATTTTTAGGTGCCCTAGTCCCAATTGCACTTTATTATAATTTAGAGTTTCGAGGTCGGTCTTTATGGTTTTTGTCTCATTCCCCTAGGTAGTAGTCGGCATTGTCAAGCCATTAGTTTCAAAATTTGAACAAGAGGTCCCTATATAAACATAACATACATACTATTCTAAGGGCATACTATTTACTATAAGAGATAACTATCTACATAAGGAAAAGGACTAAATTTGGGAATCATTTACATTTGCATCAAAAAATGCATAGGGGAAAGGGTTTTAGTCTATTCTATTCCATCCACCATTTGCATCTTACATCTAGTTATTTCTCCCTACTTTTGCGTCATTGACGCTAGGGCACCCTAGGCACACAATTACACACATAAGCACACAAAACTACATTAGGTTTGGAATATAGTGTAGTGCTTAGTTGTAAGTCCACCATTGTGGCATCTAAGGTCAGTCCGACCCCTTCATATGCATATTTATTTTTTTAGGGATTTAATGTTTTTGTATGGGGTTTTAGAGGTAGATTATTCAACACTAATTTTCAATGACATAAGCAAAGCAACTGTAATAACCATGTGATAAAGTATGAAGATATTGTGAACAACTAGTGACACTGAAAATTTCAAATCTTGAGCCTTTCAACAAACCAGAGTGCTCAAAATACAAAGTGAACCTATAGGCACCTTTCCTCTCCGAGGCACCCTTGTCTAGTCAGATCTTCAGTTATTGTGAACTTTTTGAGGTTCATCAGTTCTTAGGTCTAGTCAGATCTTCTAATGAGGTAAGTTGCTTCATTAGTACCCTTTTGCCCTATCCGCACATCATCTTGTTCAAGTCCAACACACAATGAGGTAAGTTTATATTCAGGTTAGTATCTTATCCCTTGCATTTTCATTATTTCATTTCATTTAATTATCAAAATAAAATATTTAGATCCAATATTTTAGCTTGCATTATTTATTGCACATCTGTTTCTATTTAGATTAACTTAGAATATAGATACATTCATATTTTCATATTTTAGTTAATTAGTCCGTATTTAGATTCAGAAGAATTGAAATGCTTTACCACATTCCTTTCCAAACACAATAAAACCTTTGCATGGTCATATAGCGACATGCTGGGTATTAAATCTAACATTGTCATTCACAACATCGTCACAATACCTAATGCTAAGCTTGTCAAAAAAAACTAGTAGGATGCACCATACTATATCCCTCCTCATCAAATAAGAACTACAACATCTTCTTTCTACCAACTTCATACTACCCATTGATTATCTGCAATGGGTTTCTAATATCACACCCATAACTAAAGCTTCTAGCAAGTTACGCATCTACATAGACTTCAGAGATATTAATCTCACCTTTCCTAAAGATGATTTCCCACTTCCTAACATTGAATAGCTTGTCAATCTTACCATACACCATGAAATGCTATCTAATATGGACATATTATCTGGCTACAATCAAATCCTTATCAAAATTGACAACCAACATAAAATGTCCTCCATTACTCCTTGGGGGAATTTCTATTATCATGTCATGCCCTTCGGACTTAAAAATGTAGGAGCCACCTATCAACGTGAAATGACGTACATATTTCATGATCTTATTCATAATAATGTGGAATAATATGTCTACAACCACTTAGGAAAATCTAAAAAATGTAGAGATCATCTCCTTGTCCTTAACATCATGTTTTCTCATCTTATCTAATGCTTCCTCTGTCTTAACCATGTTAAGTGTGTATTCACTGTTCTCACTTGAAATATCCTAGGGTTCATCATTTTTATCAGGGGAATTGAAGTGGACACTACCAAAATAAAATACATCATTGAGATACCTCCTCTTTCTAACCTCAAATAGATTCATAGCCTTCAAGGAAGGCTTCAATTAGTTCACTATTTCATCTCTCAACTTTCAAATCACTGTCAACCTTTCCACCATATCCTTTGAAAGGATGTCCATTTTAAATGGGATCATAACTATCAAAAGGCCCTTTTAAGGACCTCAAAAAATATATTTTATCACCACCTTTTCTCACACCTCCATGTAAGGGGGATATGTTTTATCTATACATATCCACTGACCATGCCTTGGGTGCTATGCTAGGCTCATTGAGATGAGAAGGGTAGAGAACATGGTTGTCTACTACATAAGAAACACTTCATGAATATGAAACACATTACACAAAATCTAGAAAATTTATGTTGTGCCTTGTACTTCACAACTTGCAAACTTTCTCACTATCTACTTGATCATAAAACTTATGTTGTCACTAGCTTTCAATCCATCCTCAAATATATGCATTCTAAACCATACACAAACCATACCATATCACTCGGTGGATCATGCTCATGAATAAGATTTATCTAGAATTCATAGCACAGAAAATCTATCAATGGAAACCATTGTTGATCAACTCACAGAATCTCCCCTTCTTGATAATCAACTACCACATGAACAATTTCCTCAAGAAATCCATCAACACCATAGATCAATAATATACTCCTATTAAAATGAAATTTTTCTTTGATGGATCTAAGTGTCAGCAGGGGGAGGTACTGGTATCATTATCATACCTCCTTGGGGGACTCCTATCCCTCTATCATTTAAATTAAATTTCAAATGCACTAATAACATGGCCAAATACAAAGCTCTCATCATGGGTTTCCAAACAACATTCATGCTTGGTGTTCAAATTATGGACATTTATGGAAAATCTCAACTATTCATCAACCAAATCAAAGGGAATTTATCAATGTAAGAATGAAATTTTACGAAAATATAAGAAAATTGTTGAATTCCTCCTTAGAATCTTTTGATCAATACACCATCCAAACAGTTCCACGATCTTCCAATAAATTTACAGACACCATGATCTTCTCTTAGTGTCATTTATTCCATTATCAACTGATTATTCCAAACTATTCATTATTGTGCATAGACTTAATAAACCATCTCACACCAACAAATTCCCCTCTATCAATCTCATTGAGGACAATCAAATAGACCTCTAGTACACTCAAACCTAAGACTATATTTCTCAATCAAAAATACCCTCCAACCTATCTAAAAATGCTAAACAATATTTTCTTCAATGCACTACCTGATACGTCATTGTAGGTGGTGTTCTCTACAAACGTGGATTTGATGGCCTCTTACTATGATGCCTCAAATCTCATGAGTCTACCAAAGTTATGTAAGAAGTCCACGATGGTATATATGGTGGAAATTTTAGTGGTTTGGTTGTTGCTAAAATGTCCTATGGATGGGATATTATTGGTCCACCCTTAATCAATATTGTTGTGCATACGTCAAGAAATGCATAAAATGTCAGCAACATTCCAACCTCACTCATCCCAGTTAGGCCCTACAACCCACTCAAGATTTGTGGCCTTTCTCACAATGGGGGCTCGACTTCACTGGTCTCATCAACCCTCATTCTTCACAATGACATCACTCTATCATTACCACTACTAAATATTTCACTAAATGGGTAGAGGCTATTCCCCTGGTCTCTACTAAAGTAAATAAAATCGTCAATTTCATCTATCAACATATCATATGTCACTTTGACATCCCTCACAAGCTTATCATTGATAATGGAAAATATTTCAAAAAAAAATAAATGAAAAATTATGTGACACTTTCAACATCAAACTAAGATTTTCATCACCTTATTATCCACAATAAAATAGATAAAGCATAATATTCTAACAAAACACTCAATAAAATCCTCATGAAAACATTGATCAAGTAGACAGGAATTGACATCTCCAAATACCATTTTCTCTTATGGGATTATCAAACTAGCATCTATACTCCTATAGGTGCTACACCCTTCTCTTTAGTCTATGGATCCAAGGTGCTTATACCCCTTGAAGTTCAAATCCCATCACTCTACGTATCCATCGGATATTTTATCCCTAATGAGGATTATCATCAAGAACGTCTAACATAACTTGAATTGTTAGATGAAATTCACCTAACATCCCTCGAACATCATCATGTATATCAAGAAAATATCAAACCAACATATAAAAAACATGTCAAAGAACATGACTTTAACATTGGTGATATTTTCCTCAAAGAAAATCAAAATGTCACCACTCTAGAAAGGAGTAAACGTGGAATGTTTTCCCCCAACTAGATCATTCCATATGTCATTTCTCACAAGTATGGGTCAAGAGCCTATCATTTAGCCTCCCTCAATGGTAAAATTGAAAAGGAACCTCTAAATTCCTTGCACTTGTGGCCTTTCTATTGTTAACATATCTACCATGTCATGAAATTAGTCACATCAAAGATCTCACTCCACCACTACTATCATTTGCTATTATAATGATTTAGATGTATGTGGTCCTCCGTTAGTATCTTATAATCATGACCTTAAAGATGAGCACCATTGATATTTTATTTGCATTTTCCACACGGACAAGTTCCTCCTTAGTAGGAACCGCACAATCATTACTCCCATCTTTCCCTTGTCTACCAATCAAAAACATGTTAAGGGGTACATGTGTGTGTTTGTACACACTTATTTTATCCCTCCTCAAATGGTCTACTAGGCCTACCCTCATCTTGAAAATAAAAATTCAAAAATATACATTCGGATGCATACTTATCAAAAATATAGACTAATCCCTTGAAGGACAACTATTAATCATATTATCAAAACATAACTGATCCCTTGAAGGATAGTTGTCAATCAAATATATAGACCAATCCCTTGAAGGAATACTATCTACAATCAAGTCAAAATCGTAGACCACTCCCTCAAAGGATGGATACCCATATCATTACAAAAAGGCTTCCCACATTGATCAACCTTCATATCAAAGTCAAAATATCAAAAGAATCCTAGGAAATCTTCCCGCATCGATCAACTTTCCCATCAAAAGGAAACTTCCCGCGTTGATTAGTTTGTATGATAAAAATCTAGATGGGGCATAAACCTACAATCCACCGAAAGGAGAACCTACTCTCCCATACAAACTACACATCAACCCTTCCAATGTTATAAGAAGGTATACAAGTTCATTCCTATCTATATCTAAGATCGTACATGTGACTAATTATTGTTAGTTATATGTTAACATTTGTTACAAGGCCTTAAGTGCATCATCATACATATTTAAAATTACCATCATATACATATGAATCAAATCTAGTCTAAAAGGTAAAACATTTCACATTTATTATTAACCATGATAAACATACATTTTGAAACATATATCAAGATAAATACATTTGAATTCACATCATATCAACATCAAATACCAAATCACATCAAACATATCAAGAATCACATCTAAATATCTAAATATCATATCAAACACATCTAAACAATTCAATATCTCAACATCTCAAAAAAATCATATATAACATCAAACATCATCAAGATAAATCAACAACACATGAATCCAAAAGTTGTAATCATACCATCATCATCATCTCTCTATATATATATATATCAAATGTTTATACAAAATTCCTCAAAAGGGATCATATAAAAAATCATCTATATCTGAATTCATATACAAAACCCACATACTATGTGGTAAAATAAAAATCTGATACTCGTTCACCACCCTGACCTCTTATGGCTCCTCCATCAGGCCTAGATCTCTTCATGGCTATGTGACACTCCCAGTGCTCACAAGGTATCATGTCAAGCTTATCTAACTCATTCATTCTTTGTGCTCTACATAATGAGGAACACTAGGTAAGGTGCTCTATCACAAGTGCTCATAGTATCTCATCTCCTCCCCTAATGCTTGATACTGCTCAATGGTCACAAAATAGGAGGCCCCATATTCCCTCTTTCCACTCGCACTCCACCTGCCAGGTACCACTTCCTACCCTACACTAGGCCTTCTCCTTATACTACACTCTTGACAGCCTCTGAAGCTGATATCCCACCTCTCCATACTTCTCCTGAATGCCTCCCATATCGATGATATCTATCTCACTACTGAAAATAAGTATCACACTCTAAGCATGTTCCTGGTCTCTCTCTCCTACAAAATGCCATATCTCGATCTCTTGAGTGAGAGGTGTCACACTCAACCACCATCATCCCTCTCCAATCATAAGGTATCAAAAGTTCCTGTAACTATGCTAGCTCATCTCCACCATCACCCTCCTCCTCTCCTCTCCACCCCTCTTCCACCTCCCCACCCTATCTCCATGAGTGACCCATTTATTGTCCACCACTCACTGAATCCCTCCACCACCCCACATCATCAACATCCACCACCTTTCCATCTCCTACCTTCCTCAACTTGTGCCCTACCTCATCTACTATGGGCATGTGGGTAAATCTCTCTCACTAATCATCTCGCCAATATACTATCAGCTCACCAGGAATTCTTCAATGGAAACCCAAACTGTCCACCACACTTAAGGAAATTGAACTTCCTCTATCATCTCTACCCTCCATTCCCCCAAACCCACACACCTCCTTATCTTTCCAACCCTACATCCATCCTTGGCCATGCAGGGTATCTCACATAAGGTCTCCAAACTACATCATCTACGGATAAACTCCATAGTTGATTGACATAATAGGTCTGGTCTCTCTCAACCCCATCATCTCTCATCCAATCAAACCACCATCTCATGAACCATACAACATACTCTTGCACTGATCTCTTACTCCAAGTTAGGCCTGGTGGCCTCACAACATCTATATGCTCATACACCCAACAATGCAATAGCAACCCCACATCTAACCCATACATCCTCCCTATAACAAACATCCATAGCTCAGGGTAAACCTGAGCCAATAATGCACAACCCCATGCATACAAATTATGATGCTCCATAATCTCTATAATGACACCCACAAGTGTCCAAGGAAATATTCCACCCCCTAAATCTAGCAGTGTGTAACATGATATAGCCAACATAACTATGAAATCAGCCAGTTACCCTCTACACTCTCCATCATAATAAGTCTCAATGTGAAAACCCCTAGCTGTGTATCCAATATTTTGGGGAATCATCTCCATATAACTACCTCATAGTATCAAGATGGGCCTCTTGGGTGATAGGTACTATCTGCTCACCCTGGATTGGTAATCTCAGAATCATGTACACATCCTCCAATATAATCAGTCATCTCACCAGTATGAAACCAGAATGTCCCTTACTCGGATCCCATCTATCAATCAAAGTATCATCAGTCCTACATCCCAAGGAATCCACTGGTAGTGAAAGAATCCTCCTAATCCAATGACCATCAAATGGGCCCACTCTGCATCTGTCACATCACCCTAATCCTCTCCAACATCTCTAAGACCTTGTCACGGAGATAAATAGTATCTCTCACCTATAAAACACATAAAACACATCAATTAACAACTTCATCATAAAATCAAACAAATTTCCAATCACTATTTCTAATAAGTGATGTTTACACTAAATCAATCGACGATGATCCACCTGATCAACATCATTGACATTCCCACCAAAAATAAAAAAAGTTCAAAATAAAAAATACACAAAAAAAAAAAAAAAAAAATTCAAACCTACTTACCCCTCTCCTGGTCCTGCTTGCCTCTTCTTGTCACTGCCACTCACCTCCATCTCTCAAAAACACTCAAAAATAACTCATAACTCTCAAATCACACCAAGACATGTTGCAAATGAAATATTTGCATGGCCTACCTTGGATTTATATATTTTCCATTTTTGGAATCATTGCCAATCCAAATCACCACCGATTTCTAATCCCTCTTCCCCCAAATGTTGGTGATCCATAATCATCATTGATTTCAACCCTTTTACACATATTATTTATTTTGGTCACCTAGACCTCTCCTATCACACTCACAACCTCATCAAAAGATTCATGCCTTTTCTTTGATGCTCAACACCTTGTCAAAAAACTCTTTTTTACCATATATCAAGTTTTTCACACCTTGTAGATGTTGCCTTTTGACCCTTTGGTCCCATGACAGGCTTCACACATCCCCATGAGAGTGATCCCTTTAGATCCTCTTCATGTAGTAGTCTTCCCACAACACCCGTCTATAGGTGATCTATATTATACATCCCCTACCAAGTGTTTCCAAGATTACTACCATCTCTTAAAAATCCTCCAACATGGTCATTTTAGACTATAATTAAAGCCTGGAGCATCTTAAAGAAAAATTATCCAAAAAATCTAACTCTCTTCAATCTAATGACCAAAACAGTTGGCCATTGGCTTGAGGGGGAAACAATATCACAATATCCTTATCACAAAATTGGGGTATCCTCACACTAGTTTTTGTCTCGCACCTTGTGCCTATAAACAACTCAATAAAAAGGGCAAATGTAGACACCACTTTTTCACCCCTAGGTGACCCGACTCACATTAATCATATTATCATGATTATCAATATAATCTCTATCCTAAGTACACTTCAAAATTACCATTGTAAAACTAAATACCCACAGTAAGAATCCTATTTAACCTCTCCTAACCACCTAAAACCAACCTAGCCTAATTTACTCTAATCATCCTAACCCCCTAACCTCTCATAACCCAAATCCCTAACCTCCCACTATTCTACCCAACAACCTAAAACCTCAGATGGCAAGTGGTTTCAACCATTTTCCATCTTTTTCCTTTGTTGGTTTTAACCTCTAAGGATAAATCAACATGATCCGTGATCATTGAAATCATTGCAGATGTCATCGATCCTATTTAGGAAACCTCTGTCCTCCATTTCCCGGGGTAGCTAGTCAAAATATGGATTTTGGGACATATTGTTGCACCTATAAACAACATCATTACGTTTAGGACTATCAACACATTATTTTAAAGCCTATCAGGAGTCTCTTCACATCACCCAGTCAATCTTTTGGGAGCTCTATCACCTTCACAACAGTTATCAAGGTTAGAACAATATTTCCTACCCACATCAAGCTTCTCTTTGCTTTCATTATAGTCTGCAATTTGTCATCTACTCTGTCCTACATCGCCTTCTCAATCTCTATCTCTCATTTTGATCATTTAGCCCAACTTTACAAAATATGCAATATTCACAGAGATTGCCGTCGATCCTTGATCACCGTTGATCGGTCCCCTAATCTTTGATTCTTTCATTAACTTCTTAAATATTTTAAATCTTTGTTTTTGGAATTCCATAGGGTTCTAGACTCCTTCTAGTTTACCCCAACATTTTCAAATCCTTCTGTCATCAATTAGTGTCTGTTTTATCAGTCTTTTGTCAAAATCAACATTTTCTCCCCGATCTCCATCGATCCCTATGTTTTTTAATCATTTATAACATATATAACACTTTTAGCAATCTATTTTAGATCTAATCCATTGCTTGCAAGATGCATGTTCTCTAAATGAATGTTCCACATCCTTCACACCCAATTACAAACATATACGATGATGAGGGTTGTCAATCCTCAACATTAAAAATTGTCAATCTAGGGCTGGTGTTTGAAGGCTATATGCAAAAGGAGAGAGAGATCTTGGTAAATGGTCCCTTCTACCCAAAAATACACACTTGAAGAAATTCAAAAGCACACTTGTAAGAATTAAAAACTCACTTGCATGAATTATAAATCACACTTTGCATAAATTGAAATGTCAAACTTGCATAAAATTAATTTCATACTTTCAGAAATTTAAAAATACTTGTAGGAAATTAAAAAACTCTTTGTAGAAAAAGAAACATACTTGCTTAAAAGGAAAAAAAAAAACATTACAAGAATTAACAATAAACACATACAAATGACCATTACTAGGTTTACAACAGAAATAATAAACATCAAACAGATATGTAGGTTTACAATAAATTGTACATCACAGAAAATAATTACATAATACATACAAAAATATAATTACAGAACAAGGAAAACAAACATAAATATACATGCCCATCTTCCTTGGAATGAGTGGTCCAGCTCATTCCTCAGGAAGAGGATTTTAATCAATACGTTATTTACAAAATGTATAGAATGGAACCTTAGATTGAATTGATTAGAAAAATGGTGATTACATTCAATGGTGTGGGAGGTTTCACTTATAATTCCATGCTTCTAACTACCTACTTATTTTAAATAATACATCTTTATCAACTAAGATTCCAATATATCTAAAAAATCATCAATATCCACAAAATATGGAGAGAGATTATCTAACAATCCATCTCTTTTATTGGGAATCAAAATGTACATTGATTCTTATTTATTTTACAAATAATAAAATACTTATAGAAATATCTATTTTTAGAATGAATTCCAAAATAGATAATAATTCCACCCTTGGAGTTATGCTCATCTATGAAATTTTAGTATTAATCCTCATAACTCTAATATCCAACTCTGAAGCTATGATAATCAACTCTGAAGCAAACTAAAAGAGAAACCAAAGCATTCCAAAGAGACTCTAAAGCATCCCAAAGAGACTCTAAAGCATCCCAAAGAGACTCCAAAGCATTCCAAAATGACTCCGAAGGGAGTTGGAGGAACTCCAAAGTGAGTTGGAGGACTTTGAAGTAAGTTGGAGAATTTTAGGAATACTCTGAAGCGAGTTGGATAATTTTAGGAAGAATCTGAAACATTCTTAGAATGGCTATAAATTTTTCATATGAACTCGAATCAAGATGATTCTTTTGAACTTGCATAATTTTTTGAGGGGAATATGAATATGCTATTAGATTTGGGTATATTCTTGATGACTATTTTTCACTTTTCTCCAAACATATGCTTAAGGATCCACTCATAGAATTGATAAACATTTTTGGAGAAAATGTAATGATGAGACATTAATAGTACCAAAGAAAAAAGGGAAGTGGAGATTTTGTATATATTACAGAGTTAAATAAAGAAACATGGAGGGATTAATTTCCTTTACCTTTTATTGATAATTTTGTAGACAGGTTGGTAGGAAATAAATATTTCTCCTTTATAGATGTTTCTAGTAGATGTAACCAAATTCAATTGGAAATTAATGACCACGATAATCTAACCTTTACTTATCCTTAGGGTACATTTACATAGAAAGTCCTGAACTTTATATTGTGCAATACACCTACACCTTTCAATGAGTAATGTTAGCTATATTTGCATGCTTAACCAATGAGTGTGTAGAAATATATATGAATAAATTTACAATTTATGGGAGCTCTTTTGATGGATCTTTAACCAATATGAATAAAGTTATTATAATATGTGAAAGACACTAGTTATCACTAAATCATGAAAACTACTTGATTATGGTAGATGAAGCAATACTCTTAGAAAATCACATCTCATGTGAAGGAATCAAGGTAGATCCGAAGAAAATAGAGGTAATTAAACAACTTCCCTCACCTGTAACTTAAAATGGTGTAAGAATTTTATAAGGATATGCTAGTTATTGTGGAAGGTTTATAGAGGAATTTAGTAAAATAGAAACACCTATGTTCTCCTTTCTTACTAAGTACTATGAATTCCTATGGACTTATTACTACCAAAAATCCAGTTAAACCATAAAATAAAATTTCATCTCCACCCGAATATTGAGAGGAACTAATTGGAAGATCCCTTTTTTACATTAAAATGATACATCTAATAAAACAATAGGAGTTATACTTGGTCAAAAAGAGTAGGGAAAAGAAATGTATGATATCTATCACATCAAAAAAATTGACACCATATGAACAAAATTACACCATTAGCGATAATTTTTTTTTGTTGTAAATTTGGTTTTGGGTGGGAATCCGAGAAGGTACCTAATGCAGAGGATCATGGGATGCATCTGTAGCATGGCAGGAAGGATGGTCAGTTCACTGCAGAAATTGATAAGGTGGAGCTCTAGTCAAGGGTCCCTCTGTCACGTGGGTGAGGCATGTGGTGGGCCAACTGGTCAAATAGGTACCTTCCATTGATCTCAACCCTGTTTGTAATGAAAAAGGAACTTTCTTGGAAATACTAGAATCTATAGTCAATCGGATTCAGTCTTCAATGTGTAATACCATTCTTGTCAAGATTCCTTGTAGTAGACCCCAATATTCAGGAAATGTGTTAATACAAAATGGATGCATAAGGGGGCGAAATGGCTTATCCTAATGCTAATCTAGGAAATGGATGCCTAAGGGGTGTCAGATGGATGTTGTGGCTTATAGACTTCTTTGTTGTTTTAAGGGTTCTTGCAAATGGGTCGTGATGTGGTTCTGGTTCAAAAGTGGGTGTCGGGATTCCCTTTGGAGACTATCAAAGAATACCCTATGGGTACGGTTACCTGAACTTCCTTTGAAATATTGGGACCTGGATATCCATTATGGAATATCTAAGGCCATTGGTGCCTTGGTCATTATTGATTCGGTCACATGTGCTAGGATGAGGGTTATTTTTTCATGTTTATGTGTAAATGCAGTTCCTAAAACACCTTTACCAAGAATCATTGATATCAAATCACTATGGGTTTTCACACCCAAAATATTGACTATGAGTTTGCTCTGTTTATGTGTTTTTCTTACTTTAAAGCAGGACATAATATCAAATCTTGTCCCAAAGCTAAAGAGGAGGCTACTCAGAAATCCCTTCTTAAGAAGACTAAGAGAAAGGAATATCTGAAGGGAAAGGGCCCAATGCAGTCAAATGGTAGTGGACCATCAAAGGTCAATCCTGAATGGTGACAAATAGAAAAGTCCAAGGATCATGTTTTATAAGTTCCAGACGAGACAGTTGATGAGGAAGGGTAGGATAAGGACAAAAAAAGTGAGGAGACCCAAGAACCTGATAAAAATGAGGATACATGATCTTTGAGGATTTTCAGGAGGATAGTATAGTGGGTTCAATAGTCCTAGACTCTTTGGAAGCAAGTTTCTTTTCTCAGAGACCAGAGGAAGCTCTACTGGTAAGAAATATGTATCAAATGTTAGATGTAAATTTGGAGGACATCTCTACTGTTGTGGAGGATGCCCAATGGGAATAAGAGGTTGTTGAGAAACTGTCAAAAGAAGATCTAGATGGAAGTAAGAAGACAAATGCAGTTGTAAAAGAGAGCACACTTATGGTGAGCTCAAATTTTCTCATCCCTGAAACTAGGCCATCCCCAAACCAGATTTCAACAACAAGAACTAGATCTAAGGAAAATGTAGGAGAAAATAAGGCATCCCTAGGGACATCCTTCAGAAAAGAAAAAAAGGATAAACTGAAAAATAAATATATCATGGAAGGTCACCCAAAACCATTAGTGTTGGGTAAGAAATCCTCTTATCATAAATGATTTACATTTCTTGGAATATTAGGGGCCTTAATCAGCCCAGTAAGCATAGGATTTTGTGGGATTTAAAAGAGAAAGAGAAACCTGACGTGTTAATGTTACAAGAGACTAAGATGAATGACATGAGGATGAAGGATTTTCAGGCTTCTTTTTGGAAAGATTCTGGATTCCAATGTCAACCTTCTGTTGGTGCCTCAGGAGGATTGTTGTGCCTATGGAAAAAGGATAAACTGGAGGGTTTTCCCCTTATCAACAGTCAACATCATATTGTTATTTGTTTTACTAAAGTTAGAACTAGAAATCAGTTTATTCTATCTAATGTCTATGCTCCTAACACCTCTATGGGAAGAAGGGAGCTATGGAAGCAACTGATCACTTTCAGAAGGATTTTTAATGACTTAAATTGGATTATTGGTGGAGACTTTAATACCCCCTTCATTCCTTCTGAGAAGAAAGGTGGTATTAATGTTTTCATGGAAAGTATGGAGGACTTGGGTAATTTTATGGGTTGGAATGCCTTAATAGATTTGAATCTCAGTGGCTCCAAATTCACTTGGTCCAACAGGAGAGAGGGGGATAATCTAATCCAAATAATATTGGATCATTTTCTTGTTAATACTTAGTGGGTTCAGCAGCAACATTACACTCTTTCCTCCCTTCATAGGATTGGGTCGGACCATAACCCAATAATCCTCAAAATGGGTGTCAAAGCACACAATGTGGGATGACCCTTCAGGTTTGAAAAGATGTGGACTACTCACCTAGATTTGGAACATAGACTTTAGGACTGGTGGGACATTGAAGTGAGAGGTAACAATATGTTCAAAGTGACCACCAAGCTTAAAAATATCAAAGTTAATCTGAAAGTTTGGAATAAGGAAATTTTTGGAAACATTTTTCTCCAAAAAAGTAGAATAGTGGAGGATCTCAGGATTCTTGAAGAAAACATGGAACAAGGAGGGTGGATCCCTGAGGACAAAGCTAAAGAAAAGACCCTTCTATCTGATTACCACAATATTTTGCATCGGGAAGAGGTCTACTGGAAGCAGCAATCGAGAATCACATGGCTTAAGGAGGGGGATCAGAACACTAAATTTTTTCATATCTCTGCTACTATTAAAGCCAATAAACCATGTATTCAAGAGATCAAGAAAGGTAATGGGAATGTGGCCACTGATGATAAAGATATTGCTTCTACCATTGCTTCCTTCTTCAAAAACCTTTTTGTTGAGGACCTTCTCAATGATGAAGTTACTAGGGAAGAAATCCTTGACCTCTTTGAACCAACTATCAGTCTATATGAAAATCAGGTTCTCATTGCTATCCCTATTGAAGAGGAGATCAAAGATATTCTGGATGCTATGGAAGGTGATAAAATCCCTGGCCCAGATGGGTTCCCGATCCTTTTTTCCAACTTTATTGGGATATTGTTAAGACTGATGTGGTTTCTGTTGTTCAATAATTTTTCCAATCAGGTTGCTTACTCAAACAAATTAATCATACTTTTATTGCCCTCATACCCAAAAAACCTGGTGCTAAGGATCTGGGGGACTTTAGACTAATTAGTTTGTGCAACACCATGTACAAGCTCATCTCTAAAATATTTTCCTTCAGAATTAGAGAGACCCTTGGTAACTTCATTTCTCCCAACCAAGGGGCCTTTGTGCATGACAGAAAAATTCTAGATAGAATTATTACAATTCATGAAACTATTCATTTTATGGAACTTTCAGGAAGGGAAGCTATGATTCTGAAGTTGGACATGTAAAAATCCTATGACATAATTTCTTGGGACTTTTTGTACTCTCTTCTCTCTAAGCTGGGTTATAACTCTCATTTTATTAAAATGATTCAAGCTTGTACTAAAGATCTGAGCTTCTCTGTTATCATAAATGGAAAACCCAATGGATTTTTCAAAGCTGAAAGGGGCTAAGACAAGGGGATCCTTTATCCCCCTTTCTATATATAATTGTTGCTGAAACTTCATGCAGATTATGCCTTAAATCCCAGAGAGAAGGAAACATGGAGGGGATTAAGGTGGCCAATGGTATTGAAAATCAATGTCTGCAGCAGTTTGTTGATGATACAGTCCTTTTGGGTCATGCAGTTGTTCAAGAAGCCAGGACTATCAAAGGTATCACTAAGAAGTATGAGAGAGCTACAGGGAAGAAAATTAACTTTAGGAAAAGCTCTTGTTTCTTTATAAATGTTGAAGAGGAACAACAAAAAATATTGGCTACCATCCTGGATTGTAATATCAAAAATATCCCAGATTCCTACTTGGGAATGCCTCTCTGTGGGAGTAAACTTGAGGAAGGAGGTTGGAACAAACTCATTGAGAGATTTCATAAGAAGCTTTCCTCTTGGAAAGGCTCTTTACTCTCTCAAGCTGGGAAGGCTCAACTTCTTCAGAGTAGTATGCAAGGCATTCCAGTGTATATCATGTCCATTTTTATTCTTCCAAAAAGAGTCAAGAAGACCATTGAAGGAATTCAGAAAAGGTTCCTATGGACTAGATCGAATGATAAAAACATATTACATTTGGTTTCTTGGGACAAGGTTACTCAACCCAAGGAAAAGAGTGGTTTGGGTCTAAAGAACATTCATATTATGAAACATGCCCTCATTACTAAGGTGGGGTGGAGGCTACATAAAGAGGTTGGTATCTGGGTGACTATTCTGAAAGTGAAATATTTGCTGCCCTTTGGCAGAATGATGGATTTCTTCAGTGACATGGTGCTCCTGAGAGGCTCTATATTCTGGAACAACCTGTGTCAAACTAGAAAATTGTTAATCAAGGGGTGCAAATGGAACCTTGGAGATGGTTCTAAAATCAAATTCTGGGAGGATCCTTGGGTGGAGGATGCTGCCCTCAATTTGGATAGCCCATGGAGTGAGCTTTGGCATTTCTACTCTAATGAAAAGGGAGATCTTGTGTGTAATTACTAGGATGAGGAACACAGATGGTTTCTTATCCTTCCCCCTCCTTTCTTTCACAGGGATATTCAACCTTTTCAGGACTTAAATAGGAAACTCTCTTCATATCCTGCCTCACAACATCGAGGATGAGCTAATCTAGAGACTCACTGACACAAGGGATTACGAGGTAAAATCTAGATATTTGACAAACTTTGATCATTTGGAATCAAATATCATTTGGAGGAAGGTTTGGAATAAGCATCTTATCCCTAAGATCAACATTTTTTTTCTGGGAAGTCATCAAAGGTAAGGTCCTTACTATGGATTGACTCAGAAGGAGGGGAATGATCATTATTAATAGATGTGGGTTGTGTAAGGACAATGAAGAAACCATTAGCACTTATTTCTGGAATGTCCCTTCTCTTTTCAAGTCTTCATTGTGATCCTATGTATCTTCAATGTGCAGTGGGTCCTTCTGGGAGATGTGGCCCTCTTACCTGAGTAGTGGAACTTCAATTTTCAGAATGACATGGTTAAAAAAATGTGGAAGTTGGCCCTGCCTCACGTTTTGTGGGGAATCTGGATTGAACGTAACAATAGGATCTTCAGGAACAAATCAGTCAGCTCGAGTAGGGTGTCTGATAAAGTGAAACAAGCTCTTAAGGATAACTCTAGGATCCTTAAACCCAAACAGGTCAGAGTGTGTCCAGAGTGGGAAATGGAATTCTTAGAAACTTAGAGGCTGAATCCACCACCACCATTAAGGAAAAATTGAAACTTAATGTCAAATGGATAAAACCACCAGATGGAAGCCACGAGCTCAACTTTGACATATCTCGGCCCATGTGAATGAAAAATTGGATGGAAGGGGGTCTTGTTCATGACCATAGTGGAAATTACATTGGTGCCTATGTGGGGCCCATAGGAAACCAATCGAACAATGTTGTTGAGGCCAGAGCCATGCTTTGGGGTGTTAGATTTTGTCATGATTTAGGGATAAAAAATATGATTATTGAGGGTGATTCGACGTGTGTCATAAATTCCCTCAAGGATAGCAGAAAATGTGGTTGGAAGCTTAATAATTTGATTATGGAGGCATGTGCCATTCTTGCTTCATTTGAACAAGTGGTCATTCAACACACTTGTCAGGTGGGGAACAAACCGATAGATGCACTGGCCAAAAAAGGTACTACCATGGTGGATTTAGAGACATGGATTGGGACACGTACTCCTTGGGGTCAGGTGAACAAGCTCATTAATAATGACACAATGTAGGATGAAGGGTTATGATGACACCCCTGGTTTGCATGCTTGGGTTTTCGAAAGGACTTCCCTTTTTGGAAAACTAGCCTTATCAATTTCACTTGATTTCTCCCCAATTTTTCCCAGTTTATCTCTCAGGTATATGAAGGTGTTCATCTTATAGGTTTCATGGGGGTGATAGGGTTAGAATGGATCCCTCTACTTTTCTCCACCTCAAAAATGACACGGGTCTGTGGAAATTGTTGCATAAAGGTGGTTTTACCAAGTTCATTCGATGGCTCAAAGGTAATGACCCTATCCTGTCTGTTGATTTTGTTGTTTCCTAGAAGGATGGTGGTTTTGTTTTTCATGGGGTTCATATTGATGTTTCTGAGAATGCAATTCTGAGGTTACTAGGTTAAAAATGGAGGGCCTCAAATTTTTTAAAGACAAAACCAGGAAAAAACATGAAATTGCTACTTTCTTTGAAGCTGGGGAAAAAATCATAGCTTATGATGATGGTATTGCTCACACCTATCTACCAGATAGGTGGGTTGATGTCTTCCTGGTTATTATGAAGTATTTGACCCTCGAAGGAAAATTTCAAAAAAAATTTACTCATCATTTGTCTATCCTCAATTTTTTCCATCGGGACCAGACTATGAGTCTTGCTTATTTTCTCTATCGGTCATTTCTCTCGACCATTGAGGATTTTAAGAAAGAGAAGATGGATATCCCCCTCCACCAGGGTCTCATTCTTCTCATGGTTCAAAGAGGTAAAATGACCATTCCTTTCCCTGTCAATGACCATGATTCTGATCAGGAAACCCTTGCTTCCCGCATTAACAAAATTAAGAAACATAAAGTTATTGATCCAGATAAGGGTATCATGGATGCCTTGTGTAATCTTAAAAAAGGAATCAAGAATTTGGATGAAAATTCCACTAAAAGGGCCCAGGAACTTGTTGAATGGGAGGCCAGACTGATGAGGGTTGAGACCACTACTGACACCATTCTCACCGTCAACAAAAACCTCATACAAGAGCTGAAAGATTTCCATCAAAGAATTGATTCCCAGAACAAAACCATCAGGGGTATCCAAGCCGATTATGTTATGCAAGAGCAGTGGATTTCTATTCTGCAGGATCAGGTTGCTACTGAGGAGGGAAAAAACAAGATGAAGTTGATGTTGAGTTCTTCTGACAGTGAGGATTCAGATACTGGTGACATCTCAGGTATGGTTGTTGAGTCCAATCATAGCAAGGATCAGAGGGAAGAGTAGGTCGAGACCCAGACTGAGAATGAGGAAGTCAACCATCTAAAAAGGGTCATTATCAAGGTGGCTGGCAAGAGAGATGGTGGTCCGAGTACCAGATCCCACAGCAGGGCTATGGTGAACTAATTGTGTACCTGTTGCTTCCCTTTTCTTTTTGTTTTCTTTCCTTTGTCTTTGTCCCTTTGGGACTTCAAAAAACTTTGTATTAATTTGCAAACTCTTGTAGTTTGGCCCGTTTGTGTGGGGGCCTGTTGTCAAGTGTTTTTGACTCTACCTCCATGGCTCTATTTTAGTTTTTTTCTTTGAAAAACTTTCTCCTCTTTGTATGGGGTTTTTTTGGTCCCCGGTTTAAAACCAAACCTTTTTTATCTTATCTCACCTTAACTTCTAAGTGGAAGAGACATATTAAAAAGTAATTTATAATGCTTAAATGGGTTAATGTAATATTGTTTAAATATGGTTTTAATTTTGTGTTACGTAGGTGCATTAGAGAAGATGAAACTTTATCATTACTATTTTTTTTGGACTATTTGAAAAGTCCTAGTTGTTGGATATTGTTGTCCCTCCTTGCATATATATATATATATATATGGAAATGTGAATAATGTAAAAGAATGGGAAATCTAACGCTTTCCAATAAAATGCACTCCATCCTCAAGTGGTCCTAAATTTGATTTCATTGGCCCCATTGATCCATGATCACAAGGGAATGACTATATCCAAGTAGTCATATTTTATGTTACCAAATGGGATAAATTTAAAGCCTTGTAATTTATCAGAGATGGGAATTAGTTAATTTCCTAGATGACATAAATTTTCTAATACTTGGATTTCCTAGGTCTATGGTTTTATATAAGGGCCACCGTTTGTGTCCAATGTAATCAAATAATCTTTTGAGTTATATCAAATTAGGAAAATGAAATCTTCACCTCATCATCCTCAATCAAATGGGAAACTAGAAGTCACCAACATAGAAATGGTGACTCCAAATATTAGAAATATTGGGTACTCAAACTACTAGAGGTAGTGTGGGAATGCACCACAATCTAGAAATCCACCACTGGATTGTTTCCATATGAGATAGTCTATGGGAGAATGTGAATTTTTTCTGTAGAGTTTGAGCTCTAGAATGTAAAAACATCATTAGAGGTAAACATAGATTTGACATCAACATACCAAGTTAGGATATTACATCTAAATGAGTTAGATGAGATAAAAATGGAAGATTTGCACCATATAGAGTTTATTCAACAAAAAAGAAAAATATAACATGACCGTCATACCATGGAAAGGAAGTTCCAAGTTGGGGATTAGGAATTATTTTTTGTATTATAAATAAAAATTGTTATCCAAAATGTGCCCAGGCTCATTTTTGTGGCTAACTCCTTGTGTTCTTGCCTCTCTTGTGCCTCAGTCTACATTTTTTGATTTTCAGGCACTCAAATCTTTCTGGAAATGGCACCATTGGATAGAGCTCTCTCTCAGCTTTCCAGAAAGGTAAAGTTTTCCTCCTAACTCCTCATATTTTTCAAGTTATGGCTCGGTGGAGTTTTTGTGGGAAATTTTCCCCTTGGAAGCCCACAGCCAATAGGAAGCTGCCACGTGTCCCAGGAGGTGGTGGAGAGGACAAAAAAACTTAGAAAATTTTTCAAGTTTTGGTCAAAAAATGCAAAAGGAAAATTTTTTTCCCGCGGGCCCACCGGGCGAATCAGAGTGTGACACGTGTCGGGAGAGGAGGCAAAGTGAAAAAAAATTGCTAAGTGTTTGCGCAAAAATTTTTTGAAATTTGGCCCGGACCAATCAGGACACTGACACGTGTCCAAGAATTGGGTGTCGGAGGAAGTGGTTTTTTGGCTAAGTTTTTCCAAAAAATTCAAAAGCAAAAATTTCCCATGGCCCGCGTGAGTAGGAACGGTCTTCAGAATCATAACGACGGGGGAAAGATGAAAAATTGCAAAGTGTTTTGCCAAAATTTTGCGTCGGCGGAGGGAAAATTTGTTAAGGGTTTTCCGAAATTTTCAAAGCGAAAATTGAATGAAAATAGGACACGTGTGCCTATGGTCCAAGGGTGAGTTCGGGCGTCAGGAAGAAATTTTAAAAGTTTGGCAAAGTTTTCGGCAAAAATTTTCAAAGGCAAAGGATGAGCCCGCGCCCCCTGTCAGCTAATCAAACTTAGACACGTGTCCTAGGACCAAGCAGGGTTCGGAGCTCGGAAAAATTGAGTTTTTTAAAATTTTACAAATTTTTCCAAAAAAAAGGTTCAAAGGTAAAAGGTTAGCCCCTCCGGCCCGCAAGCAATCAAACACCGACACGTGTCCAGCTCGGCGGGCCTCGACAGAGTTTTTGGAAAAAATTGTTTTCCCAAAGGCAAAAAACAAAGAGAAAAATGGTCAGGAAGAGCCCACACCCAATCAAATCATGCCACATGGCATCCAGGTGGTGGAGCATGGGGATTTTTTGAAAAAATTTCCAAATGCAAAAAAGAGGTAAAATTTGAAATTTTTTCCCGCCGATCCGTTTTGGGCCTGTTTTTGCCCTAAATCTTCAAACGGCCATAACTTTCGATCCAGAGCTCAGATTTTCACGTTCTTTATATCAATGGAAAGATGGTAAAATTCTCTACATGATTCCATGGTCAATTTTGAATTTTGGTTTAGTTTGGAGGGAGAAAATCAAAAAATGCTTCTGGTATGCGCCCATGGACAGAACTGACGTTTCAACAACCAATTTTAATGCGAAATGGGTCGCATTCTTCTCCAGTATGGTCAAAAATGTCAGGGCATGGGTTTGTAAGGACCTCCATGCTGTTTTTAATGCATTTTGGTCAATGAGGAATGGCTCCCACGTGTTTTCACATTTTCTCTCTCCTGGGCTCGACCCATGCACTGTAAAAGCTAGATTTGGCTCATTTTTCAAAGGGAGAACACTTTTTTGCACAGCAAGCTTCTGTTTTCACCTTAAGCAAGTGATTTTGGAAGGATCAGACCTTCCAGGGATTGTAACAGGTTTTTCTACCTCTTTGGTGTTGGAATACAAGGATTTTGATGTTGAAAATCACAATGCAGGCTCTGTGAATGCTTTCAGTCCTTTGTATGTGTTGTTTGCTTCATTTCAAACCTTTGATTACAGCTTATCAACCTGTGCATGATGTTTTATGTTACAATTTCTAATTTGTGTCAATTTTCATGAGACAAAAGTGTTCACCACTCCTTTGGTGTATCACCTTTATTAGTTTAGTTTCAATTTTTGCATTTCTTATCCCTGTCTCCTTGCAAATTAGGATAAAATTAGGATCTGAACCTCTGCAGTTGTGCAAATAATAGATCTAATCAGAGGAGTTTGAGGAACCAACCTCTAATCTGGAGATTCCTCTCTCATCTTGCAAGTCCCACACTTGGAGAGAGGTTTCAATGTTGTGCAATCACACTGGATGCCCTAAACATCAACTTAGAACCTTGATTTGCATCCAGGGGTGCTGCTGATTTGCAACAACAGTTTTGGCACGCCCGGTGGGACCTTAGAGGTCTCATTTTTATTGCAGAAAAGTTGATGTGCATCTGCTGCAATTTTCTTGCTTCAAAAGAGCTATAAATTACACATCTGGTGACTCCAAGGGGAAGAATCAACTGGTTTCAGCAGTGCAGGCCTGAAAACTCATGAGAAGAATCACCACAAGGTCAAGAGATGGAGAAGAAGAGGTGCTATTTGAATACCTGTAGTTATCTCCAAGAAGAAGGCAAAGAGGAAGAAGGATTCAAAGGTCTCCATCTCCACCAAACAGAACTCTCTCAACTCCTCCACCTGGTAGGCCTTTCATTCAGTCAACAAGGGTTTTAAGACCAATTAGAATGGCACAAAACAACCCCTATGTCAATTTCACAGGTAGCAGCCCACTTGCCCTCAATGCACAACATCCAATTCCAATTGCAGCCTTGAAGAACATTCCATACTTCACTGGAGAGAATCAGACTACTCCAGGTGATCATGTTAAAGACATTGCCAACCTTTGTGCAATTCATGAAATCAATGAGATGCAAGTGGCTGTCAAATTGCTGGCATCTTCATTCAAGGGGAAAGCATTGCAATGGTTTAGAAGTCTTGCCTCAGGTTCTATTCAGAATTGGAACCAGCTATGTATAGCACTTCATGAGCAATTTGGAGAGAAGGGAGACAACTTGTCTCTTTTGGAGCAGCTGACAACCATCAAGAGAGCTCCCAATGAGCAGCTGACTGATTTCAACTTCAGATTTCAAAAGACTTGGGAGAGAATTCCAGTGGCAGTCAGGCCAGCAGCAGAAGGTGCTTTTCTCTACTACCTCAAAGCTCTAAATTCTGATATTTCTATGTTGATTCAGTCCATGGGAGGCATAACTATCCCTATGGCTTATAGCATTGCCATTAGGGCTGAAAATTGTTTGATCCAAGCTGGAAAACTAGCCCCTAGACCTCCCATGCCATTGTTTCCAAGTTTAGAGAGCCCAAACACTAATCAAGCACCTAATTTGGCTCCTTCTCCCACTCCTAGAAATCAGAGTTCAAATGAAGCTTCTACTTCATCTCCAAGTGCCCCAAATGAGCTTCAAGAAGTCATGAAGCAATTGCAAAACCTAGGCAATGAGCTGGTTACTCTCAAGAGGCAACAAGCCCAAGGTTTTAGACCTTCTTATCAGCCCCAAGCTCAGCCTAACAGGCAGCCATACCAACCACAAAGACCTCCTAATCCAGCTGCAAATATAAATCAAACAAGGCCTCCTGCCAATAGACCATTTCAGCCCTATAATCCTAATGCCATATCTGCCTCTAAGGCATTGGTGCCAACACAAAACAATGTTGCTCAGGAGTATGATTGGTGTTTTCCATGCAATGAACCTCACAACCAATCCATGTGCTTCAATGGTGCTTTGAATCAAGCATTAATGGTGACAACTACTGGTGTGGAGGGTGAGGGCAGTCAAGGAAACAACCAACAACAAGAAACATTCCAACAGCAATCAGCCCCAAATGACACCACGTTGGTAAACTGGCAAGCAGAGGATTTTTGTGGCATGAATCAGACAGTCTCTCAAGGTGTTGCAGCCAACACAAGGTCAAAAAGAAGGAATTTGGGTGAAGAGCAGCCATTAGCTCCAACCAATCCACAACCTTCTATGGCTCCACAAATGGTTGGCAAACAAAATCCAATTTCAAATGCACAAGGGCAGCCAAGAACAGCTCCTAGACCAACTCAAATACCAGTTGTTGCTGCCCACATGCAAGGAGTGAATGTGCCAACCAAGGGACAACAAAGAGATCCTTGATCACCATTCAGTATCATTGATCAGATGAAGAAGACAAATGTAAATATATCAATGTGGGAATCCCTATCTATCCCAGGCCAAAGAGATTTGCTACAAGCTGCCATGAAGGACTGGCCAACTTCGAATCAGAAAGTTCAGATGCAAGAGAAAGTGCTCACAAATGCTGCCCAGCCTGAGGGGAATCATGGAGGACAGCAAGGTAAAATGTTGAAGCCCCCTCCTTTCTATGTTTCATTAATCATTGGAAATCAGTTAGTGCACAATTGCATGATAGATTCCGGGGCAAGTAGCTCAGTGATGCCTAAACAAATAGCTGATCAGCTAGGGCTCTCATATGAAACCATATCCAAAGGGGTAGTGCAACTAGATGGGACACCAATAACAACAGTTGGAGTGATTAGAAACTTGAGTCTTACCTTGCATGCATGTCCAAATGTTGTTGTTTTACAAGATGTATCAGTTATAGACCTTCCACCACTCTTTGCCCTATGCTTGTCAAGGGACTTCACAGCCAAGATTGGAGGATATTTGTCTGCTGATTGGTCACACATGCTGTTCAGAACGAGGTATGGAACCAAAGCTACAATCAGGTCTGAACCTATTGCAAACTTCCACATTGAGCCCTACACTCCAAGTCAGATCAATGCCAATTGTTCAGCATTTGATCAAGAAGATCACCCAAGCACTGATGAAGCTGACACCAAGGTTGGAAGCATCCCAGATCTAACTCTTGATGAATGGGCAAACAAGGTACATGCTTTTGATCCTTATCAAGAAGTAGAAGAATCTGAGCTAGGGGTCTATTGCATACATGAAGAAGATCAGCCCATTCCTAGCATCACCAAGCCAAACCATAAGGATGACAATGAGGTATGGCAGCTGTTTTTTGATGGATCAAGGAGTAGACAAGGTGCAGGAGGTGGAGCCATGCTTGTTTCACCTCAAGGAGTAAAGTACTATTCAGCTTTTAGATTTCAGTTTGCATGCTCCAATAACACTGCTGAATATGAAGCCTTGGTGCAAGGGATGCATTGGGCAATAAAGAGAGGAATAAAGAACTTGCAAGTCTTTGGTGACAGTGAATTGATTGTAAATCAGGTCAAGGGACAACATGCTGCCAAGAATGATCTACTTAAGTGCTACAAGAACAGGGTGTGGGACCTCATGGAAGATTTTGAAGGTTTTGGCATCAAATCTATTCCTAGGAAAGAGAACCAAGCTGCTGACAGGCTTGCAGCAGTAGGGGCAGCCTTTGACATTGTGGAAAGCATTCAACAAGACAAGGTACAACCAAACATCCACGTGATTGTGAGGCCTTCAGTGCCAGATAACAATGTCAGTTGGCAAGTGTTTGAAAATGACCAGCAAATCATCCATTTCTTGCAAGAAGAAGCTGAGTTCTCAGCTAAGAATCAAGAAAAATTGGAACATCAGTATGGTGACCAAGTGGTACAGCTGAGAACTAACAAGCTGCCCAAGGGACTTATCACTTTGGAGTCCATTTTTAATCCCAATGATCAGTTTAGGAAGGAGAAAGCAAACATTCAGGTCAAGAGAGAGGATTCAGTATCCATCTTGGTGGAAGAGAACAAACCATTGCAAATTGGAAAGATGACAACTGAACAAGAAAGGTATGAGTTCATGCAGCTGTGTCAAGAGTTCCCTGATGTGTTTTCTTAGAGCTATGAAGACTTGAAAGGTTTCAATCCCAACTTAGCTCAGCATACCATTGAATTGGATCCAAATACTAAGCCTGTCAGGTAGAAACAAAGACCAGTCAATCCACACATGGAGCCTCTCATGAGGAAAGAATTGAACAAGCTGATTGAGTCAAGGATCATATTCCCAATCAAGCATTCTAGTTGGGTTTCCAACTTGGTTCCAGTCAGAAAGAAGAGTGGAGAGATCAGATTGTGTGTTGACTTCAGAGACTTGAATAGAGCATCTCTCAAGGACCATTACCCACTCCCTTCCATGGAGAAAATCTTGCAAGTTGTGGCTGGCTCCAAGAGGTTTTCACTACTTGATGGCTACTCAGGCTACAATCAGATTATGGTGAAGGAAGAAGACCAGTTCAAGACAGCCTTCACAACCAAATGGGGAACTTATGCATACAGGAAAATGCCATTTGGGCTGTCCAACACTGGTGCTACCTTCCAAAGAGCAATGGACATGGCGTTCAAAGGTTTGATTAACAACATGGTGCTGATATACCTTGATGATATCACTGTTTTTTCCAAAAATGCAGCAGACCACCTCTCTCATTTGAGACAAGTCTTCACGAGGTGCAGGAGATTTGGAGTGTCTTTGAATCCTAAGAAGTGTATCTTTCTTGCACATGAAGGAAAGCTCCTTGGCCATATTGTCTCCAAAGAAGGATTAGCAATTGATCCAGAGAGGGTTGAAGCCATAAGAGCACTACCATTGCCAAGCCACAAGAAATCCCTTCAGAGTTTCTTGGGGAGGATAAACTTTGTTCGGAGGTTTGTCCCAGATTTTGCAGCCCTTGTCAAACCTATCACCAAAATGTTAAAGAAAAGCATGGCTTTCAAGTGGATAGCAGAAGGAAAGGAGAGTTTTGAAGCAATCAAAGAAGCCATCTCTCAAGCACCAACTCTCATCAACCCGGACTTCTCCAAGGATTTCATCCTCTATGCATTTGGAGGTAATGATACTATTTCTGCCATTTTGGTACAGCAGAACAAAGACAACGATGAGCAGCCAATTGCTTTCTTCAGCCAGAGCCTAGATGACTATGAGGTGAGGTATTCTTTTATTGAGAAGCATGTACTTGCAGTAATCAGAAGCTTGAAGAAATTCAAGCATTTAGTCTCAAACAACAAGGTCCAGTTGCTGGTCTCTCATGCTGGGGTTAAAGACTTCCTCCTCAACAAGGATTTGAATGAGAAAAGGGCAGGTTGGATCACTCATGTCATGGAGTATGACATTGAGATCAAGGTCACCAAGCTGGTAAGAGGAAAAGGATTGTGTGAGCAGCTGATTTTGGGGAAGCAAAAAGAAGTATGCAATGAAGAAGAGGCTGTTTTGACAATTCAAGACAGCCATGAGCCAAGTGGCACTCAAGAAGAAAATAATGTTGTCCCCACTCCTTGCTGGACCCAAGGTATAATACACTTCCTAAGCACAGGCCTATGCCCTCCAGAGATGAACAAGACCCAAAGAAGACACTTCAGATTGCAGGTTGTCCCATATGCCATTGTTGATGGAGTTTTGTTCAAGAAAGATGTGAATGGAGTGCTACTGAGATGCATTAGCACAAATTAGATTCATAGGGTGTTGGAAGAGTTCCATGGTGGACCAGCTGGTGGTCATTTTGCACCGAGAGTGACAGCTCTAAAAATTATGAAGGCCAGTTATTATTGGCCCAAGATTTTCAGTGATTGCTTTGCATGGATCAAGAGGTGTAAGAATTGTCACATTCTTCACAGGAAAAGAGAGACTTGCTACCCTTCCATTGCATCCAATCTCAGTTGACCAGTCATTCATGCAATGGGGTTTGGACTTCATTGGAGTCATTAATCCCAATTCAAGCCAAGGGCACAAATGGATTTTGACAGCCACATACTACTTCACCAAGTGGACTGAAGCAGTAGCTCTCAAAGAGGCAAATGAGTCTAGCATCTTAGACTTCTATGAGGGCATAGTAACTAGATTTGGCATACCTACTACAATAATCTTAGATAATGCATTAGCATTCATTGGATCCAAGGTGACTGAGTGGGTTGTCAAGAACGGGATCTACCTAAGTACTTCATCAAACTATTACCCTCAAGGTAATGGCCAGGCTGAGTCTACAAACAAGAACTTGTTGAGGATCATTAGGAGAACTCTTGATGAGAATCAGAGGTCTTGGCATACCAAATTGAAATTAGCCTTATGGGCTGATAGGATAACTCCCAAGAGATCCATGGGTAACTCTCCATTCAGGCTTGTTTATGGAAGAGAGGCAATTTTTCCCATGTCTCTTGAGTTTCCAACATTGAAACTCATGAAACCGTTGGAGCTGTTGGAGTTTGAGGCCATGGAGGTGAGATATGCAGAGTTGATGGAGCTTCAAGAGATAAGAGATTAGACATCCCAAGCAATGGAGAAGGATCAAGCTTTGATCAAGAAGACCTTTGACAGGAAGGCCAAGAGTAGATCTTTCCAGGTTGGAGATCTAGTGTTAAAATGGGATGCAGATAGAGGCAAAACCGGGAAGGCATTCAAAATTTTATGCCATTTGGAGTGGCCCATACATGGTCACGAAGTGCAAGAACAACAATGCTTTCCAATTGGCTTCATTGGATGGTGAAGAACTGCAGATTCCAGTCAATGGAATCTATCTCAAGCATTGCTTCTAAAGGGAAATTCTCCACCTTGTAAATATTAGCTTAGGTTTCCATTCCTTCAAGTGCTTGTGCACATTGTTTTTCTGTAGGTTAGTTTTGCTTTCCCTAAGTGCTTTGGCACAACTTGTTTTCCCTGGAGATGTTTTGCAGTCATTGCTTCCATCAGGGGATATTCCATCTTCCTCCTTGCAACATTTTAAGTCAGTTGGGGTTCCAAACAGAAAATTTGATGACTCCATGCCCAATGGACTTCTTCAGGCAACTGTTATTTTCATCTAGTAGGTAGATGACCCCTGTGAGTCGCTAAAATTGTTATCCCAAATGTGCCCCTGCTCATTTTTGTGGCTAACTCCTTGTGTTCTTTCCTCTCTTGTGCCTCAGTCTCCATTTTTTGATTTTTTTGGTACTCAAATCTTTTTGGAAATGACACCATTGGATAGAGCTCTCTCTCAGCTTTCCAGAAAAGTAAATTTTTCCTCCTAACTCCTAATATTTTTCAAGTTATGGCTCGGTGGAGTTTTTGTGGGAAATCTTCCCCTTGGAAGCCCATAGCCAATAGGAATGATACCACGTGTCCCAGGAGGTGGCGGAGAGAAGCAAAAGAACTTAGAAAATTTTTCAAGTTTTGGTCAAAAAATGCAAAAGGAAAATTTTTGCTGCGTGGGCCCGCTGAGCCAATCAGAGCGTGACATGTGTCGAGAGAGGAGGAAAAGTGAAAAATTTGACTAAGTGTTTGGCGAAGGAAAATTTTTGAATTTTGGCCCGTACGTACCCAAAATTGTAAGGTACTCGCCACGTGTCCAGAACAGTGTAACAAGTGCCCCGGATGATGATACAGGTCTCCTCGCAAGGTGTTCCAAAATCCAGAAAAGCCCTCCCACAGTATAGGGTTAACATCCGAATGCCCCGCTTAGCCCCCGCGCCCTTTGTTTTCCCTTTTTTCCCTCTTTGCCTTGGCCGGTGGGGGTAGAATTGCAGACAAACTTCAGTGAGGCAAAACCGCCGCCCTGCACTAGGCGGCGGAATTTCGTGAATCTAAGGCTAAGAAGGCCCTGCTAGAGTGGTGGTCCTGTGTGTGTTTTCCAGAAATCTTTTGAGGATGACTCGCGTGAAATATCAATCAATTTCACCAGCTTTCTTTCCGACTTGGGCATGCGGAATTTATGTTTTTGGTCCCCTGGAATAGTGTTTTTCCTTTGTTTATTATTTTCTGGAGTTCAATTTGGTTTTGGTTCTTGGGTGTTTGAATTCTATAAATGCATTGTTTGTGCACATGAAATGGTCTGGAGTTTTTGGTCTGAAGCTTGGACTGGAAAGTTTGATCTTTGCTCTCATTCCCTCATTTCTAACTGTTTTAGTTAGTTAGCTTGTTTAGAAGCCATAGCTTGAATTCACTTGCATCTTTATGTTAAATTGCTCAGCTGTTGGTAAGCCACAGTACCCATCTTGTGCAGGCAGCGCTCTCATTTCATCCAATCCAACAAGCTTGCCTGTGAATTTCTCTTTGCTGTAGATTTACTTTCGTTGTGTCTTAGATTCTTAGTTCAATGGTATTTATCCTGGTTAGCTTTAGCGTCAGCTGTTGGTAAGCCACATATCCAACTTGTGCAAACAGTGTTGTTGTTTTATCCAATCCATTGGAATTTTCTAGGATAGCTTAGGAAGCCATTAAAGTTGCAGGTTTTGGTCTCTTCGTATAGGATAGTTTCAGGTTTTGGAGCTTCATGTTGTATGACTTGCAGTAAAAATCCCGCTAGGAATTTTGCATAAGCCAAGCTCTGTACTCTTGCGCTATCCCTCTCCTACTCGCATTATATTCAGTCTGCATTCTGAGCTGTCCTTATCCCAAAATCTACTCCTATTGGTGCTAGCATTACACGCTTTTCTGGATCCACGTGAACATAAAGAACGAAGAGACCATACTGAGGGGACGAGATCACAATACACCATCGGATTCGCCACTGTTCTGCGGAGTCCAGGTTTTACATTTCAAAGTTCTAGTCAGAATTATATCAAATAAAGTAGTTAATCACTTTATTTCAGTTAATTTTATTCTCGATATTGCCTCAGGGAAGCTATGGGGATTGATAGTTTCTGAGAAACTATGATTCACTCCTCACTTCTGAGGTAGGATCGAGAATCTTGCTAAATAGATTAGAAAGCGATTTCATTATTTAGAATAGATATACAAAATTGCACAGACAAATAACCACACTCGGTTATCTTGTTTGTTTTAAGTTATTATTTAGTTGTCAATTCTAAATATTTTAAATAGCTACTTTCTTAAATTCATTTAAATCGTTAGAAAATACAAAAAAAAGAAGTTATATATGCTAGAAGTATACTAGATTTCACTTTAAGGACAGTTCAGATTTATTACTGCTTTTGAATGACAATTACGGGACCTAGGGAGCCCAGGGAATACAGATCTTCGAGCCAATCGTGATTCCTCAGCCCAATCTCATCTACGAGCAATAACTGACATTGACCAGAATCTTAGGATACAAGTCTTCCAAACAACAACAGATTTCTAGCAACTTTCAGGCTTCCTCAGTTAAGAGGATTAAACATAGAAGACGACCAAGCACATACATTTTGGTCAAATCAGCCAAACTACAGATTAGCCTAGGAAAACATCCACATGACTGTAGAACTAGGTTTGAAAGAAAACAAACATTCAGGTGTGATCCTTTAGTTCCACTAGCCAGATTGGCAGGAGACACCCTGCACAGACATAGATACCGTGCTTAAGAATCCAGGTTGCAAGAATGCCTGTAAGGTATTCCGAGAAGATCGCACAACTATTGATTCTAAACATAGAGGCTGAAGAAAGCATATGATTATTGGATACTAAGGGATTAGGACTTGATTCCAGCATGACCATAATGGTCCATCAACAACCACAGCTCTACGGTTGTGATCCACAAATCCCAAAATTTAGCCCAACGAATCCAGAAGTCATTTAGACATAGACACTAGCCTATGCATCTTATATTCAGGTCCACTCCACTTCCACCTATCATCATTGAACAACTAAACTTACTAGATATAGCGGCTAACGAAGCTAGGGAATTCTGGACTAGGCCAGAAAATCATCCATAGAAACGTTTATATTCATCATCCACTATATGACCTTATCGGGAGATATACACGAAACAATCCCAGGTCATTTTCCACGTATTCCGCAACCCATAGATCGAATCACACCAGAGCTCGATATTGATTGGAGCCTTCGAGCAGTCATCCTCAGGGATCGATCTATCACACCAGTCCAAGTTAGAAGGGCCTTCTTTGCCTTAGATTCAAAATTCCACTAGTGCGTGTCGAAGACATTAGACTGCCTAACTAGTTTGTCTGCGGGATATTCTACCATATCCGACCGGCTGTCTCGGCATCCTCGAAGGTCGGGTACGCGGAAGAGTTACCTGTATGATTCTTGGGGCACCTTATTACGCTTTTCCGACGTACAGTGGCCCACCAATTTTGGGTACGTATAGTTACGTCACAGAGGTCCTCATCCATTCGCAGTGGCAGGAAAAAAAGGAAACAATTTCTAAGTGTTGGCTAGAGTTTTTCAAAGAAAATTTTCAAGAGGGTCCTACGTCCAATGATAACCTAGGACACGTGTCCTAGGTGGGTCCAAGGGAAGTTCGGAAGACTTAGGAAGAAATTTTAAAAATTTGGCAAAGTGTTTTAGCCAAAATTTCAAAGGCAAAGGATGAGCCCATGCTGTCAGCCAGTCATACAAGGACACGTGTCTCAGCCCGAAAGGCCAAAAAAGGGTGACATTTTTTCCAAAAGTAAAAAATTCCAAATTTTCACGGAGTTTTGCCCCTCTGGCCCGAAGCAATTTCCAAAGGCCACAAAAACAAAAAATGTTAAGTGGTCCAGAGAGAAAAATTTAAAGGATGAGCCCACACCCAATCAAATCATGCCACGTGGCATCCTGGGTGGTGGGGCGTGGGGGTTTTCTAAAAAATTTTCCAAATGCAAAAAAAGAGGTAAAATTCGATTTTTTTTCCCGCCGATCCGTTTTGGGCCTGTTTTTTCCCTAAATCTTCAAACGGCCATAACTTTTGATCCAGAGCTTGGATTTTCACGTTCTTTATATCAATGGAAATCTGGTAAAATTATCTACATGATTCCATGGTCAATTTTGAATTTTGGTTTAGTTTGGAGGGAGAAAATAAAAAAACACTTCTGGTATGCACCCATGGATAGAACTGACGTTTCAACAACCAATTTTAATGCAAAATGGGTCGCATTCTTCTCCAGTATGGTTGAATAATGTTAGGGCATGGATTTGTAAGGACCTACATGCTATTTTTAATGCATTTTGGTCAATGAGGAATGGCTCCCACATTTTTTCACGTTTTCTCTCTCCTGGGCTCGACCCATGCACTGTAAAAGCTAGATTTGGCTCATTTTCCAAAGGGAGAACACTTTTTTGCACAGCAAGCTTCTGTTTTCACCTTAAGCAAGTGATTTTGGAAGGATCAAACCTTCCAGGGATTGTAACAGGTTTTTCTACCTCTTTGGTGTTGGAATACAAGGATTCTGATGTTGAAAATCACAATGCAGGGTCTGTGAATGCTTTCAGTCCTTTGCATGTGTTGTTTGCTTCATTTCAGACCTTTGATTACAGTTATCAACCTGTGCATGATGTTTTATGTTACAATTTCTGATTTGTGTCAATTTTCATGAACAAGAAGTGCTCACCACTCCTTTGGTGTATCACCCTTATCAGTTTAGTTTTAATTTTTACATTTCTTATCCCTGTCTCCTTGCAAATTAGGATAAAATTAGGATTTGAACCTCTGCAGTTGTGCAAATAATAGATCTAATCAGAGGAGTTTTAGGAACCAACCTCTAATCTAGAGATTCCTCTCTCATTTGCAATTCCCACACTTGGAGAGAGGTTTCAATGTTGTGCAATCACAGTGGATGCCCAAAACATCAATTTAGAAACCTGATTTGCATCTAGGGGTGCTGCTGATTTGCAACAACAAAAATATTTGAAAGGAAAGCTCCAAAATCATTAGTAAAGATATATCAGATTGAATAATTCTATAATAATATGTCTTCTTATCTTATTCATGTAGAGTTTGAGATTTAAAATCTAAAAACATCATTAGAGGTAGAAATAGATTTGACAAAAACATAACATGATAGTATATTGTAGCTGAATGAGTTCAATGAGATAAGAATGGAATTTTTACACACATATAGTTGATTCAACAATAGATAAAAATATGGCATGACCATCATATCATGGAAAGGAAGTTCCAAGTTAAAGATTAGGCATTACTATTTTATTCTAAAAATACATATTTAAAAGGGAAGTTTCTAAATAATTGGTTAAATCCATATCAGAATGAGAAATTATATAATATTTCTATTCATCTTATTCCCATTTATGGAGATTAGAGAACATTGTTGGTTAATGGTCACCGACCGTTATTATATAGAAAACTAGCTATAAAAGAACAATTTACACATTAATGAAAAATAGGATGATGGAGAAGAGTCAGAGGATGCTCAATATGATGGTGACATGGAGATTCAGATGGTTTCATGATGGCATGAGGTGATTTAGTGAGATTGGCTTACTTTAACAAGCCTAATCAGGTGACCTAGCTAGCCTAGGTGATGGAGCATGGTGGTTTGAGTTTCTTGGTGGCTTGAGGAGCATGGTAGTAAGCATGGAGAGCATGTTTGGGGAGTGTTTAGGCACTCACATGAGTTTCAGGGTGCAGGTACAGGTTGAAGACCAAGATTCATGTGCTCATCTAGACTAGGTCTAGGTGTTTGGAGGCATGAGGATGAGTTGTAGAGCCATGTGAGCTCATGGATGCATGTAGGTAAGTGTGTTTTTCATGATGTATAAGGTATTTTAGACCTTTTGGAGAGGTTTCATGATGAGTTATAGTGTTGGTTCAGTTGACCCTAGCCTAAACCATGTAAAACCCCAAGGGCTAGTCATGAAAATGAGATGGGATGAGAATATGGAGACCTATTTGAGATATGATGATGATTGGAGATGATGTAAAAGGGTTTCCTAGAGGTGTGAGAAAAATTTGGAGTCATTCTGAAGAATATTTTGCAAGTTAAGTTGTTTTTGGTGAAACATGGTCAAGAAGAAGGTGTTTTCCAGCTCGAATTGCACCTTCTGATGCTCACCCTGAATTGTGTGATTTGCATGGGACCTTGTGGATTTCAGGGATGTTTTTAAATCAAACTAATAAGGTTTCAAAAAATAATGAGGTCATTTCATCATCACATTTTTATGAACGAATGTTAAGAAGGTAAACAACTTTTTGTGTGTTGAAACCCTAGCTCAAAAGTGGTAGGAGAGATATTGCTCATAAGTGCCCAGAATTGATTTATAGTGTTATTATGATGATTTTATGATGTATAGGACTCCTCCAGGTTTCAAAAAAGGTATGGTAGAGTATGTGGTGATGAGTGGACCCCACTCAAACAGGCAAAGTTTATGAAGAAGTTTAGTTTGGGACAAGGTTGTCCAAAGGAGTTACAAAATAAATTGACATTGTTTTTATCATGGAGTTTTTTCTTTATTTCCATGATGGTTTCAGATCATGGTGATGCTTCTAAATGGAAAAGTGTGCCCTATTTATGAAGACTAGTCAAAAGGTAGTTTTGGGGCAGTTTCAAGCAGTTTTCAGAGATGGACTTGGTTGAAGGCCTTCCACTTGGATTTGGAAGGAAATATAATATGTTATGGAAATAGGATTCAGAGGGATTTTATAATGGTATATGTTTTTTCTCATGATGATTATATTTTATGGTTTGTCCAAGTCAGTTTGTTAGAAAGAAGTTGTGTGGTTTTCAAGACAGGATTGCTTTTGCTACAAGATTGAGGTGAATGAGGCATGAGATGGATTATTTTGATGATTTATATCATTTGGAGAGTGAATAGGGATGAATTTTTTCCTATTGAAGGCATTTGGAGGTCTTATAAGTGGCATAAAGGGTGAAAACTAGTTGAGTTTGTAAAACTACTTTCTGGGCAACTTGATTTGGTGAAGAGGAAATTTAGTGTGGTTTACACATATGGATGTTTCATGAGATATAACATGCATGGATGTGGTATAAAGGTCCAAGGATTCCATATAGTGGTTACATGCCATAGTTGAGTTGTTCTTGGGTGGTCTTGAGGCCCAAAGGTGAAGACAGGGTGGGTACTGGAAACAACTGTTTTGAGAAGGATATGAGCCTTTTGAGTTGTGTTATGAATTTTTTGATTGGTGAAAGATAATTAATGACCATGGTTGATGTTTTTATGTCATATTACACATGTGTGGTGAATTTTGGAGCTTTAATAATCATGGTTTTGGTGTTTTGGTTTTAGCTCATCCAGGTGATGGGGTTTTGAGCTAGTTTTGTGCTTGTTTGTGGTTTTGGGCATGGCGACCTACATGGGTCATATGTGAATGTTTTGATGATTTAATTGGGATTTTTTAAGTTTTATTTGGTCAAAATTAAAGGAGGGAAACCAACCTTGTTGTTTTTATGAAGATAAGGGTATAAAAGTGAAGTTTAGTTCAAATTTGAACTAGTTGAGTGAGAGGGAAAAAGTGTGACCCATATGTGAGTGTGTGTAACAGGTATGAAGGATTGATTCAGAGATGAGAGAGAAGTGTGTAAATAGTTTGAAGAATGTTTTGAGAGTGTGTGTGCAAGAGTTTGAAGCCAAGACAAGTGAAGAAAGTGTGAGAAAGAGTGAGCTTGGTGTGCAAGGGTTTGAACAAGGGTTTGAAGGTGTGTGAGCTGAATAGTGATCTCCATCAGTTGTTTAGCAAAAAACATCATATATCTTCATTCAAAATGTGGTTGAGTGGGTGCTTGATCATCTTATGGGGTTGTATCCTCCTTGTGGAGTTGGTGCTTCACTAAACTAGGGGTTGGTGCTCCTTGTAGGGTTGGTGCTCTACTAAACTAGGGGTTGGTGCTCCTTGTGAAGTTGGTGCTTCACTAAATAATTTTTATTTGAGTAATATAATCAGAATTTTCAGTGGGTTTTCTTCCCCTTGAGGGTTTCCCACTTATATCTTGTGTTATGGTGTTCTCTCTCTTGTTCATGGTTATTTGAATGATGTTATCTGATGTTGTGCACACATTAATGAATGGTTGAATGGTTTATGGTTTAAGTAAGAAAATATGAAATTGATTAAAGTTTTTAAGGACTGATTCACCCCCCCTCAGTCCATTGTGCTTCCAACAATTGGTATCAGAGTAGGTCCTTTTGGAGAAGTTTGATCACTTGAAAGGAGATCCTTTGAAGCACAAAAATGGTGAGTCAACAGAGTGGTTCTTCTACCAGCAAGGAACCATTGTTTGATGGAGTGAACTATGATTTTTGGAGTTTGAGGATGAGGAATCATATCATGTCCCTAGGGTTTGATATTTGGAAATATGTGGAAGATGGTTATATTGTTCCTGCTACTCCTCCAACTAGTAATGCAGACAAGAAGTTGTGTAGTGCCAATTCAAAGGCTATGAATGCTATCATGTGTGGTCTAGGAGAATCTATGAGATTGTTAAGGTGATGCATTGCAAATCAGCCAAGGCTATGTGGGAGAAACTTCAGGTCCTTTATGAAGGAGACTCCAAGGTGATAATTTCTAAGCTTCAAACTTTCAGAAATCAGTTTGAAGGACTTAAAATGAGTGATGATGAGTCCATTGCTGCATATTTTCTTAGGGTTGACAAGGTTGTCAACACCATGAAAGGGTTAGGTGAAGATGTGAAGGAAGAAGTTGTTGTTCAAAAGGTTTTGAGATCTCTAACTCCTAAGTTTGATTCCAAAGTGTCTGTTATTGAAGAAGCCAAGGATTTGACTCATTTGAAGATGGATGAGTTACATGGGACCCTAACTACATATGAGATGAGGATTCAGAATCCAAAAACCTAAGAAGAAGGAGATAGCTTTCAAATTGAAAAGAAGACAAAGGAAAGAATACTAAGGTTGGTGATGTTTCTCATGAGTTGGATGATGAAGAACTATTTGCCATGGTTGCTAGAAGATTGGACGTTGGAACTGGTAAGTACAAAGGTATGCTTCCTTTTAAATGTTTCATTTGTGGTAAAGTAGGTCACTTTGCTACTAAGTGTCCTCATAGGCATGAAAAGGAAGGTGATGATGATCATGAAGGTAGTCATGAAAAGAAAAATCAGAAGTATAGTAAAGACAAGAAGAACTTCAAGAAGTTTGACCACAAGAAGAAGGGAAAGAAGAGTTTTTACACAAAGGAAGAGGATTATTCTTCTGAAGCAAGTAGTGAGAGTGATGTTTCAGATTCTGAGTCTGAATCTGATCATGGAGATGTAGGAGATGAGGTCTTGTTCATGACTAAATATGCCATGAGATCTACTAGTGGTGGTTCTACATTATTAGGTGATTTCATATCAGATTCTTGCAAAGATTTTGAAGAAGAAGAAGATGATGTTGAAATGAATTGGTATGTGTCCAATATGAGTTAAAGCATGCTGAAAAGAATGAAATAAGAAGCTAAATCTCAAGTCAAAGAATATGAAACAAAGATTCATGACTAGAGAGAAACATTGGGTTGTTACAAAAAGCTTGATGAAACAGTGAGAAAGCTAGAGATGCAAATGAGTTTCTATGACTCTAAAAAGAGAATCTAAGGAAGAAGAAGTGATCTTCTTAAGAGAGAGTTGTCTGATGCAGTTGGTAAGAAAAATCATTTTAGAAATTTGAGAAAAGTCCAAGGATCTTGATGATCTTCTTGAGCAAACAGAAATCAGCAGGTGATAGAGTAGGTTTGGGTTTCAAAGATGACCTCAAGGGAAAAGAAATGAAGCAAGAGGATAGTGTTCCAAGAAAGGATGGTGAAGGACCAAGCATCAAGTGTGGAAAGAAATAAATCTTCATCAAAGACAATGTGAAGACAAATCCATTAGGAAACCTAATGCCTCAAGGTATGAAAGATATTTTAGTGGTTATTGTTTTACTTGTAATGGATTTTGGTCATAGGGAAAATGAGTGTAGGAGGTTTTTTAGATATGATCAACCATGGAGAGATAGTAGGAGTGATCAAGCTAAGAATGTAGTATGCTACAATTGTCATGAGAGAGGTCATGTTGCTAGATATTGTTTGTATGATCCACCTAGTCAAGTTGAAGGCTACAAAGGTAAGAGTTCAGTTGTATGTTTCAGTTGTAATGAAGTTGGTCATGTTGCTAGAGAGTGTCACTATGGTTTCTCAAGGAAAAATCAAGAGATTTTCAAGGTCCTAAAGTGCAAGAAAGAAGCTTTCAGGTGTCTAGATTGTATACTAATAGTCAAGGTAGGATATGGGAGCCTAGAAGGAACAATAATGGTCCACAAAGAGCTGATGTGATGTAAATCAAGTGTGTCTCAGGTACATATCAGAAAAAGTATGATGGAAGTGATTTTTAGGTGTCTAAGAGGTCATGGGACCTCTTCAAGGATTTCTTCTAGATCCATCATGAAATATTATGCCTCTACTAGGATTCTTAGAGGTATATTGATCCATATGAAGCATTGAATGAAGGGGGAGCTGTCAAGGTTGATGTGTGTCTCCTCCAAGGTGTCAAGGTATGTTGTCATATAAGTTCAAGTATGTTTTTGAGGTCCTATTTGTTGTTTAAAGTTGTGAAAATGGTAAGTGTTTTTGTCAAGGTATCTTAAGTGTGTATTGTTATGTTCTCAAGTTTGTATTTATCATATCATGATGTGTTGTCATGTTATAATGTCTTGTTAGAAGGTATGTCAAGTAAATTTGTAGTCTTAAATGAAGTCAAGTTATGATGCATGAAATCTAAATGTAGAGTCATATTCTTGTCTGAGTTAGTATATAAAGTTGGTATGATCAAAAAGTCTTTCATGGTTACCTTGTGAAGTCAATTTGTGAGTCAAAGTTGTGATGTGTCATAGGATTGTCAAAAGGTATGCTTATCATGTCTTATATCAAGTTTATAGGTAATTTCAATGTATGTGAAGTCTGTTGTGAATTGTCTCAAAAGGTTGATGAAAAGTGATAAAGTATCATAGAGTATACATGATGTCTTCAAGAGTCATGTGTATTGTCATCTAGAGTTATGAGTCTAATGTATTTAAAGGTAATGGTATGATGTTCATGTTATCTATGGATTCAAAGTATACTGATGTCTAATGATTATGAATGAAGGAGAATTTAGTAAAGGATGAGTCATCAAATATGATGACTTGATCAGACCATCATCAAGGAGTGATTGTGGTAGAGTTCAAGGGTGATTGTAAAGAAAGATATAAAAGTAAGAAGGTTTCAAGTAAGTGAAGTGTGGTTTTTTGATTCATAACAAAATATATGAAGGTGTCTCAAGGTATTATGACATAGAGGGAATTTATATGGTTTTGGAAAATTTTGAAGAGTTAAAATGAAAATTTGTGCACTTTGAGTTGTCTAGTTACCCTAACTAGGGTTTATGAGTTCATAAGCAGTGGTGTGAAGGAAAATCTAGTGAAATGGTGTAAATGAAATGGAAGTTGAAAATGAAATTTGGAATAAGTGATCATAAATTTGATCCTACTTTGATCTTTAAAGTGATTAAGTCCATGATGATTCAAATGATTCATTGAAATCTATGACAATTCTCATAATTGTTGACATGTCCACAAACCTAATTAGGAGACTTAATTGTGAAGTTGAAATTGTAAATTTGGTTCAGATCTTTGAAGAAATGCATGGTTCAATTTATGTATTTAAAGGTAAAAAATGGGTATGAAAATTATAAGGTTTTCAAAAAAGTAATGATTTCTCTGTGAAAATTAATAATTGAAAATTTAGTAAGTGAATCTTAAGGATCAAAATAGGGCTAGTAAATTGCAATAGTAAATAGTAAGAAGTGAAAAGTGAGATATAGGATCTTAAAGGAATTTTATGTCAAATGAAGTTTTTTGATTAATAAGGAGATTAAAACATGAAGGGTTTAAAATCTAAGTATAGGAAAAAATGATGGTAATTATGGTTGATATTTTTGAAATAAATTATTAAAGTATAGTTGAATGAAATGTATGAAGGTAAAATATTTGAGGTTCAAGTATGATGATGAGTCAAGATGTAGGTTTCATGTAATAAGTGTGATTTTCAAATGAATGTCATAACTTAACTTATGATTTCAATTTAATGTAAGAATGATCATAGAGGATGATTCAATGTATTAAAATACTGAGAATTATGAAAAGATTATAAGAATGTAAGCAGAGAAGTGAAAAAGGTCTATGGAAGCTTAAGTCATGATAAAAGGCTGATGTCTGAATGAGATTTGGTGAAGATTATATAAGTAAATGAAATGTAGTAATGATTTGAAGATGTTATATATGAATGAAGTATTGTCAGATATGAGTTGTGGTACAAGTATGAAAATGAAAAGCTAATTTGAATGATGTAGTAATAATGAAGGTTTGTGAAGTTTCAAGTATAGTTGAAAAGAGAATGTTTTGAAGGTTGTATGAAGGTTGAAGAGCTAATTAGTTAGATGAATTCAAGGAGTTTTATGAAGTCTGAAATGGTATTTCAAGTGATTAAGAGTACTTGAAATGAAAAGATGTTCAAGAAGATAAGGTATGTTATGAAGCAAAAATAAGATGAATTTTAATGAAATTGATGATATACATGATTTCAAGTGATAAAATAAGATGATGTGGGTATGTAGGTGGTTTTGAGACAAGGGGAGAGTTATGAAGACTTTGTGTGTTCAAGATCATTAGGTAAAAGGTGTTATAGATTTAATTATGATAGTTATATGATATGAAGAAATGAGTATTTTGTATGTTCAAGAAGTATATTTCTTGGTGATCATTGAAGTTATATTGAATGTTGATTTAGAAAGTAAAATGGTGTGCTATGGTTTGAAGAGTTCTCAAGATAGGGGGAGACTCTTTTGAGCATGAATTAAGGTGTGAAAGTGTTATAGAAGAAATGTAGAATTAAGGTATGATGATATGGTTATATGATGTAGGTTATTATGGTCATGAAAGTAAAGAAAAGTTCAAGTAATGTATGATATGAGAGTATAAAATAAAGATAAATAAAGTGCAGGTAGTTAATAGTAGTGAATGGTAGTTGATGATCTAAATCAAGGTATGTAAGTGTAAGAAGAATAAATAGCTAAATTCCTAAGGATGGTGTGGTATATTAAAGGAGTAATATGCAGGTTTCTACAAGAGTGTAAATGGTTTTTGATTCAAGAGGTAGTTTTGCTTCAAGTGGATAAATGAAAAAGAGTTAAAAATACTGAAAAGAAAGTTTCAGGGCAGTCCTAAAGTGATTGAGTCATGTCTATGACATGAAATCAAGGTAAGAAGTCAAGTTTGTGTTTTCTACTAGAGTTGTGATAGGTATAAGTCCAGGGGGAGTGATAAGGAAGTTATTTGATGGTTGAATCATAGAGGCATTGTCCAAATTTTGGTCTAAATGTACACTGAAGAAGGTTTGTTTAAGGGATTTCAGTCCTAAAAAGGTGTGTGAAAAAGGTATAAGATGAAACAAGTTTTGATCTTATAAGTTGAGATGTGATGTTTGCACTCAAGAAGAGGTAAGAAAGATGTTTTTTTTCTATATCATCATTTTTGGCATGTATAAGTGTTATGTATGCATCTCTTTCCCAAGGGGAGTACAGTGTTAAATGCTTTGAAAGAAGGTCAAAATCAGAATTTTGTGAGAAATTACAAGTTTGTGAGCTAGTATGAAGACTTTGGTTGATGTTTCCAACCAAGAGGTGATCATATGAAGCTGAGAAAGGTGAAGATCATGCAAGTATATGTATGATTTTTCATTAATGTAAAAAGGGGGAGAAGTTTAGGTGGTTTTCCATCAATGACAAAGGGGGAGATTGTTGGCATGTTGAGTTCTAGGTGTTTTCATTGATGTAAAATCTCATTAATGACAAAGAGGATGATGGAGTAGAGTCATAGGATGCTTAGTAGGATGATGACATGGATATTTAGGTGGTTTCATGATGGCATGAGTTGATTCAGTGAGATTGGCTTGGTCTAGCAAGCCTAGTCAGGTGACCTAGCTAGCCTAGGTGATGGAGCATGGTGGTTTGAGTTTCTTGGTGGCTTGAGGATCATGGTAGAAGCATGGAGAGAATGTTTGGGGAGTGTTTAGGCACTCACATGAGTTTTAGGGTGTAGGTACAGGTTGAAGACCAAGATTCAGGTGCTCATCTAGACTAGGTCTAGGTGCTTGGAGGCATGAGGATGAGTTGTAGAGCCATGTGAGCTCATGGATGCATGTAGGTGAGTGTTTCATGATGTATTAAGGTTGTTAGGACCTTTTGGAGAGGTTTCATGATGAGTTATAGTGTTGGTTTAGTTGACCCTAGCCTAAACCATGTAAAACCCCAAGGGCTAGTCATGCAAATGAGATGGGATGAGAAGATGGAGACCTATTTGAGATATGATGATGATTGGAGATGATGCAAAGAGGTGTGAGAAAAATTTGGAGTCATTCTGAAGAATATTTTGCAAGTTATGTTGTTTTTGGTGAAACAGGGTCAAGAAGAAGGTGATTTCCAGCTCGAATTGCACCTTCTGATGCTCACCATGAATTGTGTGATTTGCATGGGACCTTGTGGATTTCAGGGATGATTTTTCATTGAGTTAATAAGGTTTCAAAAAATAATGAGGTCATTTCATCATCACATTTTTATGAACGAATGTTAAGAAGGTAAACAACTTTTTGTGTGTTTGAAACCCTAGCTCAAAAGTGGTAGGAGATATTTTCTTAATAAGTGCCCAAAATTGATTTTAGTGATAGTATGATTATTTTATGTTATATATGACTCCTCAATAGGTTTCCAGAAAGGTATGATAGAGCATGTGGTGATGAGTGGACCCCACTCAAACAGGCAAGTTTCTGAAGAAGTTCAGTTTGGGACAAGGTTGTCCAAAGGAGTTACAAAATAAATGGACATTTTTTTAGTATGGGAGTTTTTATTTATTTCCATGATGGTTTTAGATCATGGTGATGCTTCTAAATGGAAAAGTGTGCCCTATTTATGAAGACTAGTCAAAAGGCAGTTTTGGGGCAGTTTCAGGTAGTTTTCAGAGATGGACTTGGTTGAAGGCCTTCCACTTGGAGTTGGAAGGAAATGTAATATGTTATGGAAATAGGATTCAGAGGGATTTATAATGGTATATGGTTTGTCTCATGATGATGATATTTTATGGGTCATCCAAGGTCAGTTTGTGAGAGAAGAAGGTTGTTTGTTTTCAGGACATGATTACTTAGGCTAAAAGAATGAGGTGAATGAGGCATGAGATGGATTATTTGATGCTTTATATCAGTTGGAGAGTGAATAGGGATGAATTTTTTTCCTATTTAAGGAATTTTTAGGTCTTGGAAGTGGAAGAAAGGGTGCAAACCAGTTGAGTTTGTAAAACTGCTTTCTGGGCAACTTGATTTGGTGAAGAGGAAAGTTGGTGTGGTTTGCACATATGGATGTTTCATGAGCTATAACATGAATGGATGTGATATAAAGGTCCTAGGATTCCATATGAGTGGTTACATTCCATATTTGATTTGTTCTTGGGTGGTCTTGAGGCCCAAAGGTGAAGACATGGTGTTGGAAACAACTTTTTAGTGAAGGATATGAGCCTTTTGAGTTGTGTTATGAATAATTTGATTGGTTAAAGATAATTAACAACCATGGATGATGTTTTTATGTCATATTACACATGTATGATGAATTTTGGAGCTTTAATAATCATGGTTTTGGTGTTTGTGGTTTTAGCTCATCCAGGTGATGGGGTTTTGAGCTAGTTTTGAGCATGTTTGATGGTTTTGGGCATGACCGACCTATATGGGTCGAACGTGAATGTTTTAATGAATTTATTGGGATTTTTTAAGTTTTTTTGGTAAAAATAAATGAGGGAAACCAATTTCTTTGTGTTTTGAATGAAGAGAGTGGTATAAAACTGAAGTTTGAGTTCAAATTTGAACTAATTGCTTGAGAGGGAAAAATTGTGACCTATGTGAGTGTGTGTAATAGGTATGAAGGAATGATTTAGAGATGAGAGAGTGTGTGAAAGGTTTAATAATTTTTGAGAGTGTGTGTGCAAGGGTTTGAAGAAAAGACAAGTGAATAAAGAAAGAGAAAGAACGAGCTAGGTGAATGAGGGTTTGAACAAGGGTTTGAAGGTGTGTGAGATGAATTAGTGATCTGCATCAGTTGTTGTAGCAATAAGACATCATAGATATTCATTCAAAGGTGGTTGAGTGGGTTCTTGATCATCTTAGGGGGTTGTATCCTCCTTGTGGAGTTGGTGCTTCACTAAACTAGGGGTTGGTGCTCCTTGTAGGGTTGGTGCTCTACTAAACTAGGGGTTGGTGCTCCTTGTGAAGTTGGTGCTTCACTAAATAATTTTGATTTGAGTAATATAATCAGAATTTTTAGTGGGTTTTCTTCCCCTTGAGGGTTTCCCACTTATATATTGTGTTATGGTGTTCTCTCTCTTTTCATGGTTATTTGAATGTATGTTGTATGATGTTGTGCACACATTAATGAATGGTTAATGGTTTATGGTTTAAGTAAGAAAATATGAAATTTAAATTAAAAAAAGGTTTAAAAACTAGAAATGACATCCACTTAAAAAATGATTGAAAACCAAAAATGACATCCACTTCAAAAATATAAAATAATAAATACATATATAAAATAACATTTTAATAGAGAATAATAAAGATGGATTACTAGAAAATATTCGTCTTCCTCCCTTAGGAACAAGAAGGACACATGTTTCTAAAAATAACATCTAGATATGTACTTTATGTTTTATTATTTATTTACAGTTTAAAAGGTCATTTTAAAACACTTTAAGTAAATTTCATATCTGAATGATCAAAATGGAAGCAACTATGTTTCCCGTAAAAATCTAAAGTGACATGACAGTCCAAATAATTTGTATAAGTGAAATTAAGTATGGAGTTTAATCCACATGTATGGAGGAATAAATGAGCATGTAGGGTGAAATTTTAAAGTCAATGCAAAGGACATAAAATCATGGTACACTACCTATGCCACCTTAATGGTGTTTATTCCTTGATGTACCTTTTTGTTGCAAACCTTTTCATTGTCTCCATCTACTACCAAAAACAATGTTATGCATCCCCAAAATAGTCTGGAGCTATGGATTCAAAGAAATAGTTTGGACCACATGTCATCCATAACCTCCTCTAAGATGAAGCATCAGTCTAAATATTTAGATTCACAATATGATTTCAATTTTTGGAAATATTCAAAGGATTTGAAAAATAAATGGTAGAGGAATTTGTGCTTAATCTAAAAGAAGTCAAGTATAAAGTATAGAGAATGAATATCAAGGTGAATACTTATATTATAAGCAAAATTTATGGAATTATTGATGGAGGAGATTTTTCCAATTACAAGGTTCCACATAATGAGTTAATTACTAATTTACAATCCCAAGGTGAACCAACATTAATATTGTGCTAAGATAGTACTATCAAGACTAATGGAATCATCAAGGAAAGCTTCCACAAGTTGTGGAGATTTGTAGTAAAGTGTGTGATGAAGTATTTAGAAAATTGTGGTTATCCCTGCTATGAGGATTCTAAATCATCTTCATCATGGAACAAAGCAGCCTAAATTTCAAATTAATATACCTAAATTACTACATACTTATTTTTAATCAATGGACAAGAAATTCAATGACAAGGGAGGGCTATTGAAACATACTGGGAAAATCCATCTAGTTTATAAAAACCATTTATTGCAGAGAAAATGGGGAGATTGCATGACATAGGTTTTTAAAATTTTTTAAGAAGGGTGAGACTAGTTTGAAACCCTCAATCAAAACTTATGTTCAAAAAATTAAGGTTAAAACCCTCACGAAAAAGGAATAAAAGTTTAGTTTGAAGTTAAGGAATAAGTTTTAGTACCCCTAAGCTCTGAATCAGATGAAACATCAAAGAATGAATCACCCCTATAAAAAATTAAAATCTAAACTATAAGGAGATACAAAATGAGGAGGATCATACAACAAAAATAAGATGAGTTTGATGAAGATCGCATGATGGTTGAAAAAATATAGAACTAAGGGCAACATGTGACCTTCCCATCACAAGAACCCTCATACATTATGACTAGACATGAAAGGGTTGAAGAACCAATTGATGTACTAATTGTAAATATCCATGCCATGGAATAAGCTCAGGGATCTCAGTTAAAGAATAAAATATTTTATAAGGGTAAGGCCCATTTGCAACAAATAGATGAGAATTTTAGTCAACCAATGAAACAATCACAAGAGGCTCCAAGTTCACCATATGAAGGAAATAGAGAGACACTCTAAGTAATGGAATTATCCCGTGTTGAACTATCTTTCCAATTATAAAAAAATAAATTGAAAATTTGGATTAGTTATTAAAATAAAAAGTGACTATGATATAAGGCTTAAAAAAATATATTGAGCTTGTAAAAGTAAACACCATTAACTCCAAAAAATAAATTCTTACATCTAGAGGCATAGTTAGATTTTTTTTTCAAAAGAATCTAAAGAAAAATATATTCAGGTTTTTTATTTAAAAGATGATCTTAGAGGAAAAGAAATTATGATTGAAGTAATTTCTAGAAACTAGCAAAATGTTGTGTATATATTCTACCAAGACAATAGATATTCCAAAGATAAGATAGAGAATTACAAGGTCATAACTCACATACTTAGACAATAAAAAGGTTTAAAATAAATCCCCCTTTCCTATTTTGGTTGCTAAAGGTATGCTTCATGTATGGAAAGGTGTTATGAACTAAGAATTGTAGAATCTCATAATCAGGAGATGACAATAGAAGTTAACATGCAAAAAGATTACAATGTAATTTGGAAGAAAATATAACAACTTGTTAAATGGGGGAAGCCTTATTATCTTGTAGGAAAACCTCTTACTTCTATGTTATATTTATTAGTGAGAAATTTAGAAAATGGAAATTATTCAGAATATCTCACCAACAACTACATGATCTAGTTAATGATAGGGAGTTTATGGAAGGATGTAATTCCAAAAAAACTGAATTGATGAATCTTCTCTGTGAGTTCTTTGGAATTTTTTTTTATCTTAAGCCATGATAAAAGTTTTCCATTAACTTATTCACATGGGAGGTTCAAATGAGAGCTCACACCTCTACATTGAAAAATAAAGAAATTTGGGTTGATAAGATCAAATAATTATATGATATTCAAGCACATGCATGACTCATTATAAGGCGAAAATTCCCTACACTAAAAAACTTATTACAACCTTCAAAACCCAAGTCCAAATTACTCAGCTATAAAAACATTACTTAGCTAGTCTTGAGGAACTTATCATAGACTTTAAAATATATACTGATAGGAATTTCACTATACCTTTTAGGGCTTGCAAAATATGATGACATGTTTTTCTAGATGAATTCAAAAATAGGTATGTATTCTTCCCTTATAACTTGAGATGGACCCACACAATGTCTTGGGCCTTAGTTTCAATAATTAGAGAGCTAAAATATGAATGGACTGGAATGCATTAGAGACCACCCTTATATTGGGAATTGTTTCTATGTTTTTGTCATTTATGTCAAGTGTCACATTTATGTCAAATGGTGTCAATGTGGTTTAGGTTTATCTACGAGCTGTCATTCATAACCAATCTTTAAGGTTGATTGTTAGTGTCCAATCTTGATGTCAAGTCATGGTGTCTTGGTCAACATGTCTAGTTGAGTAGCATGATTCTTAGTACATGTCAAATAATTATGGTATAATAAGCATACTCTAAAATGTTGTTTAAAAGGGGTTAATAAGTCTGTAAAATGTATTCAAGTTTAGTTATCTTGAATGATGTGTTGGAGGAAGCCATTTTAGGCCTAATCTTAGACCTAGGTTAAGTAAGATGAGTTGTTAGCATGTGAAATAATGTAGAGAAGAATTGTTTGAGAATGTAAGGAGTATGTTGAGGTTGAAAAAAATGTGTATGAGGTGTACCAGGTCACTATTTAGGTATATGATGCACAATGGAGGTCCTTTTGAAGAAAAAAATTGAGAACACAGATACAAATCATGGGTAAGTCTTAGTGTCTAGATATTTTTCAGAGGTTACAGGGAAATGATGAGAGTTAAAAAACATGAAGGATGTTTTTGCAGTGATGTGAGAAAATTTTCAGGTCAGAAGGATCAAGAAAAAGTAATAAAAGTCAATTTTAGCTCTATTGAGTTATAATAAATGTAAATTCCCATCTTGATGTCAAGTTTGATGTGTTTATTCATACATGTGTGCTTTACACAGGGTCATGTTCCTTTCAAGGATGTTTGTATATAGAGTCAAATATTTTGTAAAAATAATGAATCAATTTGGTGTTCAAATATTTATGAACAATCATTTACAAGCCAGGTTGGTCAAAACCCTCATAAAACCCTAAACCTAGAGTGATATGAAATAAATAAAGAGTTTGGGATCAAATTGTCTTGGGAAATATAATGTGATGCTTTAGGGTTTTAGAGAATTCATCAAAGATCATTTTAGTGGAAATTTCATGTTTTAAGTGTTTCAATAAGTTGAATAAAAACCCTAGTTTTGTGGAGATTTGTAGGTAAAAATATGAGATGAAAGCTTTATGTGGCAAAATGAATTGTTCTAGAAATATTTGGAGGTGTTCTAGATGGTCATGGAAATTTTGGGATTATTTAAGTGGAAAAAATTTGAGAAACAAATCCTCCAAGTTACCTTACCACAAAAAGGCTATAAGAGATAAAACTAGTCTTGCGGTTCGAGGCAAGGTCACCTTGAACAATTAATGTATGAATAAAACCTATACCGTCATGATTTAGGTTACAATTTTTTTGAGAAAATGCCTATAATATTTGATGTAATGAATATCAAAGATAAAACTAATTCTAAAGTTGAGATTGGTTCCACACATAGCCTCTTTAAAGACTTGGCTGAAACCACCCTCTTCCTTTAAAATGTCCATTTGTACCCTTGATATCATTTACCCATCCCTCATAAATCAGGATAAAAAATGTCACACCTCCATGGAACTCTTTCAGAATGATGAGGCCATCTAAGAATTCCTTGAGACTCAGGACCCTATTCCCTTATAAAACCACAAGAAGGGATTTGATATGAACCTCGACACTACTTATTACCTTGGCAAAGAATTTGGGTGCTCCAGCCCACCAAAAGTCAAAAATGAAAATAAAAAATGGAAAAAATAAGAATATAATCATGTATAGTGAAAACATACCTGTGCGAAAAAGAAAAAGTGAAAAATTGAAAAGTAAAAAGCAAAAATAAAAGGATGCATCTCTAGGTGAAAACCATTCTAAGGTGCTAGAGAGAGGAGGCTCATTTCCAGATAAATTAGATGACCTACACAAGCATACAATTTTTTTCCAAGACACCAATACATCTAAAATTTTGGTAGAAAAAACTATCACCATCAATATTGGAGTAGACAATAATCCCAAAAGATCAGTACTTTAATGCTTTTACTTAAATTGTGTTTAACCATTCAGCATTCATTATCCATTATATGAGAAATATCAAGTATCTTAGAAAATCATCAAGCAACATATCAAACATCCACAGAAGCATGAAAAAGAGAAAACACATAAACACCGTATTTAATAAGGAAACCCTTAAGGGAAAAACAAATCACTGAACCTATTCATAGATTACTAAACACAAATGACTCCTATGAATATTACACATCACAAGATATTTATTTAGTGAGCCACCAACCCCATAAAGAGCACCAACACCTATTTAATATTAAAACCATTCTATAAGGAGGATACAACCCCCAAGATGATGAAACACCTACTTAGCCACCTAAAATGAAGACCACTTAATGTCCTTGTTGCTCAACCAAGTGATTTTGATCACTTTTTTAGTCATCTTCACTAAAAAATCTCTCAAAGTAACCTTCTTGACTTCTTCACTCTAGGGATTCTTCACCAAACATGATTAAATTAGGTGACCTATCTCTATAGCTATATAAAACAATAATAACCTCATAAAAATCACCTATCATGGTCACTAAGATCTTCAACACATCCTTAATCACCTATCTAGCTCACTCATCTTCATGCACACTGATTAGGTCTTCTTCTCCAACTAGGTCATGTATGAATGAACTTCTTTAAGCTTTCAATTTTTAGATTAGAAACATAAAATAATTATCCATCATTTGAAGGCTTTATATTATTCAAATATTCCCTCATATCTTTCTCATACCCTCTTCCCAAATTCGTTACATTCCTATCCTACAAGCACACACAAATGAGCCTTCTCAACTAGCTTATATACTTGTCTTATGCACCCACATCATGTAAGTCAATGTTCAAAGGGAATATACCATGAAAAAATCATAATAACATTATGAGGACATCATACACAAGACCATATAGGTCAGCCATATCACCATCATACCCAATTCTCTCCATTAGGTCTCCAATAGGCCTAGTTGCACCAAAAATCCTTCTCGCCAAAACCAAATCCTTGGATCACTTCAAGAACAACATAAAAGACCTCATAATTCTTCCACCATACTTGATAATCTCTACATCACCTTATCATGTCATGAAACCATCTCAGGAACATATTTGTTGTTGTGTACCAAACCCTATACCTCAAAGATGTGGCTCAATACCACATAAAATGACCTTAAATATGAAAGTGTAATATATCACTGCAAATATATTGATATCAAATACATCACCAATTTCTCATACTACCACAAATCAAACAATAGATGCCTCAAAACACCTCTGTAAGAAGACTACCTTGAAACTTCCATTTCATCCTCAAAGACTAGTCTTTCAAGATAAGGAACAAATCATGTACACGAAGTAAAAAATAGGGAGCTCATGTCATCAACCATGGTCTAAAACCATCATGTACATGAAGTAAAAAATCCCATGATTCAATAAATTCTAAATTAGTCACCTGGTCCAATGGACAATATTGCCACAAACTGAAACACATTGAAAAACTTACAAATTTGATTGGGGTCCACACACAATCAAGATAAAAAATCACCACCATAAGAAATTTGAAAGAGTCATCTACAACCTCCAATCATCAAACTTTATCAAACACTTTATTTTGGGCCACCATAAGCAATATTTTCTGTATCGCTCTCAAACTAGGGTTTTGAAGTCATAATAGAGCGGTTTTGGTGTTAAAGATGGTTCATAAAAATATGACGATAAAAAGACCTCATTCCACATGGAAAGTATTCTTAGGAGACCTTCAAAACTTTTCTTAAAATATCATCCTCCCATACAAAGAACACACATGTGGGTGAGTTCTAAAAGTTGACTTTTGAGATGGAAAGTAGTGTTTTGAGAGATCAAAAGAGACTAAAACAAATTTTTATGCTTTTTCTTTCTGAACTTTAAATTTGTACACACCTCTATAATGATCTCATCCAAAATTTCCAATGCTCATACATTCTCAAATTCATTTGGAACTTATCATGCTACCTAGTTTGCACATACTTTCTTTCCTTGTCTTCTAGATCTTACTTTTAAGGACAATGAATATGCACTATACATATGAACCATGGCCTTATACACCTTCAAAATTTTAGTGTTTGAATTGAAATCACCATTTTATCTTGTGTATGCCTTTGAAAATTTCATTTTGACTGGTTTTCTCATATAAGAACGTGTATATGAAGATATTGTCATGATAAATTCATTTGAAAATCTTGTGTTTAGGAAGTAAATCCTCTTTTTCAGTTGAGGAATGTGATAGTCATGTTTCTCCTAAAAATCCTTGTACATATTGACCATGAATAGGGAGTAATCTTAAAAATATATCCTCAGTTGTCTGTGGTTACCAATTTCACAATTTATCCTACCTCTTGAAGAAACATGGCATGCTCCCATTGGTTGTGGTGTGACGAACGTAGTTTGCAAAGTTACAATAATTTTATAACATTCACAAATTGTAAAATTGGCCATGAGGCTTGATGAATATTCCTTGGAATATTCATAGTCAAAGAATGTTGAGCAAGAAATTGAACCCACTCCCGAAGAGGTATACATGTTAAAAAATGATTGGAACGGGGAAGCATGGTCGATAATTTTCTTTTGACAAAAGGTCAATAAAATGCAAAAATGTAAAAAAGGCTCCCAATACCCGCCAATGACACATGGAACATTATTATGCAAAGGAAGAAGAAGCAGGTCCTCAGATCAAATTGATAAGTTTGAGCTTGATTGAGAGAACAAACAAATATACAAAAAGGGCTCGCAGCTCTACCACCATCAGGATATGAACATGTGTCAAGATCAGAGGGAAGTCAAAAGCAGGTGGTCGGGTCAAATAAGTAAACATGTTGGAATTTAGAAGATGATGTAAAATTCAAAACCTCCCCGAGCCCACATTACATAGAATCACTCCATGTGGACAACTCACATTTAAAAGGGGGAAAGCAGGATGGATGGCCATGATTCAATGCATTTATGGATGCCGCCATTAATGCATTTTTTACAAAAATCAAGTCAAGTTGTTTGAAGTATTCAAATATTTTGAGCTTGTTCACTATCGTATATTGAGATCTGGATGCCCTGCTAGCATAATTTTTTGAAGAATGAAGTAAGATTGATTGTGGAGCATGAATTAAGAGCTAGAGTTTTGAATAATATTCAAAACAAAGGAGAATTGCATGGATATCTACATAGAAAATTGGTAAGGATTATAATACCTTCGTACTTTCATCATTTGCAAAGAAATTGAAAGTAAAATTAGGGCATAAATAATGAAGACGATGTCGTCTGGTTTTTCTGTTGCATCTAAAATTACTGGTGATCTGGATAAGATCACAGACACAGATTTGATGAATGCTAATTTAAATTATTTTAAATGAATATTGAGTAACCCAAAAAAGAGTGAACTCATGCAAGAAATTGAGGCTAATAACATTGCCTCAGCTAGTGTTATCCCTCCTTCTGTTCACTACCCTGATTGGTGAGACTTTGTGCCATGAAATACAACCCAAAAAAGAGGGAAGTATTAGATGGAAGTGGTGAAACAATATTGACTTTGACACCTAAAGCCATCAGGATAATGATAAAAGTGTCTGTAATAAAAAAATCCAATAACCCTAAGCATTGAATTATCCCTTTAGGATTATGAGGCCAACAAAAATGAATATGCCAAGGTTATTAATACTAAATGGCTCATTATAGATAAGAAGACAACTACAAGAATTCCCAAGAGACTGGTCAGGTAAAAATTTGTTGAAGGAACAGAAGATGTAATTGTGATGCTAAGTAGAATGGATAATTTGGAGACAAAAAATGAGTTCAATGAATGGATGTGCATATACATGTGGATTGTTATAGAGAAAAAGGGGAGTATTTATTGGGAAACCTTTATTGCTGAGTCACTTCATAATCATATAATGAAATTAGCGGAAAAAATCAAGATGGGTGGCACTGGGGAACTTGAGTTCTACATGATGACATACTTGATTTATAATATTTCAAGCCATAGACATTTTCTTGGCCCTTTGCCACGTGCTAATTTCAATAAAATCCAAATACATAAGATATTTCCCTAATTACAATTGAGTAATTGGATAGGAAACATAAGATGAAACTAGGTAAACAATAATGGAGTATGGTTGTTATTTTATTCAGTATAGGAAATTCACATACGTCAAAGCTAGTGGATTTGAAGGGAAACCTTGTAAATTACCAAGATACTTAGATGATAAGATGGACCTATGTGAGTTGGCAAGGCAATTAACATGTGTCCATAAGCTAATTGCTGGGAAGCATAAGAAAAATATTAAGTTCCTTATTAATATTGTAAGATATTCCTACCCTTCCATTATTAAAGCCAAATTTATGGAAGAGGAAATGAAGAGGTTTGTTAGGGAAAAATTTGAAGCAAGAGCTAACTATAATATCAAATGGGTGGTTAATACTTTGGAAAATGCTTTTGAAAATGATCCTCATTTTTAGGACTACTAGATGAACTGCAGAGACGAGGAGGAGGTTAAACTTAGGGACTTCTCAAGAATGACCCTCACACAGATTATTGATTTCAAGATTGTTGTGATACCTCAAGGAATTGTAGACAATCCACAGATTGTGAGTCAATTGTACATTGACCAAGGGATAGATGGACAACCTATGTTCCCCCTAAAGTGGGATGAAGATGAATCAGATGATCAAAATGGAAGGATTTTACATGTAATGAAGAGAACTTTTACCTAGTTGGCAAAAAATAATATTGATTTATCTATTCAGAATACAAGGGTGTTAAACAAGTTCAGAGAATTAGGAATTTTGAATGAAGACCTTCCTCCTTTAAAGGAGGGAGTTGAAAAAATGGATCCTCTTGGAGTCAAATCCCCATAATTTCCCTAAAAAATTCCCACTATAAAAATTGTTGATGAGTGGACCACTGCCACAGTGAGACTGGAACTTCTATGTCTGCTTTAAGGCGGAAAACTGAAGAAATGCTCTTAAAATCAATGTAGAATGTTCCTATCACTTTTGAAGTACCAATTCAGTCAAAGGGAAAGGGTTTTTCCACATAAAGGGCCCCTCTAGAGGTTTCACCAGGAGCCTAAGGTGTTTAAAAATTAATGAGAGAATCCATAAAAAGTGGCAATATCCAACCTAAGCCTCAAAGTGCCAAGGAAAGGGTAACACTAGATGTTAAGCAATTTGAGAGGCTAAGGAAGGGATACAAAATTGTATATGTACAACCTTTGGTAAGGGAAGGTGATCATTCACATAGAAAACATAAGCACATGAAAAATGAAGTGATTGATCCTCCTATGTGGACTGGGGAACAAGAAAGAGTAATTGATTCCTTTTCTCATCAAACAACTCTACTGCTTGAGAAAAACATTATCCAAGATAATCCAATTGAACAATCTATATCCCTAGCTCTAGTATTATTCCAAGAGGAATAATAGCTTCTATCATTCAGGATAAAATAACATAGGGAAACTTTCCATTTAACTTACAAGAAAATTATGTTTTGGAACAAGGTTTGAAGGAGTCTGATATGACACTAATGGAAGATTTAAATGTACATTCTTTTGATCAGTCACATGAACCCATTGAGGGTCCAATTGAAATCATGGATGTTAATATGGGTGAAGCATTTCATACATTGGAGGTATTTGAAATGTCTATTAAAGAACCAATATAAAAAATGTAGATGATTCTCAATTAAGGGAAGGAGTAGAAGAATATACTCATGTGCCAATTGCTGAACCCAAAATTCCAATGTCAGAAGTATCCACTATAGGCCAAACAACCTTAGAAATGAGTAAGTAAAAAGTGCAAGAAATGCCTTGTGGAAAGAGCAAAAACACAAAGTTACTAGGTGAGGAAGATCCCTAACATGAAACCAATGCCCCTAAAGAAAATTTAGAAGTTATTATTGAATTGGTTGAGGAGATGAAGAAAGAATAAATTCAAATTAGTGATGTAGCTCAGAAGGAAATTGGTAAGCCCCAAACCCAAGACCAAGGAGAAAATAAATTAGGGGAAATACCAATACAAAGTGAACTTAAAGAAACAAAACTGAAATTTGAGAAGGAACAAAATGAAGAGCCATCAGTTCAAAATGTGCAGGAGGTGTCCAAGCAATTGGTGGTTTTCCCTGAGAAAACCCAACAAGCATTACAAGAAACAAAGGTAGGGACTACTATTGCAAAGGGTTGGATGATAGAGTTAATTTCAAAAGAATAAGAACAAGTTGTCCCTAAAGATGCCATAGAGATCATAGCCTTGACATTCCCAAAACCTACAAGGGCTCCTAAGAAGGCTAGAGTCATCATTAAGACTCATACTAATTCACTTGGGTTTAAATATTTAGAAGTGGCAATCCCTCATGAGGGAAAAACAAGAGATAATATAACAACAGGTGATTAAAATTTTCAAGTCATTCCTCTAGGTAAATCTTGAAGGGATCAACTAAAGCAAGGAATATCACAAGTAGTTAGTGATTTGTTTCAAAAGGTTGATGAAGACATGGTAATGTTTTTTTTGAAAGAATAGGTTAAATAATTGAATTCTTGTTTGCAACAGTTAATTGGCCAGTCTAATCAAGCTCAAAAGGATACCTCTGCTATTACCCTGGAAGGTGTAGAACATATTGATAAAGCTATTAAAAAGGTTCAGGTTATTGACAATTAGGTTGAAAAGATGATCAAAAAGGGAAAATTAGCTATTGAAAAAGCCAAAGCAAAATATGAATAGCTTAAAAATAAGCTCAATGAAATTGATGAACTAATTGAGAAATGTGATAATGATCTCTTCTCTTTTGAGGCAATTTTTCCCAAAATAAACTGTATAACTCAACTTAAGGATGATCTTGTTGAAAAGGAGGGGATTGTGCCACATGAACAGATGGGTACCCAATATTCTATAGAGGAGCTTCCCAAAATCAGAATGGAGGTCTTGAATGGGATTAAAGAAAATATGGAGGAAAAAATAAAATGGGTCAAAAAAACTATAGAAACAATTGATTTAAAGTTAGAGGATATGATATTTGATAAGTTAAATAAGAGTTATGGTGATTTAAAAGTTGATTTCTTGTTAAGTTATTTTGAGAACATCCAAAAAGAAAATTTATCATATGAAGTTGTCAAAACCATGAGGAAAATAGAAGCCAAAATTACATAACTAAAGGCAAGACCATAAAAGTATAAACAAAAGATGGATTAGTGTGTGGAAGCATTAAGTAAACAAAATTTGATATTTCAGCACCATACAAGGCCAGATGAAGAGGAAATAAGTGAGCTATTCAAAAGATATGAAGTATACGTAGCAAGGCTGCCAAAGGAAGAAGAAGGTGAGGAAAATAAAGACACAAATATGAAAGATGATGACCAAGCTTGGGATTTTCTTTCTTGAACTTTATCTTCCATCATATTTCATTTTTAACTCTTGTTTCATTTGCTACTTTTGTTTCATAGGAGATGAACATTACTTCGAACTTGTTACTCTATGATATAAATGTAATTTTATACAATGCATTAGACTTTTATATTGCTTGGATAAAAATCCATGTCCACTATAAAACATATAAACTAACGAAATGTTTTTTTTATCATTTTGTATTTTGGTAAAAGAAAAATGGGGATTCTATAGGGGCCCCAACCCATGAAGAAAAATGTTACATATATATTTTAGGATTGTATCAAAAATAAACAAGAAAAGAAAACCTAATCATCTATTGCAACCAAATCCTCTTTGCAAAGAGGAAGCTTCTTCACCAGTTTGTTCTTCCTAAACCCATATTCATTTGTCCCCAATGCCATTTGAACAAATATAATGTCTCCTACCAGTGTGCAAGACATTACCAAGCTATGAGTTCATCAATTATTTCCAAAGGACCATCCAATAGACTTAGTAATTGTAATCTCCTCTCATAAGAGGAAACCCATTCAGCGATATCCATAACTCCTTTACTAAAGGCCCTTTTCCCATTTTATTTAGAAGTGGAGGGTGGATTGGAAACATGAGTTGTAAGTGCAAAAAAAATATTCTTGGAGTAGAAGGCTTGGAGCCAGAATCACCCTTGCACTTATTCACAAAGAGAGGTGATGATTCAGGAGCTTGGGAAGGTGTGGTCCCTATTTGTTTCTGCTCTAGAGATGAGACACATTTCTCTAGTTCATTATGCCTACGAAAAAGGGTAGGCATAATACCTAGTGGAATCTCTCCATCAAGAACATAAGGCTCTAAAGGGACCTCTTTCACAAAAAATGCCTCATTTCAAATGAATGGGCATTTATAATAAGTCAAACTAGGCCTACTAATATGCTATAATTTCTTCAAAGACTCAGGAGTTTTTTAATGCTCTAACCTAAAAATAGTGAAATACATCATCTAGAATGATGAGGAAATAGGAATCATTCTGATAAGTCTCCTAACCAATGATACTCAAACAACTTGTGCTGTTAAAGTCCCAGTGTAGTCCTCAAGGTCAACAATTTCAAACAACATTCTCACAACTGCTTCATCTGGACCTGACATATCAAAGATTAAATGCAATTCCTTAGTGGATATATCATTCAAACTAGATGTTATTGGTGTTCTTTCCATAATGAAAATTAATTTCTCCAAATTTCCTACACTCAAAGAAGAAATGTGAATTAGTGGAAGAAAATGGTGTGCATTTATAGGAAATTTGAAGTAAGCAAGTGAGATGGATGTAATCATAGTGAAAATAGCCTCTGAGATTTAGATGAGATATCTGCATGAAGAAAATAAATATGAAATAAGTTAGTGTTGAGAAAAAAGTGGTGATTGGTCTAATTTTACAAAAACCATGCGGGATAACTATCCCGCCAAGGCACGAAAATAAATGTGCATTATCCAAGATGGATTCTCAAAAAGAAAATGTGAGTATATGTCAAATAAAATCACTTGGAAGTGCTCGAGAATCATCAAAAGTGGCCATCTATTCACAAAATTAAGAATGATTAAACAAATTCCAAAAAGGGATGACATGGCGTCCTACTCATATATGATAAAGTGAAAAATGTGATTAACTCACAGTTCTTCCACCTGAAAACTTGAGACGATTCATCTTTAGAAGAATAAACATAAATCAAATGGCATGTTGTAAATGAAATATTCTCTCAAATATTCACATTTTGGGGGAAAAAAGGGAAATGAGTAAGGAAGTGAAATTGTATAAATGTGAAGAGAATAATCTTATATTAAGGGGATTAAAATTTAATGAAATTGTTTAAAGAAAGGTGTAAAATGAGAGAAACCATTTTCCCAAAAAATTATCTGAGAGACCTGTTAATTTCTTGATCCTTCAAAGTGAATCATGTCAAGATGGTTGTAAGTTTACATCCATTGATAAAAATTGAGATTACAAATGAAACATTCCCTTGTTGATGAATTTGATGAGCCCTGAGCTAATTATGTTAATCATAAGCATTTTTGCATCTTCTTTTAAGTTGAGATGTTTCAATTAGCTATTTATGTTCATGTTATAATCTTATGTTAGTAATTCCTCTAAATCACACAAGATCTTATCCTTATGGTAATACTGTAGTAACTGTAATTGTGCTGTGAGAAGAGATTTCATTTCATTATGTAATAAACCGTTTTAAATTCACTTTACTTCCATTTTTTGATATAGGTTGTTTTTTAGTCTATGAGTGTATCTTAGGCATGATAGATCATGGATTCTTGATGTTTAATTGAGTCTTTGATGTGAGATTTTATGTTTAAATTCTCAAAGAATGCGTGAAACCGTGTATCTTTGGGCTTCTATAGGTGCACATCTTCTGGTTGAAGGTTTATTGTTGGTTATTTGAAGTGTTTACATCATCTTATTTGGCATATTTTCCAGCATTTGTTAAAAGTTCTATAAGATTTGGTATAATAAACTTTATCCTGCTTAATTCCCCAACAAAATTCATTTATAAATAATGAATCCTACAAGAACCACCCCTGTTTGCACTGCCTATCCATAAATGCTAAGGATATTTGTTGAATTTACCCATCCTTTAATCAAAATATGTAGGAGCAATCAAGTTTTATTTTTGTCTGTAGTAACCTGAACCTTTTCCAGGAGAAATCTTCATTCTCTAGGGTGATAATTCATGAGAGTTATATTATGTTGCATTGACCACGTCTTCTCAAGGTTTTATTTCAATATCATAAAAAGAGAGTAAAATATTGTTGATCCATTCATTTCCCTTATAAATACAGGTTACAAAATAGGTCCTCTCACCGTGTTTGAAGGCACAAGTAGGTCAAACCCTTAGCATGATGGTATTAAAATTTTCCAAGATTGAGTGACAAAGAGTCAATTAGATCCTTCCCCGGCTACAAAACGAATCAAATTTTGATCTATGTGTCTCTAAGAATCCTGATCACCTATTGATACTACTTGAATTCAAAGGGAGAAATGATTTGGGTACTAACACCACACTTTATATGTAATGTCACAATAATACTCACATGATTACAATGACTTACCTTATCCTAGTTTGCTTCATACCTCATGACATGCTTGTACTAAGTCTAGGACTAGGCCTAATTAGTCTTGCTTTAATACATGCTACACATATATTGACATGTTATTCATCTTACAGAAACTAATTCACCTTTGACATAACTCCTTGAACATGGTAGGCAACATAGAAAATTCATACAATCTCTAAATCTCACTCACTAGTTTATCCAAGTTGAATCATGCACTATACCATGGATATGTACCAAGACAATGTGCCACGTCACTAATAAACAACATCATGACACATACCTCATTTGACATCAATGAAAATTAATGAAAACATCATGATCTCTCTCTATGCACACTAAGAATCCCTTTTACATCAATGCTACTTGACATTAATGACACATGTCTAACAATCTCCCCCTTTGTCATTGATGGCAACTGTCTTCAGAAATATTGATGGAAACTACTAATGAAAACACCTTAAGACATCAATATTCTTGTTTCTGAGTACACTCTCCTCATTTGAAATCCATGAAAAAGGATCCTACAACAACTTGACATGAAAACAACATGAATAATGCAAAAAATCATACTTACAAGCTCCCCATTAGTTTTTACTCACTCATTTGACACCATTTGCTATAGATGATCCTTTGAATTAATCTTTAACCTTAATAATTTCTCCCCCTAAATCATATATACCTTGTTTCTTCTTCACTTATGTACTACAATAGTACTTTTATGATTTGGACAAGAAATACTCACTACTTGTACCATCTTTATTATATCATACCTTACTATTTCAGTCATCATATCCTAAAGTGACTTTATTAAATATATCAACTTCACAAATTTACATATTTTTACTATGCATGCAATACAATCCTTCTTAAATTATTGCATCCATCTTAAATTACATTTCTTGTTAAAAGACACAAAATACAAATCCTGCTACTCCATTGACCTTCAATGACATAGTTCATACAAAAAATTCACTCTCACGCTCTAGATAGACCTTCTCAATAGACCTAGATGCATTGTAACAAGTTATATTTGTGTTCTCAAGAAAAATCATACTCACAATCCCTCAAATTCACTTGACTATATGAACTTAGAAAATATTTATAAGGAAATGATCATATAAATAACATTCCATAAATTGTTTCTTCCTCATGAAGAATTGAAACTGTACATATCCTGTGCATTCCCATATTTTGTCAATACTATTAATTATTATCAATGTGTTCAGTCAATCCTTATGAATCATAACACTCTTTTATGATGCTACATATGTTCTAGGGCCATTCCACTTGCTTATAGAGCTCTTCTCAGCTCCCTTATGACTTAAATTAGCACAATAAGTTCTTCCTTGAACAAAGCACACTTATGATTCATGTATAATAACTTACGGACTACATTCAAGTTCAATATGAATTGCTAGGTTATTTACCATTTTTGGGAGCTCAGTAACATATGATCACCTTATTTTCAAGTATCTTAGGTCAAAAAAACAAACAAACTTACCTTTTTCCTATTCAAGGCTTCTTAGAAAAACATATCTTCTTAATACTTACTTGAATCTTAGATAATTCAGTGTAGACACAAAATTTAGGTCACATTCCCCCTTTACCCCACATGTATATTAATTTAATTACCCACAGTTAAATTAATGCACATTATTGCAATATTCATTATTTAATTACCTTAATTAAACTAATTTCCACCTCACCTAGATGCCTCATCTCACCACCTCACTTAGACATCTCATCATAAAACTATTCTTAGCATGTTTCCCTTTTACTAGGAGTCAATATCCACTCACCATAACTAAGACTTAGTCCTACCTACCTTAATTAACTAAGACTTAATTCAACCCTAAAAAATCAAATGCCTATTCTTCCTCTAACCACATTCTCCCTTATCTAAGTACACCATTCCATTTTGATCTATGAGAATGGACAAAGCTAGCCAAAAATATTGCCAAGATCTGCCATTTTTAGTAAACATAGGATTTCCTACCTTAACCGATGCCAGTCAACCGTAAACCAATTCCAGTCACCCTAAACCATCATCAATTACCATATATTCATTTTGGTAGCATTGTGTGAGAGGTTGGAAGAATTATTCAAGTTTTGGAGAAGAGGGATATGCATGCAAGCACGCATCTGAGCACTCCTGCATATCTAGACACCTTGAACCAACACTAAGCACTGATCTGAAAGGAAAGCATTCATGGTAATGTTATAGGAAGCATAACCACAACACTGACCACCGGTTCCATAGATAAACCATCACCTCCATCCAACCATCAGGTCTGCAAACACCAGTGAGTACATTTGGATCTACACCTTCCCATATTTATTTAGATTAGTTTCTTTATATTTTTTTGGGACTTCTAGTCTCCCTTGTATCCCATCATCTCTCACTCTCCTGCCAATCTCTTCACCTAATCACCTAAAACCTTTTAACCCCCCGTACCTAACTCCATACATCTATGACTACTCCCAACAATGTCTTCTACCATCACCATTATTTTTCCATTATCTAGGCAATCCCAAAGAATCATCAAAATCCAACTTCACTAAGTTTCTACCAGCACGACCCTACCAATGCTAGTTAACCCAAACCCTCATTGGTGTCCTTGTAAGTGACATCGGTCATACCAAGACCTACGTCAGTCTTTGTGTCTGGAAAAACTTCTTGTAACAAAAACCTCATACCTTTCATCCAAACAACCTAAATCACCTAAAGCTTGACCCTGACCTGTCCTAACCACCTTATTTACCTTCCTGACTTCCAGATCTAATCATAACCTAGCATGCTAGATTATATTTTTTTATTTTAATTGAATGAGACACCTAAATCATATCATAGTAGGAAATTATTGGTTTACATCATTTATTGCATTAAGTTGTTTTAAACAATGGATTGACAGCCATCTAGGAAGTATCATACTTCTTGAATCTAGCATACACTAGGCAGTCCACTGACATATATTGTTTAATATTCCTCTTGTGGTCTTATTTTTATTTGTAGGTAGTTCCTCCTTGCAAAAATGAAGTTCTCGCAATTAACACGAGGATCAGGAAATCAAGACGTACACACTCTACCTTCCATTTTCACTCACATGTATTCCTCCTCACCCTTACCTTATCTGTTTTTCTCTTACGTATGCACATTACTTGGAAAAACATTTTGGCATGCCTGGTGGGACCCTCTCTTGGGTTCATTGCACTTTTATTCATATAGGGAAACTTTTTGTGTGTTTCTTTCCTTTTGAAAAATATACATTTAATCTTCTCCTTGGTAATATTCTTTTCTTTTGTTTGTCTAAAACGACATTTGTCATTTGGTGCTTAAAACAAACAAATTATTCCTTCTTTCATTTGCATAATAGTGAAAGAGCACATTCTTGACTTATTCATCATTTTATTCATTGAATATAATTGTCAATTTGGGATATAAAATTTGTTGCATTTCATCCTTATATGTTGCATTATTAGCTCACATTTAAAAATGAGGGCAACCTATACGCTGGAAGTCATGCCCAACTGATAGTTGACATAATTGAACCATAGAAAGAACATTTCTATCTTCTCTCTCTTTTCCAAACTACACAAATTTGAATTTACACATCTTCTTAAACAACATCACACCCAGAAGAAGCTATCAATGATCACATAATCAGAGGATTGACAGTGGGCGCATAGTTGGTTATCTCTATCCAGTCTCACCTCAGAGAAAGGACCGTCCCTACCATAACATAACATGAAACCTCACCTTTATATTTCCTTCTTCGTAGGATGTGTTCCTGAGAAAAAAATATATTATAGATTCACAAGTCAGTCTTAATAACATGAGGTAAAACATACATAAATTCACTTTTAGGATTAAGTGTTTTTCTTAGCTTTGTTCTTGACTTGCATTTTGAGGTGTGACTTATGATTATCCATTTTTCTCCTTCCTTTCACACTCCCCATAATAGCTGGAGTATTTTGGCTATTTCTGAGTGTGTCAGGACTTTATTTGGTCATTCTCAGATTTCTGGGTTGACCCTTTATCTAGTTTAATTCACAAACATCCATTTTTCTTCTTCTCATTTCACAGTAACTGGCGTTGGTCTAGTGACCATCATTGGTTTGCATCTAACTATTTTCAGTTAGCCTAACTAGTGTCTACTTTTGGCTCTTTTGGTTATTTTACCTAAAACAACCTTCATCACCTATTCTTTTCTATTTTTGGTCCTAAAGACACCATCATATCCCCCAAATTTATGATATCTTTGTCAGATATAGTTTCCATAGCTCATAGTCATCAATTTTGTTTCATTTGCTGAAACTAATACTTTCCATAGTGATTGGTATCGGTTATCATAATAGTTGTTAGTTTCCATGTAACCATCATTGGTCATACTGACTGTCATTATTTACTGTGTTTGATTTTTAATCAAAACAATAACCATATTTACCCCCTAGACTTCATCCTTCTCTGCTTCTGCTATTTTCTATGTCATTTACAAAATACAATTTTACCAGGTCAACACTAATTCACATGGTGTTGACTCACAACAAAACTAAAGCCCTTGTATTTCACACCAGTCATCAACCACTCCCACCTAGTCCATCACCACCATCCATCCTGCTACCTATGGATCTAACTCAGCTTATTCCCATTTCCACTAGAGACAAGGAGTTCACAAGACTCCTTGATCAGAATCCTATTTCCCTACAATACTATCTCACTCACTTATCTACCCAAGAATCCTCAGGAAAATTAATATATGACATGCCTATATCTATCCATCCTGCCCTTGCACCCATTACCGCATCAGCTACCACTAACTCAGTGCAGCCATCATTCGCATTACCCCCTGTGGTCTCTTAGTTAGGTTCCACCTCTGCCATAACCACTACCCCAATGATGTGTATTACACCCATATTGTAAACCATTCCTTCACCAACTTCCTTAAGCATAGCCCCATCTGCCCCCTTTTCCTTGTATGTACCAATTGCATCACAACCACCTCTAGCATCGGCAAACCGAACCCCTTTCCAAAATATGGTTCTTTCTATCCCTTAGTCACTACCACCCATTACCATGAGAGTCATCTCAACCACCCCAACTATTTACATGCATCATCAACAACTCCCAATTTTGTCTGTTGCCTATTCAGGGTACATTCCACATGTATCTATACCCCCTTCACAATTTTCATATTCCACACCCTCATGTACTGGGATGCCATCCACATCATACACCCATCATCAACCTCCCTTTACTGTGGGAGGTACCCATTCCTCACAACCCACCAACGATCTCATTAGGATGATGATGGAAAATATGTAGACATTGGAAGCATCAATTTCTGGCTCTTGTAACTTTTTGACCTATGAAAAAATCTATAATGAGCCTAATCATTCATCCATTCCTATTCTCCCATACAATGTACATTAGGAAATGAATAAATTCAATCGTTTTAACAGTAAAGAGGACCTGCAACAACAATTATGGTCATTTAAGCATGGGTGCTACCTAATTTCCCATGATTATGCTTTGCTCTTACAAACATTTTCGATGTTCCTAATAGGATCCACCTTAGATTGGTACAATAGTTTACCTAAACATTCCATTTATTCCTTCAACTCTCTCTGGTTATATGGAATAAAAATTCTAAAATTTTCAAGTTATGTCTGGTTTGGTAGCATTGATCTGAGTGATTGTTCTGTATTCTATCAAATACTTGATTTACATAATTAATATTTCAATTCTAACTGAAAATATTATAATCTATCTATTGACTTTTAACAGTGGTTGTAATATATATGTTTATTTTGGTTACTTATGGGTTATGTTACTCAAATACCCAAAGTTTTGGGGTATCATCACATTGAAAGGATGATCTTAGGTTTGGTGATGGATTGTTCTGGGTTGACTCATCTAAAAGCATAGATCATAAGAGGTTATATTTAGCTTCTGGTAATATCTTGTATCTCACAAGAAAAGATTTCTTTTATATTACCTATCATGACATGATTCCCTTCTACTCACCTGTCGTGACGAGTTGTGGCTATGTGGAAATTCTAGTTTAAGAATTACTATGAACTTTCATGGGTTTTTGGGGTCGATTCTAATATTTTTAGTTGAACCCAGATAAGGGAATTCATAATTCACTAATATGAACCCTTCTATAGAAATGTGCGGGTTCAAGATCAAGGGATGTATTGTGAAATCCCTCTCTTGTGATAGTTCCTATGTAACTCTGCATGGCGTCTTCGAGTCCTTAGAGTTTTAGGCTTAACTCGTATGATTTATAACATGTTGGGAGAAAGATAGGATGACTTGTAAGTCGAAGGACTGTTAGAGCTTCCAAGAGAATTTCGTAAGTTGTTAAATAACATAAGTAAGTCATTTACATACTTATTTATATTAAAGTAAATTTTTTTATAAACAATACACTACTTATTTGGAAACCCTCGTGCAAACCAAGAGGAAATTTTACATGACCTTGGTAATAATAAGATCAGTATCGATTCTGTGAATCTGCCGAGGAGGTTTAATAGTGTAATTAAAAAATGTTGTGGATGTCAAAGACTATATTTAAAAAGGTAACTATGTTACTTAACACTTTGAGAGGTTTTGGCAAACTAGTTTTAAAAAAAAATATTTATAAACTTGAAGACCTCTTGTATGAGGACAAGAAAATATATTGTCAGTACTCAGTCATGAGTTAATATTTGTTAAAAAGGAAAATTAAATAAATTTTTTTGGCAGATCCATAAGCTTGGATAACCACGTTGACAACATTCTTTTTTTGGACCAGTTATAAGAGATAAAAAGTGTAAAACAGGTTGAGTTAGTTGATAACTGAAATAAGAAATATTCAAGTCCAGATGAATGAATGAATGTTGGTACCTTATCTTTTTGACCTAATTCTATAGAGTTTTGGAACCTCAAATCAAAATTCCTTAATAGAGTTGAGGAAATTGATCTGTGTAAATGAACTACCAGAGATCCATACGCTCTAATTCCAGCAGAAAGGAATAGTTTTCCTTAAAGGGTACCAGGTAAGCTTGTTTTAACTATATCCTCTGTATATCATATATATATATATATATATATATTGTACAAAATGATTTACTTTAGTGAAGTAATCATGAAATAATTTAGACTACGTGACTATTTATAATCTGATAAGCTGACACAACTACTAAATTTAAAGTTTCAAATCTGAAAAACTATAAAATTCTAGGGAAATAGTAACTATTATGTAGGAATTAATCTTTTATCCTGTGTGGAATTGTTTGATTTCATTTAGCAAGGACCACATCATCGGGATGATGATGCTTTTAAGAGGGGAGGTATGTAACACCTCTTGCATTCCTTACTATTATCAAAGTAATGATAGGAAAAATGGTTTTATCCTATGTTGTTGGCACCCTTGCGCATCAAAAATTAAATGAAAACTTTATATGAACATGCAATCACAGTATCGTGAATAAGCTAAGGATAATCTCCTTAGATAAGAACCTTGTTAATCCAGGATCTATCTTAGTGATGAACTATTTTCGCTAAGGTGACATTACGTTGTTTGTAATGTTGTATGTCATAGAATCTTTGGTGTAAATTTAAGCCTTGAAAGTGATTTATGATGTTGTTTCTTATCTCTATTAAATTGTTAACATTATAGTTTTTATAACTAAGTTATGTTGAGGCTTTAAAAATTTTGATAGTTCACTTAGCGACTTAATTTGGAATGTGATCAAGATTTCCTATTGGTTTATAATAAGTCTTAAACCGACCATCTGATAATCTTCCTATTTGATGGCTAATGCCATCATGATCATATTTCCAAGGATAAAAGGGCTATAGTTGTCAGTTAAGGACTTAACTATTATGAATTAAGGGCATCTACTCCTTTGAGTATACATGAACAACTTCTTGATCAATGTTAGCATTGTATATATATATATATATGTATGTATATATATATATATATATATATATATATATATATGTATATATGTGTGTGTGTGTGTGTGTGTGTGTGTGTGTGTGTGTGTGTGTGTGTGTGTGTGTGTGTGTGTGTGTGAATATGTATATATACATATACATATATACATATATATATAGATTTCAAAAAGGGGGGCAATCTAATCCTAGTAGATAGTTCTAAACCTAACATACAAACCTTTTACTTGCGAAGCTTGAAGTGAACATAACCTTTACTATTTGAAAAGGGTGTGTGAAAATATTTAGGGTTGTGAAGCCTTAAGGAATGTAATGGAATGGAATCCATATTTTCTATGGCATAAAATATGGTTTGGTCATTGAAAATGATATAACGTTGCCCAAATTCAAATGGTTGATGAGGTGGCAACCACCGCATAATATTTGTACTTAAGTCCCTTAATTGTTTATTGATTGACTTCGCCAACTGATTTTGGAGGGAAGTAATTTAGTTGTCTAAATTGCCTTGCATGACATGAATTAGGAGTTGCTAAATTTAAAATGAGAGCTAAGAATAGTTGGTGACAAGCTCCATTAACTCTACATTTAATGTCTTTTAATGCTCACCTTCCTCGGGAAGTGTGGGAACGGTTTAGGGGAAAAATGAGTTTGGTTTTGGTATCTGTACCCTAGTTCTTGTCGCAATGACCCTTTTTGTTGAGTGTCGAATGGCTGTGTGAATTTCCGTTGTCTTAGATCTTGTCTCAGTGATGTTTTAGAACCTTCCCTCTCCTTCTTGCATTCTCAAGTCATTATTGACACCTCTGTGTGTGGACTGTGTAATGTCCTGTGCGTTAACCTATTTAAAGGAGGATCTTGTTGTCGCATAGTTAAGCTGGATCTTTGGCCATTATTGGTGTGAGTAGAAATTATTTATATTTATAGTATATAATGATAACAATGTTGTTTTAATTTAATTATCGATTGGCTTCTATTTTATAGTGTTATTGGTTTACATTATTGTCGAGCTGGTATATACGTCTTTGTTAATATGATTAATAATTATTTTAAGTGGTAATAATAATAATAATAATTAAATAATAATAGTAATAATAATATTAACAATATTATTATTTTAATTATTGATCGACGATAACTCATTATTTTTAGTGTCGATTGTTATCAACTGTATTATTAATTATCGTTAAGCGATTTTATTGTTTGGTTGGTCGCTGTGCAGAATGAACCCCGTTCCGCGCTGAGGAAGGGGTTACCCGTCTTGGTGCCATGGTCATTCCTTGCTTCGTGTTTGCTTTTGAATGTCAACCTCTAGTTTTCTTCGCTTGGTCACTTAAGCCTGTTCGCATGTTGTTTTAATCATTGTGAGTAATGGAGAATTCGACTCTTACTTCCTCTAGCTTGCTCATCTGTATGTGATTTAATCTTCTCGGGTTGAATAGTAATCATACAAAATTTCGTATACCTTTTAGCTTATGTGAATTATATGGAGAAAACTATTGTAATAATAAATGAATTCGTATCAGTTATATTTTTAATTTGTATAAATAAATTATAAAATTTTGTGTTGAATTATTAAAGCCTTTTAGGCCACGTTACTCATCCAGAGACTTGTAAAATTGTTACGGTCAGTTTTATCTCCTTCTTGGCATGGAGTTTGGTTTACCACCAGTTTGTTTAATCATTTTTGCACTGATGCCATGCTTGGCGTGGGCTGGTGGGAATTCTTTTTTTATTGTTGTTAGGGGCATTATTTGTGCTGACTGGCTGCGTGGAGGGTGGAGTTATTAAAATCTAGCCATGTGTTGTTAATGCTTTGTAACAAACTTAATAAAGAAAACATCTTTTTTGCTCTTCTCCTTCCTATGCGCCATTCCTTTTCCCTTGCCTAGCTATGCAGTCAACTAGGTTGTTAGCTGGCGGTTGGTGGAAGGACCTGGTCTCCCTTTTATTGTTCTTTCAATGCGTATAGGTGGAGTGTTGGGCACGTTTTTCTTGGGCTGCAGGCCCTTGGAAGGAGGGAAACACGTTTGGGTGTTGTTTTATCCTTTTGCGCAGTTTTGTTCCTTTTTCCTGCTACACGAACCTTCTTCCTTTTTGTTTTCTCCTCCTCTGCGATATGGGTGATTCCTTCTCCTGGAACGTTTTCTCTGCCTCTTTGTTGACTGCGTGAATGCTGGGTTGGAAAAAAACTGATTAGCTTCGACTCTTGTTGGTTCCCTATTGGAGATCCTCCTCTTCTTACCCTGTGCGCGTGGATGGATGTCCGCACCTGTTCCAAACTACCATTTTGACCTGGTTGCGTGGGCAGAGAGGCCATCAAAATCATTTCTGTCAAGGCATTTTTCATCATAGTTCCTCCTTGGGCGATGGATGCCTCTTCTTCTCCCACGTTTCCAGCTTCCACTGGCTTCCTCTACAGTCAGGCATGTTTTGTTGGGTGTGGGATTTCGGGAGGGCGTCCAAGCAATGGAAGAGGCAGGAGGGGCGATGTTGAATCAGGAGGAACAGGCATGAGCTGTTTTTCCCCTTATCCAGCTATTTCTTTTATATTGATTGCATGATTATTGCTTGTTCTCCTGGTAAATGTGTGCTATGTTTGTTTTGGGATAGCTCTGCGTGAGAAAATATCAATTGAAATGTTGTGTGGTTGTTGTATGCCTTTCCCGCAAGGATTGTAGTTTTTCTTGATAAAATGTGCATGGAGTTTCACTAGATACATCTGTGTTATACTTGTGAGAGTAGTTCTGTCCTTTTTCGACCTGGTATTGGACCATCTTCAGCGTGGCAATGAGTTATTGTTTGCTTAAGTTTTGTCCTCCTTTAAAAATAAAAAAATAAATAATAATAATAAATGAATAAAAATATTTATCTCATGAGAAGTTGGGTATTGGTTGCCTTATGATGTTATCACTGTCTAGAATTAATTCGACTTGGAAATGATACTGGAAAGACCCTTACTCATCGTTTTTTTTAAGCAATCTAATTTGGTATAATCTCATCCCAATTTCAGACCTGGGAAGTCGACTGCAAGGCTGGAACATCATAAATTTCTATTCTTTTTAGAAGCTTTAACGAACTGTGTATTATGCTCGTCGGATGTGACCGGCTGTGATTAGATAGTGGGTTTTCGACAATGTCTTATCCAAACATTTTTCTTGGCCAAATCTAACTTGCTTACCTTAAAATTTTAGTACCCTAGCCAAGGGATAACATTGTTAGTCCTACATTTGACTTATCTCCCTAACTGGTCTTATGAAAGGTCCACTGACTGCTTTGTGATGGAAAATTTGAGGGATTGTTACAGGAAAAACCTTACTCAAACCTTTGGAGAAAATACTTACTGTTCTTGAGGCACTCTCATTTTGTACATGGGATATCCTATGCACCTGACACAACTGTGTAAGTTTACTTAAATTTTTCTTTATTATAAGAAAAGCCTTTCCTTGTCGGATGCATCCACGGTAGTGAGTGTATGAATAGTGTTTTACCCCTTCCGAGTAATAAACAATGATGTATATGTTGGATGTGGTTAACATGGAACTAATTCTGAGGCTTGAGATGCTTTTGGGGACCTGTGAAAGGGAAATTACATTTACCCCAAAACAACAATGTTTTATGAGACCTTTCTTCGTTATTTCAGCAAGTAAGTTAACAGTGTATAACATTGAAATATTTATTATGTTGGGAATGAAGGGTTTTTCGTTGAGGGATGTGCGGAGTTGGTACTTGCGGCTTAATAGTGCTTTCAAAGTTTCAACTTATCGTATGTGGACGTTGTTTAACCTTGAATATATATATATATATATATATATATATATATATATATTGGGTATAACAATAAAAAAAAAACATCAGCTGCATTCTTTAAGGTGTACGCATGTGCAATGCATTTCCTTTTTTACATGATCTTTGAATTGGGTCCTTGAGTGGCCATAACCCCCCCCCCCCCCCCCCCCCCCCCCCATAGGTGGCATGAGTTTTTTTGGGCTTGTGTGACACTCTTGGTCTGAGTAGGGATGTTCGGAATAATAAAATTAGTTACCTTCTTTTTGCATTATCAGTAGATTTTACTATTCCATATCGGGTGGTTGTCGTACGATTCCTTTATTCAGTTTTGTGAATGTGAAGCTGCTATCGCTATCTTTACTTAAAGAAAATAAAAAGGAGTATTATGTGGGAAATTTGTTATAATTTAGAATGTATGGTGTAAGAGCAACTTTGGATAGAAAATGTACAATTTTGGCCTTCATATGTCCTACAGTGTGCCTTTTGTTAACTAGGTATCTATTTTGTTTACATTCATACTAACCCCTTTTTGCTTATGTCATGGAATGGAAATCATGCACTAGTCGTTCAATTAATTTGGATGAGATATCTAGGAAAGGGGAATGCATGCTCATGCCAGTTCTTTGGAACTGACAAAAGCTAACATGTTTTTGTAGGTTGATTTTTTGAGCTCAAGTATGAAAGAAGTGGTTGTTGTACTTGCATAGATGATAATCATTATGGTTCTTGTACGTTGTTTGCTATTTTTTATGGTTAAACTATTGTAATGTCTAGTGGAAATTTTCAGAAGAGGGTCAATGTCTTAGTATATTGTATTGTGGACTTTGTCATCTTAACTTTGGAAACCTTGGATCGTTGACTATCATTGAAAATATAAGAAAATTGGTTTACCACTTTTTGGGTGACCTTAATGGATTATCAGTATTCTAAGAGTTGATGTAACCTTGTTTCGTTTTTCGTAAATGAGTATTGCTAAAATTTACCCCTACGATTGAATGTTGAGTTAAGTCTTCTAAGACTTAGTAATAGTGTGTTATAAGTAAAATAAAATGGGTTGTTTAATACTTATAGAAGTTAAACTAAAATTTATATTGCAAATAAATTAGTGTAGAGGTGACCAACTTGAGAGCATGTAATTCCATAAGTGATCAAAGATGAAAACTATCCTTGGTTAAGTAAAATTTTATAACTTGTTATCCCTAGCTACACTAGTGAACACTATCCCTTTTATGGTGAAATTCTTAAACGAACTTAAGGGAAATCTATGGTTAGTTCTGGAAGATAATAAGTTTTAATATGCAGGAGAAAACAATTTCGAAACCACACAATCTATCTCTCAGCCATTGGAAGGTAAATTGTTTTATTTTATAAAACTCATTTAGTAAAGCCTAAGTAAAATCTTTAATAATTTTGGTTAAGTTTTCAAGTTTCAATTAAATCTTGGTAATAACTAATGAGGTCTTAAAGATGTTTTCAACTCAACCTTCTCCCTCTAACCTTTTTCCAAGGTGCTTGTAATTTTTCTCTTAAGTATGTTGAAAGTGAATCCATATTGTAATAAGGGTATGAGCGAGTTTTAGTAGCGTAAGTGTGGATAGATGGCCTTGTGGAATTAATTTTACCTCCTTTATTAAATAATTGAATTAAACAAATAAATGTCATAATAGAGAAGATTTAAAGATAATTACTCAGTGTAAAAGGAATAAACTTAGCTTGGTAAGATGAATTGTACGAATCATATCTTGAGTCTCCTTGAAAACGTAAGCTAAGAATTGCAAGATGTCTTATTAAAATAAATAACCCTCAAGAATATCTCATTGTGGTTTGACCCTAACTGTAAGTGTGTTCTGTGGTTGGACTTCTATGTTGTCCTGTCTAAAAGAAAAGTAAATTGTCCTTGATGGGTGTGAACATTTCCGTGCTATCTTTGTGGTCATCCTTGCATCAAGTCGTTCACAGAGTTAGTTGTATCCTTGGTGATGACATGTTGTGTCGTGTTATGTGTCAATCAGGTCAAAAAAAAATTATCCTGTATTTTACTGGGTTGTTAGCGTGTGTGAATTTTTGGGTCGTTACATAATCTCTGAGATGAATAATTGTTTAATATTGCTATGTGGAGTTTGAATTGCTATGGATTCATGATATATGTTGTGAAAATCAATTAAATAAGTACAGACTCCAATAAGGATGATTATCATTAAGAAAAAATATGATCTTTAAATATTAAAGACTGCTGCTGTAATGATTAATGGGTTTGTCTTAATATGCCAACATTACTAAAATCTTATTACAGCTGAGAAATGAAATCTTCCCATATAGTAGAAAACCTTGTTTAATTGTTACCCATCTCTCCATGGATTTGAATAATTATGGCAAGGTATTGTGGTATGCTAGAAATTGTTCTGTGTGATTTTTTTTGTAGATGTCTTTTCTTGACCTAGTGTTTGTTGGATATACATAACTGGGTTCGATTCTTTAAATAAATCTATGTATGTGGAGTTATGCTGGTATTGTATGAGGCTTGTCTGCACTCATAATCGACCTAGTTTTATTTAAATAAGTATTATTACTGAAGAAATAAAAACAACTTAATTTATTATTATCATTGGGTTGTAGATAATAAGGACTGTTGTAATAATTACAAGGTCTGCATCTTAGGCCTTGAATAGGTAGTTTAGAATGGTATTTTCGGTCTACTCCAGAGCCACTATGATGGCTTGGATGAATCTATGAGTTTTATAATAGATAACCATTGTATCTTGTTTACAATTTAAGATCGTATAAGTTCCAGATACTTTATTCTATTATATCATGTTGATCTCCTTGTTGTTTTGTTAATAATTCTATAACTATTCTGACTTCTTCAGAGTTTAAATCTAGTTGCGAAAAGGTTATATTGAGATTTAATTATTGATATGGCTAAGTCTAGTTTGTTAAAATCTCATCACTTATGTTCCATTTTAGCCTCTATAGTGGAGGATGTACATTCTCTTGTAAAACCTTGTATGTTACTTAGTGGGCTAATTTATTCTCTATTATTACTAAAGTTTGGTTCTTCTTGCAATTCTTCGCTGAGATCAAAAGTGATGTTGACTTCGACTAAGAATCTCCTTCCTCTTGTAAGAGATGCAGTCCATTGTTGTCCATTAGGAAACCATCCTAGAAAGTGAGCTGATCTTCTAGAGTTTATGCATTAGATTTTATGGTTGAAAATTTGTTTTTTTAGTTCCTTTTATTGGGTACACCTCATCTCAACATATGAGCTGGTAATGATAGTTGAGTTTGATTTCTTTGACCCATTACACTCTTATACTGTGCTTGTTAGGTTTATGTTTTATTTTTCAAATATCTAAATCCTTTAAGTTAAGGTTTTATGATTAAGGTTATCATTAATGACCCACCAAGATCAATTTTTAGAAGGTTTAAAGTTGGTAGTATTAACCTCTTGAGTAATTGAATACATCCTTGAGTTGATGATCACTTGTCTTACTATGGGCTTCTTTTATCAGAAGCTGAGTTTCAATTTTGAATGTTGCAAATTCTCAGTCATTAAGTAAGTTGGGGATTAATACTTGTCCTCTTATATTAGATGAAAATGGACTCTTGGCTTCAGGAGTCTGTAAGAGTGAAAGTATTACTCCTATGTAGTAATTAATTCTGATTTACAAGTTGTTGTTCATCTTCATTGCTTACCCAGAAGTGACTCTTTCTATTAAAGCAAACTGGACTCGGTTTCATTTAATTTTGGGGTATCCTAAACCATTCTGGAAAAAACAGTATTACATTTTCCTACTCTTGTGATCATGAATTTACTGCATATCGATCCTTTAACCTTGTTTGTGAGATGTGACAAGATCATTCTTAGGTGTAATGAATTCTGATTTGAATTTCTTGTACCTCAGCAAACCCAAAAGTGACTCTTTCTAGATAGTTGAAATTCAGTTTCATTTATTAAATACTTGGGATATTAAAAGTTCAGATGAATTATTTGGAAGCTCCTTATTGACCTTATCTTGTTGTGTCATGAGTTTAGCCTAGTATCATCTAGACCTTGCTCAAGACCTTAGGAGATCATTTATTAGGTATTGATGTGATGAAGTCTTGATCTGAAGAGGAATTGTGAACTCTTTTATAGTCTTGGAATGTTCATTTAAGTGCTTAAGTTCAGAAGTATTAAATATGTAGTATGTTACTTTTATACCTGATTGCTATATGACATGATGTCATGAATGTTCTCTCTCTATTATCCTTTGAGGTTAAAAACTCTAATATTGTATTTCCTTAGCCAAATAATTTCGATGTCTTGATATTATTTCCTAAACCTTAGCTAGGATCCTTATGGATGTTTGAAATCCTCTTTAGATCTGTTGTGAATATTTGGGATATTTCTTGAATGTATTCTTGATATTTATATGGTTACTTAATGGTTGAGTAAAATGATTTCAGGCATGTAAGTATGGGATTGGATGAGTGAAATCTTGTTACTCCTTATATGGTAGTCTTTGAATACTTATAATTCTCATATATCTTATGAATTTTATGAATTTTTCTGAGTAACTAAAGTAGTTTGTATGGAAAAGTAAGTCTGAAATTGATTTCTTCCATGGTTCATTAAATTGCTTGTTGCTGTCATGTTGCCTAGAAAGAATTTTTATCTACTTAAGCTTTGAAATATTGATTCATAAAAATAATATGGGTTATTTCTATGAAATAATTAAGTAGAGTATGTCATTATGGTGAGCTGGTTCTTATCATGCTCAGTTCCTATGAACTGACTCATGCTAACAATTTTGTAGATAAATGCATAGAAGGAAGGGTGAAGTATTTAGTATTGTATATTATTTTGATCGAAGGAAAGATTGAATATATGACTGACTTGAATGTTCTTGAATGAATTACTTCTTCTTGAAAATGGGAAAAATGGCTTTGCTACTTAATGTAACTGGTTTATTCATTTAAAATGAAAGATTTTGGTCATACTTAAAGGCATGAGTTGAATTTATCTCATAAATGTAATTAAGATCAGATTTCTTGCTACTAGATATTATTTTATAAGTGGTTGATTGTCGATTGATGAGTTATGAGTCGTAAATCTATCAAGTTAAGAAATCAACATCTACAATACTATTTTATTAATCATTAGTATCAGGCATGTAGTAAGTACTATACATATCTTATGTGTGAGATTCTAGGGATCATATAAGGGACTATTGGATGAATGTTGCCTAAAAATATCTTGTTCTAAGTAATTATATGTTAAGCATACTTGGAAATAGTTGAGGTTACTAATGGATGACTACCTCATTATAAAGTGTAATATATCAACCTACTTGTAAAGTTGTGATAAGTTCTCCAAGAGGTTTTGTATAGAATGTACACAACCAGTAAAAGATATCTAGAAGTAAGATTGTCTAATCTTAATGGCCGCTATAAGAAGGCAGCTAGATTATCATGAAACCATGGAAAGGTTATGATAATCAGGTACTTCTATGCTATGGTTGTTTTATAAACATAGGTTAAACTAAATCTTATCAAAGATATAATAATTTAGTATTGATTTCTTAGTGAAATCAACTCTAAGTCCTATACAAGGATGATACACATAAGATACAATAAGAACGGGCTTATGGTAATCTTACATGACTATATTTGATTATGGTTTCACTTTTCGGGAATTGCAGAGTTGTGATAAATTGTGTTATGAAATATTTTTCTCTAAGAGATGGATTGTTTTTAATTAGGGTTGTTCCATGATGCATCATTTATGAGCACCTAAGCATGTTGGATACAATGGAATTAATATGGAAACATGCTTACTAAGTTAAAAAGAACATAACATTTAAATCTCATCCCTAGTCAATACTGTAATTATCTCTAAAGAGAATTAGAGAGTGATATTTTAAAGGATATGATAGGGAAAAGATAAATGGGAAAGTGTTTCATCAAATCTATCATATTAGATACCCCAGATATATCTTACTTGATAGAGTTAGTAAAATAAATGAACACTCTTTACTAAGCTACAATCAAGTAAAGGGATGTGCTTAAACTGAAAGGACAGTTGGCATTGATAGCCTATGGCACTTAATTCAAGGAATGAATCATACCTAAATACTTAGCTTCATATAAGTACATCATCCCTAGAATATGAAATAAGGAACATGAGCCTAAATGTTAAAGTTGGGATAGTTTTTGAAACTGTAATAATGGTCATAAACATTGATAGTAATGTTTTCCCATCAATGGTTAAAATGGGTATGAGATATTGAAAGGTAATTAAAATGTTATTGAGATCGAGGATCCTAAGATCAACTCGATCCAGACATTAGGTACAACCCATTCATGGAGAAGGTGTTGTGAGTCCTAGGCTATTCTATAATGATTACCTTGAAAACATTAAACACCATGTACCAATTTAGGATTCTTAGGTGAGGTGAACTCATTGTATATAATAAATAGTCGTATCCCTATGGTTATGATTGTCACCATTAAGATGCTACTTTTTAGCATTTGTAATGAGTTGTCTCATCAAGAGACTGAGATTGTAGTATGGTGTTGTCCTAAGTACAAATCTTGCTAGAGTTATAAGACAGATTAGACCTCCTGGGTATGCACCCTTATATCAACCTATGATGGCTACAGGAAGATACGTGGGTGAGTAACAAGGTGAATTGTTACAAGAATACTTTATTTCCCATAGGCATCATAAGATGACATAGAGGTAAATCTTTATGTAGGTTAAACTAGTTTGTACCTCACTCAAGGCTTGTAGCTGTTTATATCATTAACATTTATGAATCCATATAACTGAATAAGTGATTAAGGTGAAATGACAATTTTCCTAATGACGATGTGTGTCGTCATGGAATGGAGCATGGCATACATGAATTAGAAACTTTGCACAAAGTGGTGTAAGTTGTTGATTACACTGTCGATATTTCACCATTATCTAAGTTGTGAGATGCCTGTGGTTTTCATAGTTGGAATCCAGGTACACACTTAGGGGTTTTCACTTATATATCATATTCTGTTAAAGGAGAACCAAAAAGATACATTTTATGTATGGCTCATATAGAGCATTAAGGGAGAATGAGTAGGTTCAGCATTCTCTCATACAGTTGTAAATGGTTCATGAAAGTTATTGAAAATGTATTGCACTAAAGGTTTATGTAGATTTAAATATATGGGTATTTAAATCAGCTACATAAAGTTATTCATTATTAAAAAAAATTCTAGAGACGAAGTGAAAAAAAGTGGATGTTACATGTCACCTTCCCCCTACCTACATCCAAACCTTTACCCATCCTAGGGCCATTCCATCCAAGATACCCACACCTATGTATCTAAACCCATCACTACTTTGGGTATGCTGACATCAAGCCTTACTCACCCACCTGTCAGACTGGACTTAGTCTTCCCAAAAGCTAAACATTATCCCTCTGCCTAAAAGGAAAACCCAACCTTCTAGGTTGCAATACCGATCTCACCTACCACACCTTTGTCACCTTCGTCCATAGGGCCTCATCCATGAACCTTGAACCAAACAGTCACCCAAGGCTAGTCAAACCAAACAACCCTCACAAAAGCCTTCATTACACCTCATTCACCTAGAAACCAAACTCCCTCACCCTCACCCATGCGCACTCTTACCACCTATAACTCCACCAGTTACTATAACCCCAACCTTGCATATATGACTTCAACCCATGTCATCTACCCAAACCTTTACCAACCACCTCCACCGCAACTTGGTTTTCCCTGTGGGTAACTCATCCTCTTCCACCATTTCTTTTCCCTTATGCATCTCATACTCTCATGTCACATTTAATCAAGAATGTGCAACCTAAAGATAAGAACTCCACTACCCTCTAATAAGGTAGTCAAACAAACAAAACCTTTTATCGCTAACTCTTCTACCCCACCTTTACCCAAGTAGATGCTAAAAAAACATAAGACCATACAACTTACCAAACCATATAGACCAACCCATTCCCCACTCTTATAAATCCTCTACCCTCATGATCATCCACACCTTTACCAAAACCCACACTCACTTCCCATTGTGATCTATTAGCAGGGTCCTACGCCAAAATTTTGACTAATATCTTAGATACTTCCATTATCACATTACTGTCACTTCAACCTTATGATCCTCTCAAACCCAAACCAAAAGGGTTTGATGAAACCAATATTTGTGCATATCATCATGTTTCAGGACATGATGTAGAAAATTATAAGGCTTTAAAGACCATTCTTCTCTAACTTTGTCCTCTTGAACAAAATTTTGACAATGATGACCTTATTGATGAGGACCATGTTCCACCTTCACCTATCACCACACATCATCATCCTTTACTAATTCAGTGACAAGTATCTCCACCTCCATAACCATTTTATCCACCTCCAAAATTCAAGATCAACATGGTCTGTATTAGAGAGTTGGCCAAATCACCACCCAAATGTTTGTGTACCCTACTCATTTCACAAGGATCTTATCCACCATTAGGGTTTTTTCCCTCATGTTATTACACCTTTCATGACACACCCTCTCCATCCACCTCCCCTTAGATTAACATGGTTCGCATTGTCACCCACACTCAGAAAGACAAAGGAAAAGAAAAAGCAACTAGCCCATCAACCAACCCCGTGCCCAATATACCATCTGCACCCAGACCCAAAATATCCATCCACGGACCTACATACCCTATCTCAGACAGGGTCACCCATCACGTAATGATAAAAAAATTACATCAGTCCCCTCTAAAGATGCCTTTGTATGATCTCATCCAAACTTCAGAATCTCATAGACAAACCCTTATTGAGGTTTTGCAATCCATTGAAGTTTTACCCAATGACCCCACACCAGTGGCCTCCATTATCACCCCTCACCATGTGACCTTACTTACCAAATCATATCCTTATTCTACCCCCATACCCACTCCTCAAGTTAGCACCCTTAACTTCTCTGATGAGGAGATTATACCTCTCCAGTCAGATGACCCTGATCCTGCCCTATTCATTTCCATCTATATCGATAACATACATGTACGATGCATCATGATCGATGGTGGTGCTAGTATTAACATCATCTCCTCCCATGCATATAATCAAATGTGTATCCCTTCTAATTATATGCATAATAACCTAGTTATGTTGCACTCCTTCAACGATGCCATCACCTCCACCCTTGGCACCATTATCCTTCACGTTTGCATAGGCCCTCGCACTGTCCCGGAACTATTCTACATCTTAGAGGGAGAGTTCTAGTATAACATATTGCTCGGTAGACCTTGGATTTGCATCATGGGTTGTGTCCCTTCAAATTTACACCATTGTGTAAAATTCAAACATGAAGGACATAACTATACCATCCCTATCAACCTGTCACCATTCAAAACTTGTAACATGTTGTACCGACCCAACGATGTACTTGTACCAATCAAGGCATCTGCCACTACCCCCACTTCTCCTTCACCCATGACCCAATCCACCAATGTTTTCACCACCTCTCCCACATCTAACTCTTCTATTCCTACTACCGCCTCAACCTCTACAGCTGACCCCTCTACTTCCCAACCAACCATACCTCTCCTTTCCAATCATCTAGTGATTCGTCTATCCACACTACCCACATATCAACTACCAATCCCTTAGAAGGTGTTTTTCAATGCCTCACTTTAGGGAGTACCGCCTATACAATATCGACACATTCCTCGCTCCACAAGATTATGGAAACCTGTACCAACACCCTCATTATGAATACCACATAGGTGAGGTTTTCCCTTATGGTCCTCCCTACCTTCGCACTAACCTAACATATGGGGGACTAGATACTACCACTTATTCACCCAAACCTCCATCCCAAACATGACATTTTTTCATCTGACCTCCAATCTCTTACTAATCGCCACTTCACCCATACTTTCCTTCACCACTGTGCATGGAAAGGTTTTGGTTTTTAGTTTTTACAAACAAGTCTGCCATACTATTATTTCATGTACCACCCGTAAACACAATGATTGTAGTGGCATTAGATTTTGTACATCACCTTCCAAGAAGGCCCACATTGACCTCATTGAGGAAGACAAACCTTCTCCACCCCATTCACCAACATCACCACCTTCACCCACAGAGTCCATAGATCCTGAATCTATTCCTCCTAACTTTTTTTTTGTGAACATGATTTCCCTGGGACCTCTAACTTATCAATGTGATGGCAAGGCTCCTTCTTCTCTTCCCTTCCTATATCCTGACATGATCTATGATGATACACCTTCTATTAACGTCATTCAATGTCAGGACGATGAGTCTATACTCACCTACCTTGGTGTGGAAGATTCTTATATTCACTGGTCATTACCTTCTGAGACACAAACCATGTTGAATGAATCAACTATTGAAATCAACATTAACACTCAGGATGACCCACACATTCTAAAGATAGGCCAATCTTTAGATGTTGCTGAACAAGAAGCTTTTACTTCTTTCCTCTCAGACCATAGTAATTTTTTTCTTGGTCCTATGCTGATATGCTCAGTATTGACCCAAACATTGTGGTCCATAATATCGTAGCCATTCCTGATGCTAAACCCATAAAACAAAGTTTTGGAAAATGCATCCTCACATTTCTCTTCTTGTCAAAGAAGAACTTCAGTGCCTTCTCTCAGTTTCCTTCATCCTACCCATTGACTATCCCCAATGGATTTCTAACATCGTTCCTATCACAAAAGCGATAGGGGGACTCCACATTTGCATGGATTTCCATGACCTCAACCTAGCTTTCCCCAAAGATGACTTTTCCTCTACCATGCATTGACCAACTGGTTGATCTCACCTCTGACCATGAGATGCTATCACTCATGGATGATTTCTTGGGTTATAATCAAATATTACTCACTCCAGAAGATCAACACAAAACTTCCTTCATCACTCCTTGGGGGACCTTCTGCTATCGAGTCATGCCTTTTGGCCTTAAAATGTTGGTGCTACATATCAACGAGCCATGACTTATATCTTCCATGACATCATGCATCACATATTGGAAGATTACGTAGATGACCTTCTTTCCAAATCCAAACATCGGCTTAAACACCTTGACAGTCCTTAAGGTCATATTTGACCGCCTCATCAAGTATTGTGTTCACCTTCAACCTAAGAAGTGTGTCTTCATGGTGTTTTCAGGAAAACTCCTTGGTTTCATCATTTCTTTGCATGGCATAGAAGTTGATCCTACTAAAGTAAAGGATATTCTCGAAATGCCTCTGCCTACTAATCTCCATCAACTTTGAAAGTTTACAAGGTAAGTTACAATCTATTCATTGGTTTATTTCACAACTTTCCAACCGTTGTCAACCATTTCATCATCTCCTCAAAAAGGATGTCTCATTCAAATGGGATGATGAATGCCACAAAGCCTTTGATGCCTTAAAACAATACCTTCTTCAACCACCGGTGCTCATTCCTCCTAAATATGACCAACCCTTTTACCTATACATTTATGCTACTGACCATTCCTTAGGTGCCATGCTCACTCATCATGACAAGCAGCACAGGGAACAAGTAGTCTATTACATAAGTTGTACCCTTTGGACTACGAAAATAGGTACACCCATGCTGAAAAACTATTTTCTTAGCCTTAGTTTTTGTCACCACTAAACTTCATCATTACCTACTCAACCACAAAACCTTTTTCATCACTAACACTGACCCCCTACATTATATGTACGCCAAACCCTACCAACATCAACATGTGCTACATGTTGGCTCATGCTTCTTGCCTAGACCTTGACCTCAAATTCATCCACCAAAAGTATGTCAAAGGCCAAGCCAACCTTGACCAACTATAAAATGCACTTTTTTATGGAAATCAACCCTCTAACTTTGATTTCCTAGACGAATCCATTGTTACCCTCTCTTTGGATGATACCACTTACCAGATGACCTTATTCTTTGATGGTTCCAAATGTCAGCATGGAGGCGGTGTAGGTGTTATCCTCATTCCTCTTGATGGTGAACCTATGCCTTTATCTTTCAAACTAGATTTTGATTGCACTAACAACATCACCAAATATGAAGCACTCGTATTAGGCCTTCAAACTACCATCTCCCTAGATGTTAAATCAATTAATATCTTTGGTGATTCCCAACTGGTTGTAAACCAAGTCAATGGTATATACTAGTGTCGTAATGAAATATTACAAAAGTAAAAATGTCATGTTGACATACTTTTGACTACCTTTGACCATTACGAACTTCAAGCCACCCATGTTCTACCAATAAATTTGTGGATACCATGGCCTGCCTGGATTCTTATATACCCACTTTGTCTGCCAACTCCAAAATATCTGTGAAAATACAAAGGTTGTAATCACCCTCTTATTTATCTTGAGATGTAAAATTTGTCAGAAATGTTTCACTTGACCCACGTGACCTTTGGTATAAGTATTTTACAGACTACCTTTCGCTTCCCATTCTGCCTCCCAATCTCACTCGTAATAGAAAACACACATTTCTTAAAAGTGTCTCTCACTATGTCATCATGGGTGGTCTCTTTTATAAGTGTGGCTTCGATGGTATTCTCTTACGATGCCTTACAAGTTCTGAAATTCCTTACACCATCAAGGAAGTTCACGACATAATTTGTGGAGGTCACTTTAGTGGTTTAGTTATCGCTAAACACATTCTTCTCCTTGGTTATTATTGGCCAACCCTAAACCATGACTGTTGTGACTATGTCAAACATGTTGTGTGAAATTCCAGCAACATGTTAATCTTCATCACACACCTAGTCATGCCTTACAGGTCACACGAGACCTTTGGCCTTTCTCTCAATGGGGTTTGGATCTTGTTGGAGAGATCAATCCTCATTCTTCACAATGCCATCAATGGATTATAACCACTACTAAATACTACACTAAATGGGTAGAAGCCATTCCCCTCATTTCTACAAAATCTAAGAAAATATGTGAATTTATCAACCATCACATCATTTTTCACTTTGGTGTCCCTCACCGCCTCATCACTGATAACAGAAATCAATTCAAAAACAAAACCCTACGAAATATTTGTGACACTTTTGGCATTCAAATCAGTTTCTCATCACCTTATTACCCACAAAAAATGGACAATAAGAATCAACCAATAAAACCTTGAACAAAATTCTTATGAAAGTAATCGACGATACTAGGAAGGATTAACATACGCACATTCCTTTTTCCTTATGGGCCCACCACACTAGTCTTTGTAATTCGACTGTTGTCACACCTTTCTCTCTGGTCTATGGTACCAAGGTTGTCTTTCCTCTCAAATTCCAAATTCCATCTCTCTACATCTCACTATAATACATTCTCAACGACGATGACTTTTTCCAGAACCGTTTAGCACAACTTGAGTTGTTAGATGAATGTCATCTCAATTCTCTTCATCATATTCAAATATACCAAAAACATATCAAATGTTCCTATGAAAAATGTGTCCATGAATGAACCTTCCATGTTGGTGACCTCATCTTGAAGGTAAATCAACATGTAACAAAATAAGAGAAAATTAAATGGGGAAACTTTGTTCTTAATTGGTGTGGACCCTATATCGTTACTCAGGCTTATGGATCAGGTTTTCATTGTCTTTCTTCACTTGAAGGTAAGACCAAACCTGAACCCCTCAATGCTTTGCATCTTAGACCATTTTATTGTTGGAATCAAGTCCTATATCACCTTCTGTCCATTGACCGGTCATCCCTTGAGCGTTGTTCACCTTCCATGTTACCCATTTTGAGGATCAACGACTAAATAAGAATCATGTGATTACTTGTAACCTTTCATCCTTATCTTCAATATGAGTACCACGGCTCTACTCATGGCATGATTCTTATGGATACTTTTCATCTTTTTCAAAGATGGAATCCCATGGTCGTTTATCATTTAAAACCATCTCTTTCATAGTTAACCTCTACAAGGCTATGGTTTTGACTTCTAAACAAGAACCTAATCTTCCTCTATAGTCTTTTCCATGACTTAAATGTCAAAAAAAATGGTATTCAACTCCTTGAGTCAAAATTCTAGCAAACAAATGACTCCCTCAACAAGGACATCTCTTCTCTCTACCTTGCTGCTATAAATAGACTTCTCCCTCGAAGGAGAACTATATAAAGTCATTGCAAAAATACAATAAAATATTCAAAAGCTTCCCACATTGATCAGCTTCATGAAGACCTTAAGGAGATAATATACTCATCCCATATAGACTTCCTACATCGACCAGTCTATCAAAAACAAAAAAAATGAAGAAAATGATAACTTTTTGTCATGGAATTGCCTATTTTTTTTATCATGGGTTTCTTGCTAGGTAAACATGTTGTGACACACTAAGTTAGGCTAAACCACCCATTTTCACCTCATTGGATTTTCACCCTGATTTCCTATCTACTTAAGGGACTTTCCATAATTGCGACATTTTGTGATAATGTCACTTTCTTCACCCTTAGAATAGTCCATTATGCAATGCGTTTAGGGCCTTACGTTCATCAACCCATCTTTGGTATGGTGGACCCATTATGGTTTTTATCAATTATGCAACTCGTTTACCATCTCTTACCATTTACCTTCTTCACTACTTATTGATTAGCTTATATAGGACTAGACCATCGACACCTAAATTTTCCAAAATTTCTACTATGACTTAGACTCAACCATGCCTATGACCTAGACTCAATCATGCCTAAAACCTACCAACCCTTGTATTCCTTCTAGCTTATGGGATACATGAGGCCCCTTTTCTTATATAGGCAGCATCAGACACTCTTTACCCTAACCTATTTTCCCCCATTTTCCCATTTCATATTCTATCTTAATTCTCATTTTTCATAAACACTTGGAAAATTACCAAACATACATATCTACCATGTTATCACATTATAAAAAACATCCACTCAATCATTTCACATTTCCATGATATCAAATGTTTCAGAAATTTACACCATAACATACATATAACTCATCATTTATTTCCCATGTTATCAATAACTTGGAAGTTAAATCAAAATTAAAAACAAGAATCAACCATGCCTAAACCGATCTGACTCAACCATGCCTAAACCGACCTGACTCAACCATGCCTAATCAACCTAACTCAACCATGCCTAAACCGACCTGACTCCACAATGCCTAAACCGACCTAACTCCATCATGCCTAACTCTCCCAGTTTCCACCCAGATACATATAATAATGAAAATTTTACAACACAAGTACATCATCCATCCAATAAACATCATCAACTATATAAATGGGAAAGTTTGTGTATCAATAAATATATACACAGATACAAATAAATACTAGTATCTTAAAATCCCTCATATACATCCTCACCATCTTCAACATGCATGGCAGTATATAGTTAAAAATCTAAAAAAATTTCATGTATAACCTCACTGTCATCACCGTGCATGCTAGTATATATCAAAAATAAATAAGGACAATGACGACATCAATCATCGGCCCATTTGATGTCCAGGACGGTCTCATCTTATTGCCCCGTCAACACACCCCAACCCTAAAGACCACCCCTTTTCCCCTCATCCCAATTTCCCATCCCTCAACAAGTACCTATGTGAACATATTACCCTACCCATTCTCATTAAACCTTCTGTTATATCCCATTACCTACCTTTCCCTCCCGCCCTGTCTTGTTTATTGACCTATTTTTCTCTAGAGCCAACCGACATAAGTCACTATTGATCGACATTAGTCCATCATAACTGACATCGGTCACCTAATACTTGATTGATGCCGGACAAGGCCAAGTAATGTTGGCCAACCCAAACCAATGTCAGTCACTGTCATGGGATCCAAATCTAAAACCCCCCTATTTCTCACAAAATTCTCAAATCTAACCTAAATACCTATTCTAACCTACCCAAACCTATCCTAGCTTCATTCCTACTCCTATTTAAACAAAATAAGACCTTCCCATCCCTCATTTCCTTCATTTGTACCCATAAATTATAAAAATTAAAACTACAGCCAAATTTTCAACAACACCAATTTTAATAGCCTATTTCAAACAACAAATGAAGGATCAAGATCAAATCCTACCTCTTTGAGGTTTCGTCAGCGTGGTGGTACGTTTGGATGCTACACTGGTGGTCCACCCAAATTCTCTCCCACCTCTGCCATCACAAAAAAACTCCCCACCTCGCAACAAATGAAATCACTCAAACCCATCTCATAGACCCACCGACCAAATAACAATCACCTACTCCGAGGCTCACCAACTCAACTATCCATCTTGTTTTGTCACTTTCCAAATTTCCACCTCTCCTCTGTCATTTTATACAATTGGAAAATGACAAATGATTCCATCAAAAGTGGAATTTACCTTTTTAAACCCAATTCGACATGAGTGACGTCAATCATATTTGATCCCTAGCAATCTGACGTCAGTCACCATATAACTGACATTGGTCACCCTTTTAGCTATTTTCCCTTTCTAAGATTCCTTTTTACCTACAACCATTAGTGTTCACACACCTTTTATCATTCTAGAAACCTATTGAACCATACCTATAAGCCCAAACTACCCCTACATTTCCTTAGTTGTGTCTTGGGATTTGTTATTTTACCTATACCTTGGCCTTACCCGTGTCATGAGCTATTTTCCTGAACCTGACCTACTTGGTGTGACCATTGACCTTATGTACTCACTATACCTTTCGATGCTATTACCTATGTTGTTTTATCCTAATAACCATACCTTGCCTATTTCCATGCCATTTATCCTGACCCAAACCTTTGGTGTACCGGAACATACCAAAACATTCAAGCACCTGACCTATGTTGTGTTTCAAGACCATATCCTATACCTTGGATACCGGAATAAATTCACCCTTGTTAAGATAAAACTATCAACTTTGGACAATGTAGAGTTTGCAATCTCTTTAACCTGGTACCGCATTACATTCTATACTTTGATTGTCATTACCCATTACTTGATTTTAGACCCTGATCTATTACCTATTATCCAAGTTGACCACTACCCTTCCCCACATATGTTCACTTCCACCAACTAACATTTATCAACCCACTCACCGATTCCATATTAAACCTCATCAGTGCCTAGTTTGAGGGGGATCACCTTCATCCACACATGCATAAATCACTTCTTGTTTTTTTCAGCATCACTTACCAATAAAATGTACGTGACAAAAGGGGGTAAAATGTAGACACCAAATTTAGGTCACACTCCCCCTTTACCCCACATGTATATTAATTTAATTACCCATAATTAACTTAATTCCCATGCTCACAATATTCATTATTTAATTACCTTAATTAAACTAATTTCCACCTCACCTAGACACCTCACCTCAGAAGACAATCATCATAAACCTATTCTTAGCATGTTTTGCTTTTATTAGGACTTGATATCCACTCACCATAACTAACTAAGACTTAGTCCTACCTACCTTAATTAACTAAGACTTAGTTCAACCCTAAAATCACATGCCTATTCTTCCTCTAACAACATTCCTACTTATCTAAGTGTAACATTCCATTTTGATCCAACAAATGGATAGAGCTGGCAAAAAAGATTGCCAAGATCTGTCATTTTAGTAAATCTAAGATTTCCCACCTTAACCGATGCTAGTCAACCCTAAACTGACGCCAGTCACCCTAAAACATTGTTGGTTATCATATATTCATTTTGGTAAGCTTATTTGATAGGTTGGAAGAATTATTCAAGTTTTGGATAAGAGAGATATGTATGCAAGCACGCACCAGAGCACTCCTGCACATCTAGACACCCTAAACCAATACCAAACACTGATCTGAAAGGAAAGCATTCATGGTAAAATTCCAAGAAGTATAGATGTGACACTAACCACCAATTCCATGGATCAACCATCACCTCCATCCAACCACCAGGTATGCAAACACCAGTAAGTACCTTTGGATCTACACCTTCTCATATTTATTTAGATTAGTTTCTTCATCTTTGTTTGGGAGTTTCAGTCTCCCTTAAATCCTATCATCTCTCACCCTCTTGCCAATCCCTCCACCTAATCACCTATGACCTTTTAACCCTCCATACCTGACTCCAGACATCTCTGACTACTCCCAACACTTTCATCTACCTCACCATTATTTGTCTATTATCTGGGCAATCCCAGAGAATCATCAAAACCCAACTTCATTAAGTTTCTATCAGCCTTGACCCTACCGATGCCAGTTAACCCAAACCATCATTGGTCTCCTTGTGACTGACATTGGTGATACCAGACCGACATTGGTCTCTATGTCTAGTAAACCTACTTGTATAACAACAACCTCATACATTTCATCCAAACAATACAAATCACCTAAAGCTTGACCTTGACCTGTCCCAACCACCTTATTTACCTGTTTGACTTCCAGATATGATCATAACCTAGCTTGTTAGATTAGATTTTCTTATTGTACTTGAATGAGACACCTAAATCATATCAACTACAATAGGACATTATTGGTTTACATCATTTCTTGCATTAAGTTGTTTTAAACAGTGGATTGACAGCCATCTAGGAAGTATCACACTTCTCGGATCTAGCATACACTAGGCAGTCCACTGACATATATTGTTTAATATTCCTCTTGTGGTCTGGTTTTTATTCACATGTATTTCCTCCTAGAAAAAAGGAAGTTCTCACAATCAACATTGATTGGGAAATTAGAATGTGCATGCACTCTACCTTCCACTTTCACTCACAGGTATTCCTCCTCACCCTTACCTTATCTATTTTTCTCTTACATACACACACTATTTGATAAAACACTTAGAATGAAGTATCCAACATGAGTGTGCTGCCTTTATGAATGTCACTTTTTTGATATGCCACCACTTCTCATTGAATCCATTCTTGAAAATTTGAAACATACTTCCCTCAAAACATGCATATTTTCATTATGGGAATAATAATTTGTAACCCCGATTGAGAAATTTTAATAACACATAGTGACTAAATCCAAGCACAAAATAATACAAACAAGTTCATAAAACTAATAACCCACACCTAATCAAGTCATCATAACTTTATAATAATATCTCAATCTGTCAAAAACCTACTTGCAAGATCTTCAGGACACCTTCTTGATGCTAGATACTATATGACTATGCTTACAGATAGATATGTACCTTTTTACCTTCATGATTATACCTAAGCACAAACTATGAATGCCCCGCCTAAATTTCTATCTTCCAAGTTTACGCAAACCTTCTATTTAATGTATAACTTCATCTTCTTACACCATACAAAGTGTACCTACCTTCACACTTCTTCTTAAAATAGGCCTAAAAGTACCTTCAAATTGTATATTCTACTGTCAAGCTTTTTATTGTTTATATCTATTCTTGAAGCTCACACTTTATGAATCAATACATTACACATACCATTTTAAAAATGTATTTCATCATCTTTCAAGGTCTCATGTACTTAGCATCTTTCATAAGGAAATTTCACATACTAAATCAACTCACTCAACAACAATGCTTATTAACATACCTTATTTCACCTTTTCCATAGTTTAATTTATTTTGATGGAAAATCCCCCTTGATCCATGCTTTATTCTCATAAATACCTAGTGGAATAGGTCTCTTTCATCTAGGTTGCACTAATATGCTCATCTTGAGCATTAATGCTCCCCCTTAGATCATACTTTTTTTAATTTTTCCAATATATTCCATAACCTTCAATAAATTTGAATTCTTTGATCATATTCAAGAATCATATAAACACATACCTTTTCATGATTCTAGTAGTGTCAGATCTTCATTATGTAAATATACATATTTTGAACATACAGACAACATTCAATTTTGACTGATATCCTCACTAAACATACCTTCATGATGCACATGACCTTATGATTTGAACAAGATAGAATAAAAAACATACTTCATTTGAGCTTCACACAAATGTAAGAATTCATCCATGTTATCAACTTTCTTGAAACAAATTCAAGATACCAACATACTTCCAAATACTATATCTCACCTAGATGTTGACCTTCAAACCTAGACTCTGTCTCTTGATTATGTATTTTTTTTGTAGACCTTCATTAAAACACAATTGAGGGAACCTATCAATAATTGTATGTTAAGAAATCATCATGCTTTAATAGATAGGAAAATATCTCTATGAAGCATCATAAAGGAACTCTTTTCAACTGGAAACATTTAACAATGCCAAACACCCATCTCCCCATGAGACAGGTCACCAAACTTAAGAATCCACTTCCTTATTTTATGTGTCTTCATCTATGTGGTAGTCTTCTTATGCTAATAGGAGTTCTTGAGTTTCTTCAACAATAAATAATCTTCTTTGACTGGTAGGCTCATCATGACTAAAGAAACCTGCTTTAGGTTTTTCCTTTAATTTCTCAACATGGGTATACCTTACATATTCCTTCCTCTCATGGTTATTCTTCATCCATTTATAGTATATTGAAATATTCCCAGCATTGTTACAGTTGAAGCAAAATACATGATTCTTACCTCTAGGTGCTTCATATCTCCAATTCGTTCTAGGTAACTCTTGATGAAAATATCTAACAATATGACCCTTCTTGTGGCAGTTATAACATGCATTGTATCATGAAAAATATGAATGGCCATTTATACCATTGCACCACGGATAATCATTCTTAACTTCCCTTCTAGATTCACTAGCTCTATTGTTACCAAAAATGTTGCAAGAGTAAGAATAACCATTACACTTACTTGAAAACCTCATTACATTAGGTTGTCTTATGACATTATTGTGAACCTTGATATCCTCCTTGGATTTATTAGGTCCTTGAATTGGATCAAGAAGTTTCTCTTACTTATTTGTTTCCTCTTTGAAGCACAAACTAAATTTGTCACTAGAGGTTTTTTGACCATTCAGAAAATCATCAAGAACAACTATTCTATTTTAAATTATTTAGTACATATTAAAATTTCTTAAGGCTAGTCCTAGCTCTACTTTTAAGGTCCCCAACTATGTACTCATCTTGGAATAATACTCCTCTTTGGATTTTAGTCTTGCTTTGATCATATCAAGATGATCTTTAAGATCCTTGTTGATTTATTTATACTAATGTTCCTTCTTACTTAGTATCTTTTCTAGAAAAATGATATGTATTTCATGCTCCTTAAGAGTTTCTCTCAACATTTGATTCTTCTCCCTAGTGAGTTTTAGGTCTTCTAAGGCACTAACAAGTTCAACTTCAAGATTGAATCCGTGGTTTCCCCACATATTTCACTCAAAATTCTTTAAGATACCCCTTTTAAAATTTTGTGTCTTTTGCCTTGTTAATATTTTCTTAGGATTTAATCAGGAGTTGCAAGATTTACTTGGTCACATTTGAAAAATACACACTTGCTCAAAGTTTCCCAAAACCACTAAAAAATATAATTGTGTATTTCATTCTAGATCAATTTGGGTTTTTCATGTTTCTTTAATTCATAATCTGCAGTATGTCCTCACCCAAAACCAAATTTACACTATATCATGTTTTTTGGGTTTAAATAGTTGCTTTACTTCATTAAGCAACTAAGTAAACCAGTTGCAAAAACCTGTAATGAAGGAAAAAGAAGAGAGTAATGCAGGAAAATAAGTTAATTTACTTCTAAAAGTAAGTAATGGGAGGTCAAAATCCCACAAAGAATGAAGTAAGTAATTGGGGGTCAAAATCTTTACAAAGAAGGAAGTAAGTAATTGGGGATCAACATCCCGCAAATAAGGAAGAAAGTAATTAGGGGTCAAAATCCCACAAAGAAGGAAGTAAGTAAGTCCAAGGGTCAAACTCAGAGCAAAGAAGGAAGTAAGTAATTGGGGGTCAAAATTCCACAAAGAAGGAAGTAAGTAATTTGGGGTTAAAATCCCGTAATACACTAGAAAGTAGTAAAACAGTCTCAAAATCCTACAATACACAAGAAATAAGTAGAGCAGTCTGAAAATCCTGCAATACACTAGAAAACAACAATTCTACTTTGTAAACCTGAATGGCCATAACTTTTGCTTAGGTGTTCTATTTTTCAAGATCTTAGACTTTTCGGAAATATCTTGATCTCATCTACACCATGGAATCATTAAAATTAGATTTATATGGGGGTAAGTTAGTGAAAAATGAAAAAATAAAAGAAAGAGTAATCTAGAGAAATGAAGTTACTTTACTTCTAAAACTAATTTCTTAAGAAGTTGTTGAAACCTGAAATACAAAGAGAAGGCAACAATGGCACTTCGAAAACCATATTGGTCATAAATTTTTCTCAGGTGCTTCATTTTTTTAGGTCTTTGACTTTCCTAAAATCATTTACACTATGGAATCATGAAAATTATATTTTTATGGGAATAGGTGGGAGGAAAATGGAAAAAATAATTCCAGCATAAAATGAAGATTTCCAGGCAGCCCAATCACTGAATTTAATGTAGTATGGGCATATTTATTCTTCAACAATAAAAGGGAAAAGTAAGAATGAGGTTTTCATCTAAAATAATTTCTTCTTCTTCTTCTTCTTCTTATTTCTCATTTCTCAGACAATGTAATGAAATAATTGGGTTTATTTGTAAAACATAAGTAATTCAGTTAAAATCCATTACTTCAAGTTATTTGAAAAATTTAAATACTTAGAATTAGGTGAAACTACATGCAACGTGTTCAATGATGTTTTAAAATGTAGAACACTTGAAATTCATGCGTGTCTATTAATGAGAAATTCTAGGAGAAAAATTCTCAACTACTTGCAGATTTGTAGCGAGGAACATACGAAAGGAACAATTAATGTCTCATATTTGTACTATCTTTCTAGATACTATAAATGTTAGGAGAATCATACAGGCTCAAGGATGGAACTTTTTGGCAACTAGTTATTGCAATTTTATGCACAAATTTAAAGATCTCAAACTTTGTGTTAAGATTCTTAAGTGTTCTTTGTATAACTTAGCTGGATTTGAATAAGAAGAAGGAAGATTTTTGGAGAACTTTGCATCTGAGAAGTTTCACTGTGCATTATGTGAGGATTTTTATGGTAAAATTTGTGTTACCTAAAATACAAGCTAAGTTAATTTCCTTTTCATTTTCTTAAATTGTGACATTTCCAAAGTATTTATTTATTCTGTGCAGATGCAATAAGCTTTTTAATATACTTATTATAAAGTGCATCATCTCTTTTTATTACCACTGCTATACATCCTCTTCTTTTTCACACAACTTTCTTAAACACAACTACTTACTTACTGCAAAATTTCTAAGCTATGGTTCATTAGCTTTGTGATTAAAGTAATACCCCAGGGAAATAATTAGAATATATAAATATATTGCATGAGAGATTCACTATTAAATGAAGGGAATTCATCCCATGATTTCCTAGGTTTATGTGTGTAGCCTTACATAAAATCTAGCCAATATTTTTTGGAGAATTTATTGGGGAACAAAAAAATAGCCCGAATATTTGCTTATCTCATGAGTTATTTAAAAAAAAAGTATTGGTGACTCTGTAAGAATAATTTTATTATAATATAGGTGATTCTATATTTTATTTGTTCTACTTTTTCTTCCAAGGTCAAACTGAGGATAATGACATATACTCAAGGATAATGTTCTGAAATAAATTTCATGGATATGTAACAACCACAAGCTCCGATTCCTTGGGGCCCAACTATTGGCCCTCTTGCATTGGTTAAACCATTACATGAGTTTCCACATGGATCATGTAATAATTTACCAAAATTCAATGACGATGGGAAGCAACACCGAATGATCATATAACTGCATTTTTGTAGCTTGTGGAGTTCTGGGAATGCCTCAAGAAATGTATATATTCAACTGTTCATTGAGAAGCTATAGGTAATTTCCACGGAATGGTTTTATAACCTTTCACTTGAATGTATCACCAACAGGGATACTATGAGAGCACTATTAGATATCACAAGCACTAAGAGGGTGGTTGAATCGGTGCTTAGCATAATTGAGGTCTTTTCATACTTTCAAATTTACTTAACCTAGTTTAGTAGTTAGATCATGAGCACAAAATGAACTTCAAGAAAAACACAAATGAACATGACACATTTTTTATAGTTGTGAACCCAAGAAGGGAGAAAACCCACTTAAAACCATACCTTTTATTTAGAACACCAATTCCAATGCACTAATTTAAAATTGATTAAGAACCCACTTAATTACTGAAGCACCAACTTCAAGAGTTCAAACAATAACCCACTTGATGAATGCTAAGCACCTACTCAGCTAAATTATGCAACACTCAAACTTGTAAGAAGTACCTACTTCCTTTATCTAAGCACCTACTTAGATAATTACATCATTTAATTCATAATCTAGGTCCTATGTTTCTCTATCAACAAATCATGATCACCTTACTAGCATAATTCATTCATTAGTTCATACTCCACCATATTCTCTAATTTTTGCTTTTTTTTCTCATTCAGTTTCTCATATATGTGCTCCTATTGTAGTAAAATATCGCTTATCATCACCCTTTTCATATCTTCTTATCTATGATCAAACCTTCTATTTCTACCTTTGCACTTCTCTATCGTAGCTTATATCATTGGTATCTGAATTTTGCTTACTAGGTCTTACTATTTCCACACCTTCTATTCAATCACATTCACTTCCACTTCAATTTTCATCATACCTAATCACACATCTCTGATGAATGTAAACTCAACAAACCTTTTGTTTCAAATTCTATATCATTGTTTATATCTCTATATTAACTTTTAATTACACACATCCATCTTTGTAATGTTTTTTCACTAATTAATTGCAATAACTCATGTCAACACACTATATTTTACATGGTTCTTCATTTTAAATACTTGAGAATCTCTGTATCCTCCTTCCTATGACTCTACAACTACCAATTCTAACCTTGACTTGAGCTCATCAAACAAAAACAAAAAAACTCATTAACTTCCATTTACTATCTCATATTTACAATATTTGACTCATACTATATTTTCTCAATCACCTGAATCTTCATATTATTAAGATTTGATTTCAATAGCTATACCCTCTACATGAATTGCTGACCTTTCATCTCCTCTTAAGAGCTCAATAGCCTCTTTTTTTTTATTAAGGGAAAATAGTTTTGAAGGGACTATACCATGTATACAAAAGGGCTCAAAAGCCAGATAGCAAAGGTGAGAGAAACAGCCCAGAGAAGGGAAAAACAACCAACCAAAGAGGGCTCAACAGCCAAATATGACAATACAAGTGAAGAAAGGATCCAAACGAACAATGATCCAAAAAGAAGCATAAAAGATCAAAAAGCAACCAAAAGAGAAACAACATATAAAAATCTGCCAAAAAGTAGCTCCATAACTGCCAGATAACAACAACTTTGTAGCCAAAAAATAGCAACACAACAACCCGTTACTTGATAGCCCTATCAATCTTGGTCTTGATAGCCTGCAGCGACATGAAGAAGGCAATGGTAGTGGCTTGAGAGGAGTATCCCATATCCGCCTGAGCAATTGCAATATCCCTTTTCTCTTTAGGGCCCCAAATGTCCTCATTAACCCCACTTAAACTGCAGACACTATGAACATGTTGTTCAATGAAATTATAAATGCTTTTAAGGGTAGATAATATGTAGTCATTGCAAATTTTTGCATTCCCCATTCTGCCATCCAAAGACTGTAACTTCTTGAAGATTTCAGCAATAACCCCCTCTTCATCATCACTTTGAAGAATTCCTTTTCCCTTAGCTCTTTCCATATTTTTTATAGTCACTTTGAGCTCTTGTATCTCCTTTTCTAACCTGTCCACTCTGTCCATCAATTCCTCCTCCTTGGTCTCCTCCAACGGTTTACTGATATGTAGGAGGTTCTCAGCAAGGTCCATGTCTTTGTGGCTCCTTTGGATCCGTTGAGAAGAAGGGATTTTAGCTTTTATGCTCTTGCTTTTCTTGCTGGAAGCAGTAACTTCTATCTTCCTTTACCAAGTGTAAAAAAGACAAAAAAAATAGCCTCTCTGCCTTCCAATTTGACTTTGGAGAACTCACTATGAAATTGAGACTTCAAATGACATCTCAACTTCTAAAATACATCATTTCAATTTGAACACAAGAATTCCTTTACTTTCAATTTGCACACAAGTGAACCCATTTTGTAAAAGGTTACATAGTGCATAATTATAGTCTAAGACAAAGCTAGTTGTGCATTCAACTCAAGATTTCCACCCATAAAATCTTCTTTCACCTATTTCAGGGAAAAATTTCTCTCTAATAATCCATGCTTAATAGGATTCACCACTCATCATAGCTTTCACTTGATGTCTCTGTCATTACCTCCCGTATAGTATAAGACTGATCATTGACCACTGTAAGAGCATAAATTCTTGAAATTTTATGAAACAACCCTATTCAAATGAATAGAGTGATATTAATTATACATACCATCCCTTTGAAACATGATTTAACAAGAACATATCAAATTTGTAAGATTTGGATATGAAAGATGTTACAATATCCATTTTACTGTTAAGAATATGTTTACTGTGCACCAAATAATTTCAATTTGTATATTTGAACACACCATCCACACTTGATGAAATCTATCCAAGATATTTGACTAGCATGACCATGAGCTAATCCACAAAGATTTACATTAAAATTTCTCAATATTTGGTTTGATAAATTTCAGTACTCTATCAAAAACAAATTTGAAAAACCCTAGATAAGGGGTTTGGTGATTTTACAAGCCCAAGAGGGCACAAAGAGAGATTAATTAATGGTTTATTAATATAAATAAAATATTTTGACTCTTGGAGATTTGTATGCACACTTGTCAACTCTTCTAACTCTTCATTTTTCTTCGTGCACCTCAAATCACCTCCAGCTACTATAGTAATGCACCATGTGAATCTGGACAATACCCATGACTATGTACTGCCTTTTCAAGAAATAGGACTCTTTGGATTTTATTAATCATTTAAAAAAACATGGAAGAGCCCATACAAAACAATTTTGTGTCTATTTTCATTGTATCAAAACCATTTTCAACTCAGAGGGGTCTGATTTACTATCATAGTTGATTGTACAGGGGAAGTCATTTGTTTTAAGTCCAAAACTGAGCTTTTACATGCACATTCTGAACATTTGACCTATTCCAATACATGGTAAGCTTTGAAAACATCATAAATGCACTACTAAAGGCTATGAGAAGGCTCATTTAAGGAGTTTGAGTATAATCAACAACGTTTTCTTCTATTTATTCAAAACTCTATTTAGGAGAGAGAAAAGATGCCTCACTAAAATGATGAGAAATTCTTAACCACAACTCCATTTGAAAAATTAATTTTTGCACATGAATTCTAGGTCAATTTACTACAAAAAAGTATGTTATGAATTATTTTATAACTTCTTTAAATTTTTGGTTGACACCTAAGAAGACCATGTGGTCTAAATGAACTTTCTCAAAAACCAGTCTTGCAAAAACTTGAAAATTTTTCTCAAATGACCTCTCTGAGGACTTGAATTTTTTCATGGAGATCAAGGCCACTTGCATCCATCATCTCCCATGGTTGATTTTTCAAAATTATCCATAAGTTTTTCTATCCCATCCCATTTTCATGTTGGTACAGTTTGATTTTTTAAGGGAAGTTTTAGGTAGAAGTGACATTTTGCTTCTAAAACATATTTTTTGAGCTTCTGAGCCCTGAAATGAGTTTATCCTCCTATAATACACATGTTCAAATGATTGGAATAATTTTAGCCCCTTTAATGCTTCACTTTGCTTGAACCAACCTACATGACTCACATGCACCTTGAGAACATCAATTTGACTCAGCATGGACTAACATGGAATCAACACTCTGTGACTCTATGGACACACAATTTCCATGAAAAGTATGCACTAGGACATCAATGAAAATATGAAACAATGTGGGCAATAAAATCCCCCTTTTTCATTGATGTCAATACTCACAAAAACCAAGGAAAATTGATGACAATGTGACACTCCACATGATTGACCAAAAACATATTCTCCCATGCTTATTTTCTCCCGCTTTGACATCCATGACAAAGATGGGGTTAAACAATAAATGACAAGAAAAAACATGAGAAAAATACATAACTCTTAGATTACTCCCCCTGGGATTTGGGCACACTTGAGACCATAAAAATACGATGCATGACTCATGACCATTTTGTACTAGAATGATTTGAAAACATACTTGAATTGACCATGGAGTTACATGTAAAAAACTTGTGTGGAAGAATATCATGAACAACACCATGATCTAGTGGACTAGGTTCCCCTCACTTGAATCTCTTTTTGACACATTACAGGAGCCGATTTTGAAAGACAACTGATCCCTATAAATTTTCCAATTCTTTGTAACTATTGGTGGGATCAGGAATGACCCCAAATTCATCTCTGAGATGCTCAAACGTTACCTTTGGGAATGGTTTTGTCATGATTTCTGTAATTTATTATTTTATGCTCACATATACAAGATTGATATTTTTATCATTTACTTGTTCCCTCAAGAAGTGAAATCTGATTGGAATGTGTTTAGTATTTGAGTGGAACAATGGATTTTTGGAGACGCTAATGGCACTAGTGCTATAAAAAAGAAAGGGAGTTGGATCATCAAATCTTACCTTGTAGTCTTCCAAAGTTCACCTCATCTAAAAAATTTGAGTACAACACATGGAAACAACTATGTATGCAGCTTCATATGTTTATAATGCCACTGAAGATTGATTTTTTCTCAACCATGATACTAGACATTTTCCAACAAAGAAGGCACCACCACTTGTAATCTTCATGTCATCAATGTTTCTAGCCCAATCAACATCAATGTATGCTCTTATGTTGAAGTATTTGCTTGCAGGATACCAAAGGCCATACTCTAAAGTTCCCATGAGATATCTGAGTATTCTTTTGACTTCCTTGAGATGTGTTTCTCTTGGATTCTCTTGAAATCTACTTGCTATAGCTGTAACTTGCATAATGTCAGGTCTTGATGTAGTGGAGTAGAGAAGGCTTCATATCATAGACCTATACAGTGTTTTGTCTACTTTTGGTGAGTTATCTTCTTTTCTCAACTTGCATCCCACCTCCATTGGTGTGCTTATAGGTATTAAATCTTCCATTTTGAACCTTTTTAGCATTTCTTTAATGTATTTAGCTTGAGGCATGAAGATTCCTTGATCTGATTGGTTTATTTGAAGGCCTAGAAATAATGAGAGGTTACTTAACATAGAAATTTAAAACTCTTTACTCATTACATTAGAAAGTTTATGAGTCATCCTTTCATTATCCCATCCAAAAATGATGTCATCCACATAAACTATGAGAATTAGCAGCTTGTCTTCTTCTTCTTTGATGTAAAGATTTATATCAACCACTCCCTTTCTGAAGCCTTACTCAATGAGATAAGCATCCAACATGCTATACCAAGGTGTAGGAGCTTGTTTGATTCCATACAAAGACTTTTTTAACTTGCATACATAGTCCTTGTCTCCGGTTTAAGATAATCCTTTAGGTTTCTCAATATACACCCCCTCATTCAATTTTCCATTTAGAAAAGAAGATTTGACATCCATTTGAATATTTTTGATTTTCTTGTGAGGTGCATATGCCAAGAACAATCTAATTGCTTCCATCCATGACACTAGTGCAAATGTTTAATCAAAATAAATTACTTCCATTTATACATAGCCCTTACATACAAGTCTTTCTTTGTTTCTTGTCACTTCACCTTTTCACTCATTTTATTTCTGAACACCCATTTTGTTCCTATGAAATTATTTTCTTTTGGCCTAGGCACAAGCTCCCATGTTTCATTCTTCTCAATTTGGTCAAGCTCTTCATTCATGTAATCTACCCAATGTTTTTCATTGCTTGCTTCTCTCACATTTTTGGGTTCTATCATAGATAAGAGGGTTATGTCTACATTATTATTTTGAATTCTTATATTTCTTCTTGTAAGAACACCGCCTTATTTACTTATTATAATATGGTCTACTAGATGATCTCTCCTAGCTTTCCTTGAAGGTGTCTTGGTGTCATGCCTTTCTTCTACTTCTTCTTCTTTTTCTTCATGTGTTCTTTCTATTTCATCATCATTGTCTTGATTTTCAATGTAAAGTGCATCATCTTCATGTCTGTACTTAGGCTAATTTATGATTTTTAAAGGCTGAGATTCATCTATTTTCACATTGGAACTTTCAACTACCTTCTAAAGCCTCCTGTTGTAGCATCTATAAGCTCCACTAACTGATGAGTACCCAAGAAATATTCCCTCATCACACCTGGAATCAATTTTTCCCAAATTGTCTTCATCTCTCTTAATATAGCACTTTCTCCCAAAGAATCTTATGTGCTTCACATTGGCTAACCTTCCTTTCCAGAGTTCATAAGGTGTTTTGCTACTATTTACTCTTAATTGATCTCTATTTAGAATATAGACAACTGTGCACAATGGTTCACTCCAATAGCTATCAGGATGTCTTGATTCATTCAACATAGTCCTACTTATTTCATGCACTGTACTATTATTCCTTTCAACCACTCCATTTTGTTGAGGTGTCATAGTAGATGACAATTGGATTTGTATTCCATGTTCATTGTAATAATCATGAAATTCATTAGACCAAAATTATACACCCTTCTCATGATCTTAAGCATTTTATTTTGGTGTTCTTTTCATTCTACAAGGATTTGAATCTTTCCAAGGCTTCTGATTTGTGTCTTAAGCAAGCTACCCATGTCATCCTGGTAAAATCATTTATTAGGAGCATGAAATACTCATATCCTTGCATGCTTTCATTCCTTGTAGGCCCACACAAATTTTTATGAATAAGCTCCAAAGGATGAGTAGTGGAATACTCTTTTGACTTGAATTACGTTCTTGTTTGTTTGCCATGTAGACAAGCATTGCACATAGAATATATTGGTTTTTAAATCTTTGGCATGTTTCTAACTCCATATTTAGCACTCAATTTCATAATATTTTCAAAGCTTATATGTCCTAATCTCTTATTCCATAACCAACTGTCATCATGTTTACTTGTAAAACATTTTTCTTTATTTACTCTTTGAGCACATACATATTGTTTTTTTCCTTTTTTCTTTCCAAGTCTCTTTCTTGATGTGCCATCAATAATTTTACACCCTTTTCATTGAAGATAAGATTGTAGCCTTGTTTTTACATTTGGATAACACTTAGAAAGTTGTGTTTGATCCCTTCAACATATAGAACATTTTCAGGGATTGTTTTTCCATTGTCAAGACTAAGAGTTCCCTTTCCCACAATATTTTCTGAATTATTATCACCAAATCTAACAACACCTGATACATTATTTGATAAAGAAATAAATTTTATTTTGTCAACTCTAATATGAATGGATCAGAAACTATCCAAGTACCAAATCATTCCCTCATATTGCACATGGAAGGAAGTTTGACCTATCATACCAACCTCTAATTTCTTGTTTGAACTATCTTTAATGACATATATCCACTTGATTTGTTTATGTGTTTGTGAGCTGTACATGTTAGCTATGTGACCATACTTTTGGCATTTTTAGCACACATGATTATGACTCATTCTTGTATGCTATGGATTATATTTTCTCATATTTCCTCTAGCATTTCTTCTATATTTTTCATCTTTATGACCAAACATGTTACAAGAAAAATAATAACCATAGAAGGAATGAGAGTACCTCATAGCATATATGATTCTAGGAGATTTTTTCCTTCTTTTTGCAGATTTTGTGGTCTTCTTGTTCATGGTGTGAGAGATGATTGGTGTAGTCTTATCTTATTTCTTCTTGGCTGGTTCATATTCCTTAATCTCTTCCTTGAAACAAATTCTTGATTTGTCAATTACATCCCTTTGAGTTCTTAGAATGTTGGATAGGAAATTTGAGCTCCTTTTTATGTTCTCATACATCTTGAGTTTTCTATTTTCTTGTTCTAATTCAGCCTTGTGGAGTTCTACATCAGATTTCAAGATTATACATTCTTCTTGATTCACCTTGTAGGATTGAGATATATTTTTATAGTATTTTATTTTACCAACATACAGAAGTTATAATGAATCGGTTAAAAATTTGAATCTGGAGACATAGGCATTTGTTGATCACTCTGTAATCAACTTTCTTTGCAAGTGTGTATGTTCAGTATCTTTACATTGCATTTATTTTTAAATTTGATAATGTATGTGGAGTTAGCATTAACAAGTTCTTATAGGGGTTTGAGGCCAGTTAATTTTTTTGGCCCTATTTATGAATCACTTATCAAAGGTAGATCTATAACCATAGTGCTTAAATGACATTCACTCAATGTAGAGTACTAGCTACACATATTTACGATATTCATGATTCTTTATTAATAATATGCGTATAGTTCACATCATCCATCCATAAATATGTGTGTGTCATACCAATCCTCAATCGAGATAGACCTTGTTTACATACAGGGTAGGTGGCTCCGTAATGTATGGGTCATGCTTTTAAACCATCCACCGAACACTGGTAAACCATGGGGATCAAGATCGCCTTATGTTTTAAACATAAGTTATAAATCCAAAGTTCTTAGTCTTATGGAGGGTTTTTAACTTAAGTGGTCTCACCACTTTATTACAAACTCCAACATGGTGGCTGCAAAATAAATAATTAAGGGTGCCCAAATAATTCCATATCTAGACGGATATAGGAGCATGCAAGCTCCTATAATAATAGGTCTCCTATACTTAACCTCTAGTTCAGATCATATTATTAGCTTAAAACACTACATGTCACTTGATCTTCCACTCATCCCAAAAGAACCTTTTCTTAGTCTCCAAGTCTTCATGCCTCTGTGTTCCCTACATGCAAACCTATCTTTAGCGCACTATAAGAAAAATGGCTAAGTCTCGACCTCATATTTTCTTAGGGGCACCTATTTTTACTAAATTTTTGTATGTACCTACATGCCCCATGTCTGGGATCCCTAACCTTATGAACCTTAAGTACTTAGGTTGTAATTCATCATCCCAACATTATCCCACACTTGCTTCATTTCCTTCCCCAAAAATGGGTAACCATGCCTTATCGCTCTAAAATTAAGACTAAGGAATAAGAGAATATTATGCACATAATGAATGAATAAGTACCAAAAAGAATTTGAGTGCCCTAGCTTTAAAATTGAACCCTAAATTTCTGATTTAATTCCCCACATTCCTTTGATTTTCTCAAACACTCTCTCTAATGAACTGTCAACCAATCCTGTGCACAAATTCGTCTAGTTCAATATCTATCACAACTCTCTTGCACTTTCTCTTCGCAACTCACTCATCAACTCACTCTTCAACTTGCTAAAAAAATTCATAATGCAAGGTGAAAATGATAACACATGCCTACCTTTTATAAATTTTGTAAATTCCTCTGAATTTATCTCTCTACCTACTACTGTACTTAGCATTAAATGGCGTTTCTTTCCTTTTCCAAAATGATTTTTTTGCGCCCCAGTCATAACCTTCTGGTAAGCCCACTACTTCTTGGCCAAATATTCCCATACGCACGCCTTCATGCACCGAAGTTCCTATCCAATGTGCCTCAAACCAAGTAGTTTCCACTTCTGTAGCCTACCTCACATTACACTGTACATCTATTCATCCACACATGGTATTTATTCATGAGAATTTTTTTCTTTATCCAGACACTTACTTCAAGCATCTACACAATATTTCTTGATGCATACACATCTTCTAGAGAATGTTCAAACTTGTCCCTTTTATGTTGTATAGAATCCACTCCACACTAACATTATGTAATGTCCTCTACACATGAATTCAAATGATAGTAATTGGATTCTGACATGCAAGTGCACTTATTACAACAAAACACAAAACTAAATTGACAAATCATAGAAAAATTAAAAGGAAACACATAAGAAAGCGATTAATTAAAGAAAATATAACATAATGTAAATATTTCCTTATTACAAGCACCAAGAAGACTTATTTATAATAGGGCTTCAAACTACTCCCATTAAAATAACTGGGAAAATATGTTCCATCTAGCACCTATAGCTAAAAAGATTCTAAATAAAGTATGTAAGTCACAACATATGGTCCTAACCAATGCACTTGGAAATTTACACGATGGTGAAAAAACTTTGAATCATATAGAAGAACCATCTATCTAAGTTTAATATGCTTATTCTTAATATTTATATTGTGTCATGCCTTCTACCTAACCTTTTATCTTCTGGATCCACCTAACAATAATGCGCCTTTCATCTAACTACATCAATTTATCAATTCACTCTTCAAGTGTTTTCTCATCATCTGTGTGCACAATACGTAGAGAAGGTAACATAAATTCCACTGGTAAAACAACCTCCATGCCAAACACTAGCCGAAAGGGTGTGGCTTTGTTTAATCTTTTATAAGTTGTTATATATGCCCAAAGTACACCAAAGACTTTGTCATGCCAATCCTTCCTTCCAACATCACAAGTTTTTGTCAATGTATGTCCCAATATCTTGTTGAAAGTCTCATTAGTGTCATTGGCATGAGGGTGATAAGGTGTTGTTTTATGGTGTGCCACCATACATTTTTCCAATAGTATCTTGATGATCTCATTAAGAAAATGAGTGCCCCTATCACTTGTCAAGCTCAACAGAAATTCATACCTACTGATTATGTTCTCCCATAAAAACCTTGTTGTAGCTACTGTGTAATACTTTATAAGAACTTCTTCTACCCACCTTATAAGATAATATGTATGAGTTATAATATAGCGTGATCCAATCTTGCATGCGAGTGGGGAAATAGGACCCACAAAGTCAATTGCCCACTTTTCAAAAGGTTCTACACTAGCAATAGGCCTCAAAGGCATCTCATCTTTATTCTTAGGATTTCCAAGGCACTAATAATGGTCACATGCCTTACAATATTATATATAATCCTTGTAAATCGTTTCCCACCAAATTATTGGCAATAAAATCTTACGCACGATAGAATTTCCTGCATATGTCCACCTATAATCCCACCACGATATTCTTCCATGATGGAAATATTCTCATGCATGATTATACATTGACACAAAACCTCATATAGATATAACTTGTAAAAATATCCACCAATTAACATGTAAGGTGCGACATGTATAATAAGTTGTATATTCTCCAAAGCCTTCATTCCTTCAGGTGCCACACCTGTGCACAAGAATATAGAAATATCCTCCAAGTCAAAGGGTGCGTGGTTTAATCTAATTTTTTTTACATAAGGCATTATGTCCTCAATATTTTGTGCATCCTCACCTAAGTTAATCCTTGATAAATGATTTGGTCACGAGTTACTCTTTCCTAGCTTCACCACAACTATAAAGTCAAATTCCTAGAACAACCGAATCCAACGACATATGTGCCCCTAAAAAATAGGCTTGTTCACCAAGTAATTAAGCACCACGTGGTCTGTATAAAAAATCAAAGGAGTTTCTAACAAGTATTGTTAAAAATTATGCAACACATAAATCATAGACAATGCTTTGTGCTCTAAAGTAGTATAATTTTGTTTAGTTGGGGTCAATTTCCTTCTTACAAAGACAATAGGATGATCAACAATACCTTCTATAGGTGAGCTAATAATCCACCAATGGCCAAGCCAGAGGAGTCCACATGCACATGAAATGGTTTGGTCAAGAAGGAAAGTGTAGAATAGGTGCAGAAGTAAGTCTTTCCTTTAATGTCTCAAACATACGTTGTTGTGCCTCACCCTAATGGAACTTTCCCTTAATCTTCAATAATTCCTCCAAGGGTGTGACTATCCTAGCATAACCTTTGATAAACTTTCTATAATAACCTGTGTGCCCCAAGAATCCACACACCTCACTCTAGTTAGTAGGTTCCTCTAAGCCCAAAATAACAACCTTAGCAGGATTGACCAACAAGCCTTCTTTACATATGTTGTATCCTAATAGAGTTCCAAAGGGTGTAGCAAAGATATAATTCTTGATGTTTAGGGAGATGTTCAACTACCGGAACCTCTCAAACATAAGTCTTAAATTATAAAAATGATATTTTACTAACCTAACCGATAAACAATCCAATCATCCAAGTAAAGCTACAGAAAATTATGAATGAAGTCTTAAAATGCTTGCACAGTAATGTGCGAAAAGATTACAGACGTATTCTTCTATCCAAAAGGCATAACTGTGTATGCAAAACTTCCCCACTCAATGGTGAAAATTTTATCTTTTTGATCTTCTTTAGCAATCTGCACTTGATGATATCAAGAAAATCCATTAGTGAAGGAGTAGATCTCATGCCCTGCAACGCCTTCCAGAATATCTGATCAAAAAACACTTGAAAGAAAGCACAAAAGAAGTCCGCACGAGGAAGTGAGTCATATTCAAAGGTGTGAATGGATAGGGAGAACACGTGCGTGGAACAAAAGTTCAGTTTTCGAGACTTAGCCATTTTCACTCATAAAGGTCTATTTTTAGAGATGGCATGCAGAGCACACAAACGAAGGTAGAGACATGCATGCCCACACATTGGCTATTTTTGGAGGATTGGATATGAAGCACTTTGCATGGACACAAGCCGGAAATAGATTTGCTACTGTCAGTTAGCTAGTAGTAGTCTATTGTTAGCACACTTGCATGTGTGGCTAGTTTTGTAAAGGCACGTGGCTAAGAATAGCATGCAACCTATTTTTGGAATGGATAAGCGGTGAAGGGAAAGTCCCCACCCTTATATATATGTAGTAAACTGTGTAATAGATAGGGGGATCGAGATATACAGAGATATGTTGTTAAATCTGTTACACACATACTACTGATATTGTAATGAAGCTTCTGTAAACTTATTGCATTGAATATAATGAAGGACATTGGTTGAATCTAAGTGTTAGTTCTATGTGTATCTGAATCTAGTATGTTTTTGATCTCATCATGGTTAGTACTTAATTCTGATTTTCCTTAGATATAGATCTGGTATGCTCTGTAGAATGATGTGCTAGTAATAGAACTATATATGTTAAGTCTCCATCATGCTAACATCCTGCAACAACAACCCTAAAGAGGGACCTGGTACCTTTGCACTTCGGGTGAGCACTCAGTCTAGGCTGAGTGATGTGCCAGTGTGCATAGGGTTTCATTGGGTTTGTATCACTGAATTCTAGGCTGCATCATTGGTTCCATTTCTGGGACCTCTTTTTCAGTTGTTTTCAGGATGGTTCACAATGAAGACATACCAGTTGACCTTAGCAAGTATTGAAGAATGGATACATGATCTGGAAGAAGAATACACATGGTGGTTCAGCACTGGATCTGAGTTTAACACACGCACTTGGGTGGAACAGAATCTGTATGACAGTTTATATGAGAGATTTTTCACTATCTTTCCAGTAGAATTGTACGAGTGGCTGGTTGCTTATGCATCTAAATAGAATTGGAGGTATCACACACTTGTCTAGATGTAGGAAGAATTCCAGGCCCTTTATGATGCTGATCTGATTTGGACTCGAGCTGTGGATACATGGTTTCATGGTGTCTTGAACAGTTATATCTTGGAATACTCAATTTCCACTTATTCGTGTCCAGAGGTAGCTGAATTCCAGTTCTTACGACATCCACGGGGAGCTTACCTACAAGGCATTCCACTGGCGATCAATATCCTGATGGTAAATTTTAATGTGGAGAGTAAATCAATGGCTAACTAAACCCCATCGTGCATGGGGGTAGGAATAGGATTGGTGAAAGATGGTAGACCTAGCAGCAGAAAGGAAAAGAGAGGAAAGGTGGCTTAAGTATAATGAGGCACGAGAGGGAGATAGAGAAGCAATGTACCATTGCAGAAAGTATGGAGTTGAGGAGAGAGATGGCTCATGAAGGATTTGAAGCTCACGTAGAAGACATGGAGCCAGAGCATCAGGAACTCCCCCATCTTGGAAAGCATGACAGGGATCCCCCCTCAGCCTCACAATGAAGCACACCAGTAGAGACTACCTGGGCCATGGGCGTGCATCTGAATCCACCTGGTAACCTAGCCCTTGCGCTTGGTTTTCCAGTATCTAGTACGACAAGTAATCAACAAGCAAGTGTGGGAAGTAAGAGAGAAAGCACATCAATGGCAGGGTAGATGGCTTCATTGTTATTTGGAGGTGTGTTTTCAGGCACATCATCCACACAGAATATGAGCACACCAAATGTTGGATTCACTTCTGGAAGTGGAACTACTTCACAGACCATAGGGGTTCAGTATAGTACTACTATCGGAGCACAGGGGAGTACATCTACAGGACCTATTCTAGCTACAGGTTTGGGATCAGGAGGCATGGGAAGTTCTGGTTCAGGTGGATCTGGAGGTTCTGGAGGCAGGGGAAACACTGGAGGTTCTGGATCAGGTGGGAAAGGTCCACACCAACCCCAGAATATTTATATGGAAATGTCTCTTCATCTTCTAGAGTATAGGGGCATAGAAGATGTTGTTGAACATGTGCATATGTGTGAAATATTGTGGCACACAAAAGGAATCACAACTTCTGAGCGTAAGGCAAGCCAATTTGCTACTACATTACAAGGGCACACACACAACTGGTACAGAAAGTTTGACCCTGATCAGACTTGCGTGGATTATGCAGCATTGAAGGATGCATTCTTAAAAGAGTTTTATATCCCTGAATTTGAGCAGAAGAGTATAAGTGCACTCAAGGATATTAAGCAAGGCACTACTGAGAGTGTGCACGAGTATGATGCCCATTTTAAAATGCTTCTGTCTAAACTTTCCTATGATATTCACGCAAGCCAACATGCACAATGGTTTTTTGGGGGATTGATTACACCATTTAGGAGGGCACTGTCACATAAGACATATACTGATCCATGCAAGGCATTGGAAGCAGCCCTACGTGCTGAGGTAGTTGGGAGTATTGACACTGGCATTAGCCCATTCTTAGAGGCACAGATTGCAGCTATGGAAAAAACAACTAGAGAAATTATCAGTGAATTCAGCCCATGAAACATGCTCAGGAATTTGGTGTACAGATTGTGAAGTAGAGGGTCACACAAAGGATAGTTGTCCTCACAAAACAATATGCTCATTACTGATGGATTGGAAGATATGCCACTTAAACCATGATGCTAGCCACTGCCCATTATTACAACGCATGATAAGGAAGAACGTTTCAAGCTACTGTAAAATCTATAGGTCCACAACTCATGACACAGAGGACTGCCGGTTGATTGGACAGATCCATGATGCTATAGATATTGGTGTACGATAGACAGGAGTTTCAGATAACTCTAAGGGAAAGAATGAGCATCAGGACTGGGAGCACAATCAGGTGCATGCTATGATCAGAATGAGGGGCATTTTGAAGGTAGTCATGGCAGAGGTCGAGGATACCATGGTGGATTCAGAGGATGAGGCCGTGGTGGTGGAAGAAGTGAGTTTCCTCACGGAACATGTTATACATGTGGATCTCCTGACCACTATAGGCGTGAATGTCCTCAGAATATTACATGTTCTTTCTATGGAAAAGAACCATAGCTATGAAGAGTGCCCAGACTTATATGAGCATCTGAGTAAGCAACATAAACAAGAAAACAAAAGGCACAACAATGGTTAGGATACAACACATGTGGACAATCAATGGATGCCCAAAATAAAAGTAGAGTCTGAGGCACTACAAGTGAGGATCACAACCCACACTGAGGCAGAATTTGTCAGGGAGGCATTACAACAGAAACCTACCCTCACTAAAGATGAGGTTCTTCATGCACGGTACCCAGATCCTTGCCTATCAGAAGGAGGTTTATCAGGATACCATGGAAGTTCTAAGGAATCTTCAGGGTGAGATACAATATTTAAAGGAGTAGAAGAAAGCATCAGAGATGGTCCAAACTGATATAGATGACTTGAGAGAAGTGTGCAAAATGTTGCGCCAGGAGAACATCATTCCACTGTTAGGGAGTTGGTTAAAAGGGAACACTCCACACACAAGTACTAAGACCAAATGGCAGATCTTGCATGCAAATATCCCTCCTCATAGCCTGGATTATGACAAGGAAATCACTCAGAATGCTGTTGTGGATGGGTGGTTGTTGAGTAATATACTGATTGATACAAGTGCGGAAGTCAATGTTCTTACCTTGGATGCATGGGTACAAATGGGGAGACCCCCATTGCAGCCATCCTCTAATGTATTATTCATGGCTAATCAGACGAAGGCCACTCCCATAGGAGTTTTAAAAGATGCATCCATTACAATACAAGGAGCCAAGTTCACTGGAGACTTTGAAGTTTTAGCGCTGGCAGAATCAGATAGCTTCCCAGCTCTATTAGGGCATCCTTGGTGCTATGCAAATAATGTTGATCTTTGGTTCAACAAGGGCTATATCAGTTTTGAAAATAAAGAGGAAAGGGTCATTATCCCTTTAACAGATGGAAAGTCTGTGCCCTATGTTGAGCCCTTAAGTGAAGAAGATCTGAATAGGATTTATGTACGTGCCATCCGAGATCCAGAGATGATTGAACCAACCAAAGAAGGACTAATTCAGTGGGAGGATGCACAGTCTATTAGTGATACTACAAGTGTTGCTTGTGATAATTGGGCTCACAACACTTATGAGTTGGTAGGGCATGAAAGTAAAGAGCATATTCCCTCGAGGCACAAAACCACGTTATGTCAGGAGGATAGGTAACAACTCGGTACCTTGTTACACAGGAGAAGGGGATCCCATGGTATTCCTGTGCGCCATGGAAGAAAAATGGATAGACCCACTAGAGAGGAGAAATATGCTAGCATATACACTACGTGGGACAACAACATGCTGGTGGGTGGTCCACAGGGATAATCTTGGTCGAATGGGATGAAATTGGGGTTGCTCTTACTACTAGGTTCTTTAGGAGCAATGCACCTACTCAAATATGTAATTATCATGGTGATCAACCTGTTCAACACCATGTTCAGAAGTGTGAGAGACTCTGGACAGAAGGGTAGGAAGCTTTACCACCTTCACTATGGGTGCACCAGTTTTATTCCACTTTACAAGGTTGCGCACGTGCTTGGTATGTATATGCAGAACTCCATAGAGAAACTGGAAATTGGCAGAATTTAATTGTAGGAATGGCCCAGACATTTGACTTCTTCTCTACAAAACCTCTGGTAGAAGAAGCATTGAAAGTTATCAAGTGCTTAACTATGGGGGATAGTGCCAAGGCTGAAGAACTCCTTCAGGAGTTATTAGATAAAGAAGACTCAGGAGCACATCTTGATAAGGAACCAGAGGCCGATGTAACATTACTTCAATGTGCTTGCCTTGAGAAAGAGAAAGGAAAAATGGTCTACCTAGTGGATGATGAAGAAGTAGATAATCTAGATGTAAACCATTCAACAGGAAGGCGTGAGGTATTGGATAGTGTGGATAGGACCACGTGCACCTATCATGAACCTATGAAGACAAAGTGGGTGAATATTGGAATAGATACTGAGCCTAAGGAAGCCATAATTGGAGACTATTGGTCAGACTCTGAAGTGGAAAAAATCATAGAGTTACTAAGGGACTACCAGGACCTATTTCCTAGGGGGTACCATGAACTTAAAGGCATGCATGAATCATTAGGGGAGATGAAGATAAAGCTTAAAGAGGGTGCACACCCAGTTAGAAAGAGGCCTTACAGAATGAACCCCAATTTGCACGTGAAAAGGTCAAAGAAGAGATTGATAACATGTTGAAGTCTGGAATTATCAAGCCCCTTGATGAGTCAGAATGGGTTAGTCCAATGGTGATCAGTATCAAGAAGGATGGATGGATTAGAATATGCATGGACTACAGGGAGCTGAATGCTGCATGTGTAACAGATCCATTCCCTACACCATTTACTGAGGAAATACTAGGAGTTGCAGGGCGTGAAATATATTCATTTACAGATGGGTTCTCTGGGTATCATCAGGTTAGGATTGCCCAGGAGGATCAAGAAAAGACTACATTTACTACTGAATGGGGTAGCTTCACCTATACTATCATGCCTTTTGGTCTGAAAAATGTGCCTGTTGTATTTTCACGCATAGTTGTCCAAGCGTTCAAGGAATTTATTCACAACTTCTTACAGGTATATTTAGACGATTGGATGGTGTATGGATTAGTTAAGGACCACTGTGACAATCTGTGCTTAATGTTTGAATGGTGTAGGTAGTTGAGTATCTCTTTGAACATCAAGAAGTGCATATTTGCTACACCATTTGGGATACTTTTAGGACACATAATCTGCAAGGAGGGTTCGTTGGTTATTCCAACAAAGGTTGCAGTCATTATAGGCCTAGGAGAGCCTACCAGTCAAAGTGAGGTGTGTGGATTTTTGGGACATACAGGATATTATAAAAAATTTATCAAAGGTGATGCCAAAGTTTATGCACCCTTAGAAGAATTACTGAAAGGGAAAGGTACTTTCTACTGGGGAGAACAACAACAACGCACATTCGAGACATTAAAGGAGAAACTTACTACCATGCCTATTCTGCATTTTCCTTCATGGGACAAACCATTTCATGTACATGTTGACACCTCTGGCATGGCCATTGGCATGGTGTTGGCTCAACCTAGAGAAGGTATTGTAGATCATCCTATCTGTTTTGCTAGTAGAAAGCTGACTCCTGCAGAACAGAATTACACAACTACAGAGCACGAAGCTTTGTCAATGATCTATGCATTGCATAAATTTCACCAGTACCTACTAGCTACACCATTCATCTTTTATACAGATCACATGGCATTGAAGTATTTGGTAAATAAGCCTGTTTTACAAGGGCACATATGTCGATGGGTGCTCTTATTTCAAGAGTTTGATTTCATAGTTGTGGTAAAACCAGGAAAAAGTAATTCTGGACCAGACCATTTATCAAGAATACAGTCAGGAGAAGAAGCACAGGCAATTGAGGATACCATGCCAGATGCACAGTTATACAGGTTACAATGCACACACCATCAGAACTAGAGGACATTGTTGTCTTTTTACGCACAGGGATGGCACCAGAAGGAATGAAATCCTTGGAGAAGAAACAACTTGCTATACGCGTTGCACCTTATATGTTAATTAGTGGTGACTTGTACAAAATGGGTCAGGATGAAGTATTGCACTGTTGTGTATTATAGCATGATCACATGGGCATTATGGAAGAATTTCATGGTGGAGTTGTAGGAGGACACTATACAGGTGATGCCACAATGCACAAGATTCTACTCACTGGATTATGGTGGGAGATCCTCTATAAAGATTGGAAGCAATTTTGTAAGGCATGTGATCATTGTCAACATCTTGGAAGACCAGGTCAGTGAGATGAAATGCCTCTGAGACCTATTGCTAGCGCAGAACCATTTGAGAAATGGGCTATAGATTTTGTGGTCCTATTTCACCAGCTACGCGCAGAGTTGGATCACCCTAAAACTACATTATAACTTACACAGACTATCTGATAAGGTGTGTAGAAGCAACACCTACCAAGGATTGTACACCAGTTACAACAGCTCAGTTTCTATGGGAACATATCATTACAAGGTATGGATGTCCTTTGAGTTTGACCAGTTATAGGGGCACACATTTTCTTAATGAGACAATCAAATTCTATTGAATGAGTTCATGATTGCACACCATAAGACTACACCCTATCATCCTCAGGAAAATGGAACTGCCGAGGCTTTCAACAAAATTTTGAGCCACACATTGACAAAAATATGTGATATTGGAAGAAAGGATTGGGATGATAAAGTATCTGCAGTACTTTGGGCATATAGAACAACATATAAAAGGTTGAACAAAGCCACACCATTTCAGTTAGTGTTTGGCACAGAAGTCATTCTTCCTATGGAATTTATGTTACCTTCTTTGCGTATTGTGCATGCACTAGAGGTCTAGCTGATGAGAAAGCTTTAGAAGAATGGATTGAAAAGATAATTCAGCTGGATGAGTGATGAGCCATAGCACATTGGAGTCAGAAGCAAGAAAAGGCCAGGTAGAAAGCATGGCATGACAGAAACATAAGGGATAAGAAGTTTGAGATTGGACAAATGGTACTTCTCTATGACTCTAAGTTCAGGTACATTGGTTGGTGCCGTATGTTATCACTTACATCCTTGAAACAGGTGCTTTCTAGTTAGAAGCACTTGATGGAACATGGCTACCCAGTTACTTCAACGGGAGTAGGCTGAAGCCCTACTATAAATAAGTCTTCTTGGTGTTTGTAATAAGGTAGTATTGCCATTTAGATTAGGTTTTCAATTATGTATTTCCTTAATGTGTTTCCTTCTTTGTCGCTATGCTTTTTCAATTTAGTTGGTGTGTTGTGAAATAAGCGTGCTTGCGCGCATGAAGCTAATTACTACATGAAGCATGTTTATGCATAGAGGACTGCACATACTTTTAGTGTGGGGTGGTTGTCGATATCCAGGTACAAGATTGTGGGAATTGAAAGGTGAAAGGAATAAGCTGCTACGGGTGCTCTTCAATTCAAAGGATTGCCTCTAAAAAGTGACCAAAGATAGAGATGAATGAAGGGACAGTATAACACGAGGTAAGCAGAGGCCATAACAACTACCAGTAGAAGGTGCAGTGATGAGGTACTCAGGTGCAAGGAAGCACGCTGAAGATAAGTCTGTGACCAAAGGGTAGGAAGGCACACTAGAAGGTTATAGCTGAGGCACAAAGATGTAACGCATAGAAAGGATGAAATTGGTCAATTAATGAGAGGATATTTGGTAGGTGAAGGAGCAATGAATGCATCAAAAATTTGAAAATCTATATAAGGATGGGATGTGAGTTCATTTTTACCATTACGATTGAGAGTATTTAAAAAGAGCTAAGTGAGAAGAGCCGAGTGATCGTATTGAGGTGCGAGAGGTGTGTAACCAGTCATGACAAAGAGATCTGTGTGCAGAAAGAGCTTGTGTCCCCGGTGGTGAAGGGTTTGAGTGAAGCAAGGTGACAGAGAGGAGTAAGGGCATGTAATTTCACCTAGGGCATGCTGAATCAAGCTAGGGTTTGATTCACACATTGTAGAATTCAAGAGGTAAGGATCTACAAAGGATTGCAAGGTAGAAATGGCACCCAAGAAAGTAGTTGCAGCAGGAGTGAAGGGAAAGAAGAAGGTGGTAGAAGAAGAAGAGGAGATGGCTCCTGAAAGCAATTTTTCAGAAATGCAATATCTAGATGGGTTTTTCGTAGGCCAAGAGTGGGATTATCACATAAGAAGAAGTAAGGTGAGTGAGTACAATCACCATACCATAGAGAATAAGAAGGAGCTTGATGCCTTTCTGAACACAAAGACAAATAAACACATGGCGGAAGACATGCCAGTGTATGACGATGCTGGAGAAGCTCTTGAAGAAGATAGGAGTTTACCAGCTATATGAACTCCCTTACTTTGGGAAATATGAGCCCTTGTACCAGTGGCTCATGAGTAGAGTGCACGAAGATTTTTTCTACTTTGCAGGATGTCAGAGCCAGAATTTCAGCCACACTCATCTCCATGGTAACGGGGTTGAAAGGCACAGGAGAAGATTTGAAAGATGATTTAACAGACAAGGCCACAATATTGGAGACCAAAAAGGAGTTGGGGTACACAAAGGGTCTGTGTGGCATGGACATTGATAAACTGAAGAAGTATCCAGTGGTGCAAGCAGCCGCACATCTTGTTACAAAGCTAAATGACCAGGAAAGGTGGTCACAAGTGAACACCATGTGGCTGCACATTGCCAAAAAGATGTCTGAAGGGGTAGTCTACAACATTTCATGGTATATTGCAGAAACTATCATTGAGGAAGCACACACAGGAGGAAAGATCAGCTTTGGAGCTGTTATGTTATCACTGGTGTTCATGGAGATCGGAGTACCTGATGGACCGAAGGAGAAGATATGGGAGTATCCCATGGAGCACAAGTCACCTACAGAATGCTTCAAAAAGTACTTGTGTGAGGGATCCATGACAGAACAGGTCAAGAAAAGGGCTGAGAAATGGTATGATAGGCTCCACATGGCCTTTGAAGAAGAATGGTGCATCCCCAAGGACTTTCCTTTGGTGGTTGGAAAGGTAGTTCAGTTCACTGTATACCAACATTTTTGTATAGCACGGTTCACCATGAAAGATGGAGCATGGAGCCCTTGGTGTAAGTTACCATATGCCTTCACAACAAGGTACTTCTAGGCATCAGTACACAGGTTCTCAGATGCGCGGTGACTGACATTCAATGCGGATAAGGTAGATTGTGACTACCACACACTAAGGAAGAAATATGTGTATCCAGGGTGGGGTGCATATATTGAAAGGCTCATTTCAGATGTATTGAGCATTAAACCAATAAGTTTGGTTGTGGGAGATATTGGAGCACATTGGTGTATCTTCAACTGAAGCCCAAGATGGAGAATAACAAGTATGTGGAAGATGAGTTCACACTTCCAGCACCACCAAAGGGAAAGCATACAATGGAGAACATCCCAGTGCCTAAGCCCACAGAGCCAATTGAAGTGGAGGATGAGGAGGATGAGTGCGAGGATAGTGGTGGTTTGGAGCATAGAGGTAGAAGACATCCTACGAACAAGGATGAAGCTGAGCACGCCACTACACCACCTCAACCACAAGAGGGGGATGATGAGGACTTGGATGCAGTCCAAGGAGAGCACAAATTTAAGTGGGTGTTCAGGAGAACAAGGACTCAAGGTGCTACTCCATAAATAGTGCACAAATCACTTAGACTCTCTCCATAGAAAGAGACAACCACAAAAGGAGAAGGAAACTGAAGTTGAATGAGGAGGCGGAAGAGTCAGAGGAAAGCATGCACCTAATTCTCCTACACCTCTAGAGAATGTAGAACAGAAAGATGAAGAAATGAAGGAAGGAGAAGAGGAGGAAAAGGGAACCAATGAGACAGCTACAGAGACTACTCAAGACATGGAAACACAAGTCCCAAATCTGGAAGCTCAAGTTCCTAAGCAGCCTCGGTCTAGAAGAACAAGTGGAGAGCACATTCCACTAGCCATGGGTTATGCAGAGGATGCAGGTAAAATTGTCCACACCCATTTCTAGAGCACACTGTCACAAAAGGAATTATATGGCTGGGAATTAATGGATGAAGATATGGCTACAGTGCACACAAGGAAGTAGTTATCATGGTCCATGCACACACACATGGATGAGCCAGATTTTGATGTATGTGAGGAGTCATGCATATCAAGGAGGTTGAAAAAGACACCTCAGGCTAGACACATGACAGTAAAGCCTACTGTCATGTCAGATGAACAGGTGAGCAATGCATTGGTGAAAGTCTCAACAGAGGTGGCGAGGTGGAATATGGACAAGGATGCCACAATTAGGGTGCTCAGGGAAGAGATTAAAACTAAGGATGGGGAAATAGCATGCCTAACGCAGGAGAGAGACTTAGTGAAGAAAAATAACACTGTATTTATCAGCATCACAGAGGAAATTGGTGATAATGTCATAAGAGCTAGGCCACACTTGGAGCCAAAGGTACCACAGACATTTCCTTCAGCAATACACTATGTAGGAAAGTTGGTGGACCTAGTGCTTGAAGATGAGCCTCTACGCATGCAAGTGCCAAAGGATCCAACACAAGAGGTAGAATGAGAGAAGGCTTCAGTGATGTGGAAGATTGCATCCTATGAAGGACTGTTGCAAGTGTTGCAAGAAGAATTGAAGAAAGTAGACCAAGCCTTGAACATCTGCACAGCTCCAGAGGTGCTCATCAACATAAAAACCCTGGAGGAGAACAATGAGGTCCAAAAAGTGATGAAGGACAAAACATTGGGCCATGCAGAAAGATTATCAATGGTTAAATAGAAGTGTGAGGCCCTGGCAGTAGCACAAGAACCACACAAGACTCAGCTGGAAGAGCTTGGGAAGCTCATTGCACAGAAGATGGATTTACTAGAGGGAAGGATGACTGCAATGTCCAGCATTGTGTTGGTCTTGCAAAATGAAAAAGGGGAGATTGCGAGGGATGAATTGGAGTCCATTGTTGTGGACATTCCAGAAAAAGTAGAGGAAGCACTCACTGAGTGGCAGACCTTGGAGGCTGAAATAAAATAGGAATATCCTGAATTAGTTGTTCAGACTGAAGAAGAGACTACAGAGTAAAAAAATTCTTTCATTCTTTCATTCTTTCCATTTTTTCCATCCTTCTATTCTTTACTTCAGTTTTTGGAGATGACCATTGTCGGGGACAATGAAATTAGTGTGGGGTAATGTTGATCAAAGAACACTTGACAAAAAGCACACAAGAAGTCCACATGGGGAAGTGAGTCATATTCAAAGGCATGAATGGATAGGGAGAACACACATGGAACAAAAGTTCAGCTTTTGGGACTTAGCCATTTTCACTCATAAAGGTCTATTTTTAGAGATGGCATGCAGAGCACACAAATGAGGTAGAGACATGTGCACCACACATTGGCTATTTTTGGAGGATTGGATATGAAGCACTTTGCATGGACACAGGCTGGAAATAGATCTGCTACTGTCAGTTAGCTAGTAGTAGTCTATTGTTAGCGCACTTGCATGTGTGGCTAGTTTTGTAAAGGCGCGTGGCTAAGAATAGCATGTGACCTATTTTGGGAATAGATAAGTGGTGAAGGGAAAGTCCCCACCCTTATATATATGTAGTAAACTATGTAATAATATATAGAGAGGGGATAGATATACATAGATATGTTGTTAAATCTGTTACGTGCATACTACTGTTATTGTAATGAAGCTTCTGTATACTTATTGCATTGAATATAATGGAGGATATTGGCTGAATCTAAGTGTTAGTTTTTGTGTGTATCTGAATCTAGTATGTTTTTTTGATCTCATCATGGTTAGTACTTAATTCTATTTTCCTTAGATATAGATCTGGTATGCTCTGTAGAATGATGTGCTAGTAATAGAACTATATATGTTAAGTCTCCATCATGCTAACATCACGTGTTAGCGGAATGGTGGGTTGGTGGAGGTAAGTTAGAAAAATTTCCAAAGGGCTGGAGGGCGCACAAAGAAAATTTTTGCAGCCTGAGGAGGCCACGTGGACCAATAGTGAAGCTTAGAAACAAAAATGGGTGCAAAAGAAATAAGGCCCGAAAACCAATTGGCCATGTGTTCATGGGTCGCAGAGGGGGCACAGGAGTGAATTTGGAAATTTTGCCAAAGTGTTGCAAAATGGCGCAGGGAAAATTTTTTGCCTGAAGGCCTCATGCCAATCAAAACATGCCATGTGTCCATTTGGCAAGTATAAGTCAAAAGGTCGGCAATGTAAAGGAAAAAATTGGAACACAGGCCCCCACTCCAATAGGAGAGCGCCACGTGGCAGTGGAGTGGCGGGGCGCAGAACGATTTTGGAAAATTTTCCAAAATTTAAAAAAGGTGTAAAAAGACCGTTTGAGCCTGTGGGCCGATAAAAATGTGCCACGTGGCATCAGAGTGGTGGGGGGTAAGTTTTTTTTAGAAATTTTTCCCAAATTCAAAAAAAGGGGAAAATTTTAAAGTTTCGGCCCGCCACCCGATTTTTGCCCTGTTTTGCCCTAAATCTTCAGAGGGGCATATCTTTTGATCCAGAGCTCAGATTTTCACAATTCTTGGTGTCATTGGAAAGCTGGTAAAATTCTCTACATGATGGAGGGTTCAATTTTGTATTTTGATGGAGATTTGTGGGAGAAAAATAGGAAAACATCTCTGGCATGCAAAAAACATAGAAAATGACTCCAACCACCAAAATTAATGAAGTATGGACCTCTGTTTTGCTCTGTAAGGCAATGTACTTCGAAGTATGGGATTTTTGTGGAAACCCATCATTTTGTAGGCCCATTGGATGAATCTTGTTGGTGGTTGAAGTCCCAAATCAATTTTCCCATGTTTTTTACCTTTTCTTCCATTCTGCTTGTGATAAAAAGCCAGATTTTGGCTCATTTGTAAAGGGTTGGATGTTCTTGCTCTTGCAAGCTCTTCATTTCTCCTTAGCAGGTGGATTTGAAGGAGTTTTAGACCTCCCATGGAGATTGTAACACATTTTTTCCTTCTTTGTTATCTGTAATGTATTGTATCAATTCTGGAACTGACAATACATGTTCTGTGATTGATTTTCCAATCCTCTCTTGCATTGGTTTGTTTCCTTCTGATCTTTCTTTGTATTTTGGAAAATTTGTGCATGTTTTGTTGCTATATCTTCATGATCTGTGTCTATTTTTGCAAAGCAAGGAGTTCAACACTCCTTTGGTGTATCACCTCTCTGTTTTGCTTAGTTTTGTTTTCATTTCCTTGTTTTCTCTCAACCCTGTCCCCTTGGTAATTTTAGAGTAAGAATTTTGAATCAGAACCTCTGCAAAGATTGCATGTGTACACCTAAATAGAGGAGTAAGAACCATCTTCAATCTGGAGAGTTTTCTCACCTTGCAAGGTCCCACACCTTGGAGAAAACTCAATGTTGTGCATTCACACTAGATGAGTTTGCCTTAGAAAAGTAGATCCATAACTCATTTGGGGGTGCTGTGAATTTGTACTAACAGTTATGGTACACCCGGTGGGACCTTAGAGGTCTTCCACCTTATTTTTGATAGGTTGGTGTGTTCCTGTTAAGGATTCAGCCTTTGGAGGCATATTCAAAAGCACATCTGGTGACTCCATCTGGTAAATAACTCATTCTCTGAGTTGCAGACCTGTTTTCCATCAATTTTCATCCATTCTTCCTTCCATCTTTTCCATCTTCTTTCATTCCATGAAGTTGTGAAATCATGACTTCATTTCCATCATGGAATTCACATTTACAATAGTAGCAATATATTTCCCACCTCCAACATGTTTTACAACTCCTTCAAATCAACATTTTGATCAAATTCAAGGTCAGCATGCTTACTCATATGAGCAATACCAAAATGAGTTTGGTTGTGAAGCACATCAAGAGTAAGGGTACACATACAATGAAGAAAATCAAATGGAAGATGCTGATTTTGTGGAGAAAATCCAAAAGATGGAGGCAAAAATGGTGCAATCAAGAGTAACAGCTCAAATGAAGGCTTTCATAATTGGTTGCAGGACTCCTTGTCCATGGGGAGGCCCTTTTCCAAGACACTTCAGCCCTCAGGAGAAGCTGGACTTCATGATGGAGATGCTGCCCCAACTTGCACAATGGACAACAGAGATAGAGGCCTATAAACTTGGTGCTGAACAACCTTGTCAATGGGTAAGTTCTACACCATCATCTGGTTCTTCTCTTTCCATTCCTCAAGTAACACCATCTCAATTTGGAATGCCAATTTTCAAGCTTCCCATTGAATGCTGCCCCAAGTGTTGAATCCATTTCTCCATTCCCTAGTCTTCCACCCCATCTCAATTCTTCTATCCTTTTCCCTTCCAAACAGTCATCCCCTCCACAAGAGCTAAAAGAAATACCTTCCACTCCAAGGAAACAAGAGGTTTCATCTCCTCCACCACCAAGAAAAATTGCAAAATCAATTGAACTCCAACCCACCCCTCCTCTTGCATTCCCAATCCCATGTGGGGAAGAAGAAATTGCAAAAATCAGTCATCAAGGACAACAAGAGAAAGAGCCAAGAAAAGAAGGAATGATTAAGAGCTTAGTAATTTTGGCTCTTAAATATGGAATTGAGAAGATCTTTTTGCTGGTAAAGCCTACAGAAGAAGCCAAGGTTAAACAAATGGTGGTTAGGATTGATTTTGCTATAGCAGAAGAAGAGCAAAAGGAAGAAGCAGATCAACAATCAGTTTGCTCAGAATGTAGTGTCCATGTTGGCACTCTATTTAAAGGATATGCTTATCCAATTCAAGTTGCACAATCAACCATAGAAGAATAAGATCTCACAGCCCTAACTTGTCCTCTAGAGCAGAAATTTGAAGAGTTTGATTTGACAAAATTCATGCTAGAGGGAGAGTTTAATCAAGAGCAAGATTGTCTTCAAGTAGAGGAGAAAGAAAAACCAGCTCCAAATCCCATTGAAGAGGAGCAAATGGATGAGATCAAGTCAGTTTTTACAACAACAGAAGAAGGAAGCATTATTGATACATTTTTGATTTCATTTGAAGGGGCTGATTTGATTGATGGAGCCATTATGGAGGTGAACAAAATAGGTCCAAATTGTGAGCAAGAGGCAATTCCTCTTGAATCAAAGTTGGAAGAATTTGATCTTCCAAAAGCTACAATGGAGGAAGATCCAAAGCCAACAATGTATTGCAGCAGGTAACAATAATGCAAAGGCAACTTCATTGGATGTTGCAATCAATAATGAGGAGCTGCATATTGTAGAAGAGTTCCATGCTGCCATGAAGGAAGGAGAACAACAGATGAACTTCATCATTTCTTCCACATCATTCACTCAAGAAGGTCTACAAGAAGACTCCATTTTTGGAATTGAATTTCAGAGCTATGGGCATATCAAATGGACCAAACCTTTCCCAATCAGGTATTTGGCTTCATTGGAGCCAAAGGAGAAGCCACAACCAGTCATGCTTGCCTCTAAGCATGAGGATGATATGCAAAGTTCCAAGGATCAGCTACCATACCTCTTCAATCCAAATGCAGAGCAACTAAAAGAGGTATTGAATTTGCCTTCAGTTGACACCTTGTTGATTTGGGTAGAATATCAGCTTCTTGTTGATTTTCCACTCATCCTAGCAGCCATACTCAGCTCCAAATCATTTGCATGGCTGCCAATTTTGAAGAAAGGAAGCTATTTTGCACAACCAGTTGCAGGGTTTGTTTAGCTCACCTTTGCTTCCAGTTAGAGTAGAGTAGGTAGGTTTTCTTTCAGTAGAAGAAGTGCTTGTGCACACTCTACATGTTCCATTTGGAGCATGTATGATTTTTAGTTTTGTACATAGTTTTTGGTGCTGCTGGTTTTTGCTCTTGCGCAGTTCGTTTTAGTGGCATTTTGGTGAGAACAACTCTAAGTTCAGTGGGCTTTCCAAGTGGCTTAGAAGGAAGTTTTCAAAGTTTACTTCAGTTTGCAGTCTACAACACATGACTCCATGCCCAATGGATGCTTCAAAGGTTACTGATCATTCATCTAGCAGGTAGATGACTCCTCTGAGTCACCAAATTGTTATCCAAAATAAGCCCCTTGCTTATTTTTTGGCTAACTCCTCCTTCATTCTCCTTTTCTGGCACTTAAATGAATTTTTGGCATGCTTTGGTACTCAAAAGATTTTGGAAATGATCCCATCAGATAGGATTTTTCCTCACCTTTCTAGAAAGGTAAAATTTTCCTCCTAACTCCTTGTATTTCTCAAGTTATGGCTCGGCGGAGTTTTTGAGGGAAATTTTCCTTGGGAAGGTCCGCCACCAATGAAAATGTGCCACATGTTGCTGGAATGGCGGGTTGGTGGAGGTAAGTTAGAAAATTTTCCAAAGGAATAGCGGGGCACAAAAAATAAAAATTTTGGCCCGAATTCCCGCAGCCAATGAGGAGGCGCCACGTGGCGGCAGAGGTTGGACCGGTGGGGGGAAGTTAGAAAATTTCCAAAAATGGGCACAAAAGAAATTTTTTTCCCAGAGCCCCACAACCAATAAAAATTTACCACGTGTCCATGAGGCCGGCGGGAGTCGGGGGCACAGGGGGAATTTGACAATTTTGCCAAAGTGTTGCAAATGGCGCAAGGAAGAATTTTTTACCTGAAGGCCCACACCAATCAAAATGATGACCACGTGTCCATGTGGTCAAAATAAATCAAAGTGGGTTAGCAGGTGTCAAAGGAAAAATTTGGAGTTCAGGCCCGCCAAATAGGAGAGCACGTGCCACGTGGTAGTGGAGCGGTGGGGCACAGAGCGATTTTGGATTTTTTTCCAAAATGCAAAAAAGGTGTAAAATGGTTGTTTGAGCCCGCGGACCAACAAGAATGTGCCACGTGGCATTAGAGTAGTGGGGGATGGAGTTTTTTTGGGAAAATTTTCCCAAATTCAAAAAAAGGAAAAATTTTAAAGTTTCGGCCCGCCAATCCATTTTTGCCCTAATTTTTCCCTAAATCTTCAGAGGGCCATATCTTTTGATCTAGAGCTCAAATTTTCAGGTTCTTTATATCATTGGAAAGATGGTAAAACTATCTACATGATGGAGGGTTCAATTTTGTATTTTGATGGATATTTGTGGGAGAAAAATAGGAAAACATCTCTAGCATGCAAAAAACACAGAAAACGACTCCAACCACCAAAATTAATGAAGTATGGACCTCCATTTTGCTTTGTAATGGAATGTACTTCAAAGTATGGGACTTTTTGTAGGAACCCATCATTTTGCAAGCCCATTGGATGAATCTTGTTGGTGGTTGAAGTCCCAAATCAAATTTCCCATGTTTTTTACTTTTTCTTCCATTCTACTCGTGATTAAAAAGCCAGATTTTGGCTCATTTGTAAAGGGTTGGATGTTCTTGCTCTTGCAAGCTCTTCATTTCTCCTTAGCAGGTGGATTTGAAGGAGTTTCAGACCTCTCATGGAGATTGTAACATGTTTTTTCCTTCTTTGTTATCTTCAATGTATTGTATCAATTCTGGAACTGACAATACATGTTTTGTGATTGATTTTCCAATCCTCTCTTGCATTGGTTTGTTTCCTTCTAATATTTCTTTGTATTTTGGAAAATTTGTGCATGTTTTTTTGTTGTATCTTCATGATCTGTGTCTATTTTTTCAAAGCGAGGAGTCAGAACTCCTTTAGTGTATCACCTCTCTGTTTTGCTTAGTTTTGTTTTCATTTCCTTGTTTTCTCTCAACCCTGTCCCCTTGGTAATTTTAGAGTAAGAATTTTGAATCAGAACCTCTGTAAAGATTGCATGCATACACCTAAATAGAGGAGTAAGAACCAGATTCAATCTGGAGAGTTTTCTCACCTTGCAAGGTCCCACACCTTGGAGAAAACTCAATGTTGTGCATTCACACCAGATGAGTTTTCCTTAGAAAAGTAGATCCATAACTCATCTGGGGGTGCTGTGAATTTGCACTAATAGGACCTAGTACCATTACACGCTTTGGGTGAGTGCTCAGTCTAGGCTGAGTGATGTTCTAGCATGCATAGGGTTTCATTGGGTTTGTATCACTAAATTCTATGCTCCATCAGCATCTATCCCAATGTTTATATTCTTTGTTTTCATAGGCTCATAACATGCACGCACCTACTCATCTGCATTATCTAAAGACCTCTTGTGTACCCTTAGTATGGTCAACATCTAGAGTCTCCACCTCCTCATTATCAATCATGTAAACCACTTTATCTTTTTCTTTCTCTAGCCAAGCACACCCCATGTTTCCTTCATTTGTCTCTTCTTCTTCAAAGCGTGCCTCTAGATCTGAATCATCAAGTAATTCCTAAATAAACTCCTTAACATTTACACTATCTCCTATTGTTAAGCACTTCATAATATGTAATGCCTCATTCAATGGTGGTTTAGTAGAAAAATAGTCAAATGTCTAAATCATACCTGTAGTAAGTTCTTATCAATTCTCTATTTCTCTATTAAAATCTGCATAAACATACCACATGCGTACAACCTCGAAAAGTGAAGTAGAACTTGTGCACCCATAGTGAAGGTGGAAAGGCCTCCTATCCCTCTGTCTAGAGTCTCTCACACTTCTAGACATAGTGTGAAGTAGAATCCTTCCCATGAAATTCACATGTCTTGGTAGGTGCATTTCTCCTAAACAATCTAGTAGAGAAGTAAATTCTCACCTCTTGCCACTCTAAAAAATAATCTTTGTGTGTAATCGACTAGTGCACTACTTTCCCACACAAGGTATATATCAATATATTCCTTCTATCCACTTGATCTTTCCACTTATATTCCATAGCGCATATAAATACATCAAAATTTTCTTCACCAGCGTACCTTGGTTTCTGGTAACTACCCAAACACTTAACACAATACAACCTACTCATGTGAGTAACTACACTCTTCATCTCATGCCCAACAATTTCATAAGTCCCATACACCCAGTTGTCACAAACAATAATGGTTTTATCACTCATATATTGTGCATCATCCCATTGAATAACACCTTCTTTTGAAGGCTCAAGCACTTCAGGATCTCTAATGGTGTGCACATAAATTCTATTAAGACCCTCCTTGCTTAATGGTTCCACATAAGGTGCAGATTTTCCATCTGACAAAGGAGTAATCACACACTCTTCCTTGTTCTCAAAACTGATGTAACCTTTATTAAAAAAAATATCACCATTATTCACGTAACACCAAGGGAACCCAAGTAATACTAGAAAACTATCTGTTTCGGCCAGTGCCAAGAGCTAAAATTCCACAGTAAACTTGGCCCTTTGTATAATAACAGTGGCATCAATCAATACTATAATGGGTGTAGAATTAGTCTTATTTTCCATATACAATTTATTTTTAAGATGGCTATAATGGTGGCCTCCCCATCTGATTCCATGCATCTAAGGTGAGTAAATTTACTTTTTCACCTATATTAATCAGTATATTACTCAAAAATCATCTTTCAGTTGCATTCAAAGTGATCTCTTTTTCATAATCAAGGATATGAGGAGGTAAGTTTGCATGCAATATCTATCTCCCATCCTCAACTCCAGTGCGTGAAACCTTCTCTCTTAACCATTTCCATAACAAAGGAATTATGCTTTCCTGGCACATCTTACAAAAATCCTTTAAATCATCAACGTCTTTATGTGGAAGCTCAACTTCCTTTTCCTGTTCTAGCTTATGTGACTTCTCCTTTAAGCATTGTATTTCAACCTTAAATTTTTGAATAAATTCCATAGTTTTATGATAAAATTCCTTCTAATGGGTGGGGTTTATATACTTTACATGAAGTACCTACTGTTTTGTAATAATATGATTTTTATTTAAATTCTCATGCACATGTGCTACCTTAGCATGTGTAGTCACTAACATAGGTATTATTTCAGGGTCAGGTACTAAATTTTGCATCCATTGATCTTCCAAAATGTATTTTACTCTAACCATTCCCATGCCCTTATCCTAATTGTGTTGTTTGCTCATGTGTTTATAAAAATCTAGGCATTCCTCAAACTTGTGATTCTTTTTGCAATAAGAATATATAGTATTCTGAGGGCATTCACACCTATAATGATAAGGGGATATACATCTATAACATGTTCCTCATGGGAATTTTCCTCTTCCACCACTGCAACCTTTACCAACTCCATCAAAGAGTCCTTAATTGTGATTATGATTATGATACTCACCTTATTCCTTTCAATTATTTGCAACACTGGTATGACATAAACCAATTTCAATGAAATCATGAATCTGATCAATAAATATAAAATTCTCCATATCATGGGTGGTAGACTTAATAATCTTACAATAACAAGACATGTTCTTCTTTATCATGTGCTGAAGTAGGGGGAACCTACTTTAATCATGATCCAAATGAAAAACCTTATAATCAAGCAACATGGTGCACACTGCTATTGTTACTTTCTCCTTTGCATTCAAGTGTTGATATGTGATTTTCCCATATGAGGATATGTTCTATTCATTTTGGGAAGTCATGCTTGATTTGGTTATGTATTTTCTACTCTTAAGATCTTTGATTGAACTGGAATATGCTTGGATTATTTTTCTTTCATCCCTCACATATGAGTGTAATCTGATTTTTGGGAGATTGTAGACTTATCTATCTCTATGACTCATCCTTGGATCAATTGCATTGATCTAAGGAATGTTTTAATTATATTTGGGATGAACAATTATGTATTGACATTTCGTGAATTATTAATTCTGACTAAAGTTAGAATGTATAAATTCTTTTAAACCGCCTTCATATGAAAATATTTCCATAGTGGAAAGTTTTGTTGGATTTCAGAAATTAATCCTGGCAGATCATTGCAATCAGAATCTAGTTTCAGTCATTTTAGCATCAAAAAGAACCTAGACCTTAAGCAAGGTAAGATATGTGAGTTTCCCATCTAAAGTTATTTTACTTGATGCAAATCCAGAATCTGATCAGGGAACATTGTATTCTGTTCGAATTTTGAATACTGATTTAGCCTATCTAGTGGACCTAAGCTAGAATCTGAAAGGTTATTAGTTTCAAACCTAAACTATAACCTATTATTATGAGGGTTAGTTGATCTAACCTAGTCCTAAACTATATACTTGACATTACCTAAGGGTTATCTAAACCTAATACTAAGGTGAGTGACTAATGTTATATCCTAAGGTGTTAAGATTAAACTACCTACGATCTAACCTATCCTAATCTAGTGCTATGAAAAGGAACCTAAGGGGTCGTAAGTTTTGGGCGGTGGTTTCTATGGCATTTAAGGTAAGGATAAGGATGAGAGGACAGGGAGTACTACCAAGGTTAGCGGAGGTTAATTTAGTAAGAGGGGGCTTACGTGGTAGCATCTCTAAAATGGAAACTCTTGTTTATTGTAATGTGGAGCTCGCCAACTTTGGCGGGCGGTGGAAATGGAAAATGGGTGGGAAAAGGAATTTAATGCAATTAAATTACATGGATCCTTGAGCCCGGACCACCTTGAGAGACATGCAAAGGGAATTTTGTTTGGTTGTTTCTTTTGTTATACTTTCTGTTTTTCGCTCTGTATGAGCACTGGTTTTTCGAACCAGTAGTTTACTCTTCGTTGCATGGAAATTTTGAAAGTTTCAAATTTACTTCTGTGTCATGGGGAATATATAAGGCATGGAGGAAGCAATATTTTGTTGTTTAATATTTCCTGGAAAGGAAGAGAAAGGGTGATCTCGTCCAGAGGTATTCTTTGAATTTTAAGTGACACTATCAGGCATGATAGGCCCTAATTGTTAAAATATTGCTTTAATTTAAATTTTTTCATTAAAACAAATTTGTTCTGATGATATATGTGCATTTTTGGCTTGGCTGGTAATAATGATTTGTGGGTTTGTGTAAACTTGGGTTCTGGGTTGAACATGGAAATTTTGGGTTCTGAATGAAACTTGTTTTCATGTGGATTAAACATGGAGTTCTTTATCCAGTTGGGACTGTTGCATTACCTTTCTTCACATTGTTTTGGTAACTAAGTAAACTATACCAGAATCCGTAAGGTTTATTTTTGGTGAAGAAATTGGTGAATGTGTTCAATTTCTCAAGATCCTTATTATTGTTAACAACCTGGTTGTATTCGTCGATCTGGGTTTTTGTGAACAGTTGTGTTTTCACACCCATTTGGGTAAATAACTAGCAACTGCTGTAAGCTCTTATCTGACTGATTTATTAGATTAAAAACTTGTTCCCTGGAAGGAAATGTTTTAAAAGACTACGTGTTGTTCATACTATGGTAATCGTTTATTACTTCAGCTATGAATGGAGTAATAGATTGTTTTCTTCGCCATGAGAAACTCTAACTATAATAAGTTCATGTTCGAGGAAATTGGTAAATGATTTTGTGGATGGGTTGTTGGTATACTCTAAAAAACTTGACTGTTATAGGTTGTGTGTTTTGGAATTACTGAATGATTTAAATCCATATCTACTCTTGTGAAGGGGTTTAATTGTTTCTTTTAAATTCGTAGGTACTGTGAGTAATATAGTTTATGGTTTAGTTGTTTATTTTTAAGGTAACCATGAATGTTAGCAATAACAGTTTATACTGAAGATTATTCGTTGAATGGATTTCGTGTTCTTCTTGCAAATTCTTGGTTTATCTTGGAAAAGTTGTACTAAGAAATTGTGTTTATCAATTCAGGGTTTTAAACATACTTAGAAATTGACATTAGAGTTGAAATGGGTTGAAGCATATGGAAGACCTATTTTTAATTTGACTGTTATTATATATTTATTATAAGGTTTGAACATTTTGACCTTGGGTGTTTTTGAAAATAGGATGTGAATACATTAATAAATACTGAATAATCAATCTTATTTAGTGTATTATAATGAAATGGCACTGGATGATGAATCGGTCTAGCTAGATTGGTATTGGATTACTATGTAATCAAGAGATAACTTTAAGTTAAACTAACTTGATTTTAATCTCGAATGGTTCGAACATACGAAGGAAAGTAGCCTGTTTCCTTTGGATCGGGTTTATATCGAGTTCGATAGGTTGTAATTTTTTATGTTAAATGTTGATATTGGTTTCATTGGATGTATAGAGGTAGATCCTGTAAAGATCTAAGGGTAGTTCTATATGGTGGCTCTACCTAAACCGGACTGTTGAATGTACCTAAGTGCTAGAAACAGATTCTTCTTCCTTGAATAGATTTATTAAATGGTTATTATTTCTTGGAAATTGGATTTAGTTCTAAAAACTTGGTTACACCAGTGTTTTGGTCATCTCTGTTTTATCTTTAAATTGAAAAGGAAGGTTTGGAAGGGGCTTTAAAAGAAATAAAGTTATCTTTATCTCTTCTTGAATGTTAATATACTCTTTCTTAGAATTATTAAAGTTATGTGATGGAAGATTATTACATTAAGATGAAAGAAACATTAGGATTAGGGATCCTAATTTGGAAGACTCCTTTCATTTTACAGCAATATTAAGATCTTGTTTTAAACTTATTGTTTGTTATTTTATTTACAAAGTAATTCATTATTTATTTCCTTGCATACTTGTCATGGATTGAAAATCAAGTATAATAAGATGAAGGACAGATTGGCAGGTGAACTTGCTAGTGGTAGTAATCCATTCCTTCTGTTTAAATTACTTTTGTATGAACCTATTGGGATGAATACTTTAAGTGGTTTAGTGTTAAATAAAAGGTGATCAAATCATGATATACATTGTTTCAGCTTTTTTGGATGATTAGGTGCATAATAAACAAGATGTTCCTTCTTACTTTCTTGCAAGAAATGAGATGAATCATCTGAAATAAATTAAGTTGAAATTATGTTTGTAACTTAAGTTATGATATGAAGTTGTATTATAATTGGTAGGAAGAAAACTCAGAGTGTATTATGATTTGGGATTGTGAAGGTAATTGTTGGAATCAATTATACTTTAAATTCATGAGAAGTAAAATAGAATATTCTTTCTATCCATTTTGTTTTAACAGTGTACTAGGACTCTTTATATGGACTTCACTTCAAGTTGGAAAGTATGAAGTAATTGATGTCATTATAACATGGTTGTTTAACGGAAACAATTAGTGGAATGCAATTTTTTTAAGGATTAGTGCTTATCATGCTCAGTTCATTGAACTGACTTGTGCTAGCAATTTTTATAGATGGTCTTCGTAAGTGGTAAAGGAAGAAAAAATCTGATATGATGCATTGACTATTCTAAATTGGTTCTTATGAAGAATTCTGATTTGATTTCTAAACTGTATTGTGAAAAGAAAAGTTAACTCTTTTGTTTAAAGGCTATTGTCTTAAAGTATGCCCAAAGTGCATAAGTTGTAATTGTATGGATTTGGAAATGAATGAAATAGTGAGAAATTACCTATGTGGAATGTGTAACTTATCTTGTTTGGATGATCTTCTTATTATCTATATGAATGAGTGTGTATTATTATTGTTTTATACAATGGAATCTAGATGAATTTTTTAAGTAAGCCATAGCTAATTATGTGGCTGAATACTACATTCTTGATTAGTGATTCTTTATAACTTATGATTGTGATTAAAAACTGTAAATAAGATCACAACATTTATAGGGAACATTGAGAGTGGGTTATGCCCTAAAATGTAACTATAAGAAGAAGATTACTTTCCTCTCTTGTAATGCACTAATTATAAAAGGAATATATGGTCATTAATCACTAAGACTTTGTTGGTTGGATATTTTTTCAAACCAAAATATGAGGTTCAACCATAGTATATGAGATTAAATCCCTCCTCAAAGATAGGTGAGGCTGCCTGCTTATTGCTAATCTAAAACACAGTAAAAACGATATATACAGTATTCACACTAATCTAACCATTGGGGGGTGGGATGGAATCCCGAAATCCACATTCACATGATTCAAGGATATTTCTTTCATAAATGAACTGGGTTAGAAATTGTTACAATGAAAGAAACACAGTAGAAAGGAAATGGGAGAAACGTATTTTCTTTCAAGTAAACACAGAGCACGAAATAATCATACGAGTTTTAGATCACAAATATAATGTCCGAAATAATCAGAAACACTAAGATGCCATGCAAAGAATAGCTTAAGATCATGAACATAAGAACACTATCTTAAGTAAGATATATTCTACAACACAAATTCTGTAAAATAATATCGACTCATATTCTTCAAAATGATTGAACGAAAACACAAAGTTTTTCTTCTTTCCAATAGCCCCCAAATATTCCAAAAAATCTCGGCCCTTTGGAATGCATAAGCATTCCTTATTTATAACAAAAGAAGTAGAGATAAAATAGGACAGATCCTAAAAAATAGCGTTTTAACAAGAGTTCTGTTTTGCTTGATTCTCACGCAGGAGATCAAGTCAAAATATGATTAAAAAATGTGACGAAACAGAAATGAAAAAGACATGTCGATTTCAAGATTGAAATGACATGAAACGTTGAGACTTAATCTAAATCATCATCCTTTACTCCTTCCTCTTTTTCTTCCTCCATCTGAGACTGTTTGCTCTGAAATTCTTGGAACTTCCGAATTATGCCTTGCATTTCGTTTTCATCAGGCGCAGTGGAATTATCATTCCAAATTTCGCAAGTTTCATGAGTATCGCTGGTATTGCCGGGAAGGTTTTTCAATCCTTTGCTGAGCTTTCTTAAGGCCTCCAAAGAATGTTCAACCCTTACCAACCGATCCATGATCTCAAGGTCAAATCCGCTTATTGGTTCATGCTGAACAGACTCTTGGATTTGCTTGAAGAGATCATCTGCTGATAGAATACCTGAGTTCCCAACTGACACCTTTGGACAAATATTCAGCAATTCTTCTTCCAGATCACTTTTCCCATCAATCAATTTATCCCTTGATTCTCTCAACTTACTGCAGGCTTCATTGAGAATCTTTATTCTGAACTTGATGGCCTTGGTCAGCTGGAAATGCTTATCTGTATGTGGGAGAATACCTTCTTCCACCAAGAGATGTGCTGGTATTTGCTTTAACACCTGGAGAGCTTCAAAAGTCAAATCAAGATGTCCAATTTCCTGAGAGAATTCTTCATCTATCTTCTCTCCATCCTTCTAAATGTCTCCCAAGGACTGATGAACTTGCACCACGTCTTGAATTACTTCCTTCCCCTGTTGGAGCAACCTTTGGATCCATTCATCAACCACCCTTCCTTTTTTAGCAATCTTCTCAATCATAGGTACTGATGAAAAATCGAATCCGACAGAAATAGAAGAAGGTGGTATGGATTCAAGGGGTTTTGAGAGTTTAATCAAAACCTCTGTCAATTGCTCCACTTTTTCCTTAAGCTCATCTCTGTTGTCCTTTGTTTCTTTCAACTTTTGGCACAACACGTTTATGGAATCCCGTGCATCTTGTTGCGCCCCTTCTGCTGTCACTTTCCCTAGAGCCACCCTGGTTACCTGATAATCAGAGGCTGTTATATCCTCTCTAGTTTTGTCAGCCGAGGGAGTGGCAATCTCTGCGAACTTATCTCCTGAAGCATCCACCAAAACCCTTGAAACTGTTTTGGGTTTCTTGGCTGATTTCGCAGTAGGAGCCTTGAGTGAACTGAAATCAAAGGCTGGTAGGGGCACAATCACCTTCCTCTTCCTCAAAGTTTTCTCGAGTAGCCATTGCGGAGTATCAGAGGGAGTTGCCATGGTTGTAGAAGCTGGTATCATACCCTCAAGGGGAGAAGATTCTACTAGTGGAGGAGGAATAGTTACCAATGTGGTAGTAGATCCAATAAAAAGAGGCACAGGAGGGGGCGTGTTGGTGATCACTTGGGTACCAGCAGAGAGGGGTGAAAGTCTAGAGAAAATACTGGCCATGGTTGCAGAATTTGATGGAGAATAAGGAGGTAGGAGTGGTTGTGAGGAAAGAGGCATAGATCCAAACTCCAAAGCCTTGGATGCAAGAGATAAGGTCTCTTCAGTTGAGCAATCAGCAAATGGTGAAGACAGAAGCTGGCTTCCTCCTTCCAAATTAATTTCTCCTATTTCTGGTGGTTTTGGTGATTCTGGCACATTCACCGTTTCTACTGGAGAAACAATTGAAGAGATTTCTCTTTCTTTTCTCTTTTTGACAATCTTGACCTTTATAGGCTCCCTAGAAGATTTTCTGTCCTTTTCCTTTTTGGAGGGCCCCACCTCTGAAGCAGCCAACTTTGAAAACTTATCATCTTTAAAATTCATTCCCCAAGAGGAGAGCCATGCTTTGGTGCGAGCAAGGATTAGAGCTGACCTATCTGTAATAGAGGCTTTTTCGCTGGCTGACCAATCAATAGGTGGGAAAACATATTGATCCTCCTTTAGTCCATCATAGGAAAGATCCAAAACACTTTCATTGTCACCTGTACCCTCTGGTAAATCAGCAAGCTCCAGTGTTTGAATCTCAGCAATAGTCAATCTGCTATTATCCTTTCTGCGAACAGAAACCTCATTACGCAGATCCACCCAAATATCCTCTATGTTTGGCCTATGCAGATGCTGGGTTCCATATGCTCTAAGCACTCCTCAGATATCAAACCCGTCTCGAGGCTTCATATGCTTTTTCAATTTGTCCTAAAGTTCATGGACAACATTTTTGGCTTTCACTACTGTTGAGCAATTATATCTCCCAATAGAAATTGGGAAGGATACAACAGCCTTATGTTTGCTTTGTTGGAATTTATGGAAATCCAACAGCTACCTAACCAACTCCATCAATATCAGTCTATCCCCTGGATATCGGGGCAGGCAAAAAGGATCTCCCGAGTACATGACCACCCGAAGATATGTAAACATCTTGAATTGTAAGAAGATACATCTCCATTTAGAAACTTCAGCCCAAGACTCATCTGAGACTCTTGTCTTCCTCAGCTCAGGGTTTATCCTGCAGATATTTTCATAGAAGAAGGCATCATTCACCCTCCTGAAATGGTCTTTATACCCCTTCTTTGTCAATTGAGGGAAGTATTGATACACCTAGTTCGCCGTTCTGCTTCCCTTGGTATCCAGCCCGGGATAGTTCCTCATCCCGGTGGCTGCGTATGTGAAATATGAAGACATATAAAATTTCCCAGTTGACAAGACCGTTGTCATTTGGGAATCAATCTCATTGCTGATGAGAGTACCCCAGTTGATCCCTTGCTAATTCTTCTTGATGGTGATCATAAATTGATACATCCATCCTTGAAATACATTTGATTCAGGAAAACCAAAAACCCGACTCAGCAGGGTGATGATGTCATTGATTTCTTGGATGAAATCACTCTTGGGGATAATCCTTGGAAATCTGGAGATAGCTGGTTTGGGTTTGATCAGGAACTTCTTGTTCACATGTTTGATGCAATCGTCCTGATCATTGTCCTAGGCTTTTTGAGCTGACTTGATGTCCAACTCTCCATACTCGTCAAAATTAGGCAATTTGAGGAGATCATCAAAATAACCTCCATCCAATTTGACCACTGCTTCTCCTGATTGACTTCTCACAGAACGAGACGCCGAGTCATAACTGGATGCACAAGCCAAGATGAATTCTGGACACTGAGCGGACATGGGAAGACCTGCTGCGAGAGGCAAGCCACTATCTGATATAGTTTTCATCCATGGAGTTTGGGAGGAACTCCTCACCCTACTCCAGAAATCTTCAATGTCTATATTTCCGAGTTCAGTGTCTCGGATGTCATAGTTGCAATCAATATATGATGGAGATTCCAGCTTTTTAAACTTATATTTCATTCTGCCTGACTTCTCGAATTTTTTCTTGAGATGGACTAGGGTCCGACATGAAGGACGTCGAAGGAAGAAAGTTTTGAAGCTCAGAAGATGCTGCTCACTGTGAGAATTCTGACCTGCTGGATATGCTGGAAGAACGGAAGAGTCCGACACTGCCAATGATGTAGGAAAATCCTAAAAACCCGATGTGCTTGATAATGTCAGAACTTTGGGAAAGCCCGACACTGCCAATGATGTCAGAAATGGAAGAAAGCCCGACACTTGTGTTGATGCCGGGAACTCTGGAAATTCCGGCATGCCAAGCCTTCAATATACTTCAGGTCTTCGACACTGCACAACAGCCTTCAACACCCGAAAAGAGAAAAATAGGGTTTTTTGGTTGAATTTCAAACATGCAATCTCCTTTTAACCATTCATGTACCAGGCACATAATAAAACTTTGAGGAAATAGCACCAAGTGGTAACTTAGAAGAGATAAACCCTAAAACCTAAACCCCTTTTTTCAAAAGAACTCTAGAAAGAAGAAGAATAAAAATCCCTCAAAACCCAACAAGAAAATGAGAAGAATTCACGCAAAATCAATCCATAAAAACTAGGAACCAAGAGTGGAGAGAGAAATACCTCCAACTAGAGAAAGGGAAGATAAAAAAAATGGCGAATCAATCGGGCACAGGAGAGCTTTTGGGCTTCGAGGTTGGAAGAGCATGTACAAAAAATCCACGAGTTAAAAATAAGTCTGGTAAAAATGACGTGGAAATCCACGTATTTATAAGAAAATTGTAATTAATACACTTCAGCTCGGCACGTGCCAACTCACCGACAACTCGGCATGAATGCCATGTCAGCATGTTTGAGAGGTCTGAAAACCCGACACAAGGGGGCTTAGTGCAATTTGGGTTTCGGGTTTCAGGAAACACAAGACATAAAGCATGAGATGTTTAGATGCTTCACAGCTCCGAAAACCCAATACAAAGGACCTAATCGGACTTCGGGTATCGGAGAATAGGTGACACAAAACATGTTTTGAATAAGACATGTTCCGATGCGCCGGAGGTCCGAAAACCTGATTTACTCAATATGAAGCGGGTTTCGGGTTTCGGAAAACAGGCGACACAAAGCATGTTAAAACTCATGTCGAACTGTTGGACAAACCCGAAAACCTGAATTTCTCAATATGAGGCCAAAAAGCAAAATCAACTCCAAAAATTTCGTAGGGGTTATCTAATCGTTTTGTCGTAAACTCAAAACAGAGATAACAGACTTAACAGTATTAAGTCTGATATGTCTCAGCCTATTAGGCTGGTACATTTCCTTCGTTGGATAAGTTATTTTTTTAAAATAACGAAACTTAAATTGTTGTTGTCCTATTTTTTTGGATAAAAGGTTGTTAGATCCCAACCGATAACCAGGAAGCAATCTTAAGTTAATTAAGACCCTTTTGTAAAGTTGAACCCTAATTACAAAAAGGTAACTTAAAGAGTGTTGGACTCGGGGTTAGGGAAGGCTGCCAAAATATGTAGTTCTGTAACCCAAATATAACTTAACGTAAGTAAATTATTGGAGGTATGTACATCTTTTCGAGGCTATTTCATAGGATGTTGACACATGTCAACTACAAGGTTGTACCTTCAAGAATATTAGGATATTCTCGAGGATACAACAATGTAGATTACATGTGGCAACACCCTTATACATTGATCGTTAATATTTACACACCTGGAACTTGATCAAGATTTATCTCCAAGACTGGTTAGGACCATAATCAGGTTATGAGGAATCCCTTTAAGACTCAAGGTACTTTGGCACATGGGGTTAACTTTAGTTGACCCAGTATGCCAATTTACACTTAGTCTTTAAAAGCCTCTTCATATCATGGACTATGATGTTAATCCGAACTAGAGTGAAACCTTGGGACAATGGGACTGACAGAAGTCAGTATAAGATGTTCTATATAACAATAGAGTGGGGTGAAGGATGTATTCTGGATTGATGAGTATGCCATCAAGGAATAAGTAATATGAACAATATTTTATAAATCTTTGGCCAAAGTATCGCAAGATGCTAACTACGTTGTCCTATGTCACCTAGTCTAAGGAGCGTGATGCTGATGAATATTGGTAACAATTATTCAGATAGGTTCCTTGGGAAGATCACTCAAAACCCAGGATAGGGTAAGAGAACCATGAAAATGAAGTATTTAGTGTAAAACTCCAAGCTCAATGTTACACATGAATAGATCAGTAGTTCACCGAGTCATGGAATGAATAGATCGGTGGTACACCAAGTCATTATAGTTGCATATGGTTATCTCTTATAAGAATGATTGTTATGAGATGTGTGCTCTAAATTATGTATTTAGAACAGAAAACATTAATCATGCAAAAAAAATCCTTGTTCTAAAGTATTAAAATGGGAAAAAGGATATTCCACACAGGGAATATTCCCAGAAGACATCATTACAGAGAGTGGAGGGTTTGCAAAGGGATAAGAATTCACCATTGGAGGACCACATCGACACTTGGCACATGATCTATTTAGAAGAGAAGGCATGGTGGTGGGTGTTGATCCTATAAAAAGAGATGCTCAGACTAGAGAAAGAGAAGACATCAGAGATGATCAAGATGAGAAGAGACATGAAGACAGAGAGAATGCATAGAGAGTAAGATGCTGAGTAATAGAGTGTTGCAGTAATGCTAGGGTTTAGAGCACTTAGTGCTAAGGGTTGTGAGGGATGTCATGAGCCTCTGTATGGCACTAGGATCTATAACAAGGGTTAAAATGGAAGGGTATAGCTAGGGTCTCATACAAGGGAAGATCTGTAGGAGTTGGGTCTCTGTCATTTAACATGTATGGTCTGTGATGACCTCTTTTGATTGTAATGTGGCTACTAAAATGAACTATTCTATGAATATATATATATATATATATATATATATATATATATGGGTTCATTCTTTATATCATGCTTAAGGGTGTAAACCCTTGTGTTATATGACTACCATGGCTCAGATCTGGTTTATTATGCTTATTACATTGTTATTAAGTTTTGTAATGCATTAATGTGTGGATCTGTAAGTTGTCCCTTCCACTTTTCTTTTAACTAAGTAAATGTACTTCTCATTCTGTAATTCATCCTCCATTAATGGAAAAACCTTCTCACAATGCTCACATAAAGGAGGGGCTCAACACTTGTGTGTGCCTCAGGTGAGTGCCCAATGCCCGCTGGGTGATAGGCCAATGCGCTTGGGGTTAGAAAGTAGTATTGAGGGTAGATAAAATGACTACATCTTGGTTCCATTGTTGGGACCTCTTTTCAAAGTTGTTGTGAGAATGATGCATGATGATAGAACACTTGACATTGGACAAGTGTCGAAGCATGGTTTAAGAGCATGGAGGATGAGTTTTCTCAGATATTTAGTACTGGACCTGAGTTTGATGCACATAAATGGGTAGAAGAGCACCTGTATCATGAGCTATATGAGACCTTCTTTTGTTACTTTCTAGTGGAGTTGTATGAATGGATTTTGGCGTATGCATCTAGATCAAGATGGTACTATAGATCTCACGTGTGGACCCAAGATGAGTATCAGAGGCTGCAGGATGCTGATCTGACTTGGACACATGTTGTTGATCATTGGTGGAGAAGAGTGTTGACCAGTTATACCCTGGAATACACTATTTCTACGTATTCTTGTCCAGAGGTTGCTGAGTTTGAGTTCTTAAGGGAGCCTAGAGGATCATTTTTGTGTGTTATCCCCTTAGCTATAAAGATCCTGATCATTACAATGAGTTTGGAAGCATTTCCTATGGCCAGCTAAGCTTCTTCTGAGTGTTGGGCGAGGAAGCTAGGGTGGAGAAGATGGTGGACCTTGCGGCTGAAAAGGAGAGGGAAGAGAGATGACTCAAGTATAATGAAGCTCATGAAAGGGAGTTATCTAGACAATGCAAAGTTGTAGGAGTGATGGATTTATGGAGGTAGACATTGCAGGAAGGAATTGAGGTTCACGTAGAGGATGTGGAGCCTGACTAGTTTGTGCTACCCCATCTTGGCAAGTGCAGGAGAGAGACCCCTTCACCTTCTGATGAGAGCTCATCACTTGGAGAAAGGAGAGCCATTCGACACATCTGAATCCACCTAGTGACCAACCCCTGGCTTAGTTTTCCAAATCCAGAGATAAGTATTGCTAACCCAGTTGGTATTGGTGGAAGTAACCGATCAACACCTAGGAGGTATAACTTTTCATTTGGCACATCTATGGCTGCACAATCATTTCCTGTGTTTGGAGGTATATTGTCTTGAGTGGTATTTGGGAAAGTATGGGTACACAAAGCTTGGGTATCACATCTGGAAGTGGCACGGGACACACATCTGGTAGTGGTGCAATATCACAGACTATTGGTGCATAGTTCAACATGACAGTGGGGACACTAGGTGCAACCACTTCAGGGCCTTTACCAGCTACGGGAGGTGGATCTGGTGGAATAGGAGCTAGTGGACCTGGTGGATCTGGAGGATCTGGTGGATCAGGAGGAGTAGGCACTAGTGGATCTAGTGGATCTGGTGGTGGAGGAAACACCAAAGGGAATCAAGGTTCTGGATCAGGTGGACACAGGCGTCAACCACCTCAGCAAGTATTTTTTGAAATGTCTTTGCATCTACCAGACTACAAAGGTGTTGAGGATGTTGCAGAGCATGTACACAAGTGTGAGCTGCTATGGCACATGAAGGGGATCACTACCCCAGAATGAAAGGTAAATTAGTTTACAACAACATTGCAAGGACGCATGCATAGTTGGTACCAAAAGTATGACCCCCACCAGACAGTGGTAGATTACACCACACTTGGAATGCCTTCTTAGCTGAATTTCATATCCCTGAGTTTGAACAGAAGAGCATTAGCACGCTGAAGGAGATTCAACAAGGTATGGCAGAGAGTGTGCAGGAATATGATGCACATTTTAAGACTCTCTTATCAAAATTGTCTTATGATATTCATCCTTCTCAGCATGCTCAGTGGTTTGTTGGAGGGTTGATAACACCTTTTAGGAGAGTGCTTTCACACAAGACTTTCACAGACCCACACGAGGCCTTGGAGGCTTCCCTACATGCTGAGGCTGTTGGAAGCATGGATACTGGTGTTAGCCCTTTTCTTGAAGCTCAAATTGCTGCAATGGAAAAGTAGCTGGAGAAGCTATCTGTGAACTCAGTGCATGAGACTCACAGTGGCCTATGGTGCATGGATTGTGAGGTAGAGGGGCATACAAAGGATAATTTTTCCTCAGAGATCGGTACACACCATGATAGTGGACTGTGAGATTTTCCATGAGATCATGATGCAAGTAGGTGTCCACTACTGCAGCATGTGATCTGTAAGAATGTGTCTTGCTATTGCAATATTTTCACCTCTACTACTCATGACACCAAGGATTGTAGATTGATTGACCAGATACATGATGCCATTGATATTGGTGTGCCAAACCAGCCTCAAAAATAATTCCAAGGATGATGGTCATCACTATGAAGGGCACACAGATGGAGGGGTGCATGGAAGAGGTTTCAGAGGAGGATTTCATGGTCATGGTAACCATAGAGGAGGAAGAAGTGAGTTCCCATGTGGAACCTGTTACAACTGTGGATCTACGGAGCACTATAAGTGTGAATGCCCTGATCTGTTACAATGCTCTTGGTGTGGAAAGAAGCACAAGTATGAGGAGTTCCCAGAGCTATTTGAACATATGAGCCAGCAACACCAGAAGGAAAAAGGCACTAGAATGGTAAGCATAAAGAAGTTCGACTCACAATGGATGCAAAGGGTGGCACGTGAGTCAGAACTAGAGCCTGTACTGGTGACGACACGAGTTGAAGCTGTGTACACCAAAGAGACACCAAGGTAGAAACCACTGGTTACAAGAGAAGAGGTGGTGTATGGTAAGTATCCAGACCCTACTCATCAGAAAGAGGTGTATCAAGAGACCATGGATGTAATTCAAAGCCTACAAGGAGAAATACAGTGCTTGAAGGAGTAGTCAAGGTAGTTAGAACAAAGGAAGAGCACTGAGGCTCCATAGAAGGATCTGGATGAGGTTAGGGAAGTATGCAAAATGTTGAGGTAGGAGAATATCATTCCTTTGCTAGGGGAATGGTTACAGGAAAAAGTACCACACCAGAGCAGAGCATGAGAGGAAGGTTCTGCATGCTAACCTTCCTCCCCACAACCTCGACTATGATAAGGAGATTACCTTGAATGTGGTTGTGGATGGGTGGCTCCTAAGAAATATTCTGATTGACACAGGCATGGAAGTCAATGTTCTCACCCTGGATGCCTGGAACCAAATGGGAAGGCCCCCATTACAACCATCTTCAAATGTGTTGTATATGGCCAACAAGACAAAGGCAATGCCCATTGGTGTTTTAAAAGATGCTATCACTATCCAAGGGGAGAAATTCACTGGATATTTTGAAGTCTTGGTGCTAGCCGAGGATAAAAACTTTCCAGCATTACTTGGGTGCCCCTGGTGTTATAAGAACAATGCTGACCTATAGTTCAATAAAGGGTACATAAGATTTGAGAACAAGGAAGAATGGGTAATCATCCCCTTGACCGATGGGAAGTCAACACCCTATACTGAGCCCTTGGGAGAAGAAGTTCTTGACAGGATCTATGTGCACTCTATCAGGGACCCTGAGGTGATTAATCCTATGGAAGGAGTTATTCAGTTTGAAGATGCTCAATCTATGAGTGATACCACTAGTGTAGCATGTGACAATTGGGCACACAAGACTTATGAGTTAATTGGGTGGAAATTGAGAGGATCTGTTACAAGAGTAACAAAGGTGTGCTCAGTCAAGTGCCTGGGAGGAAAGAAGTTACCAAGTTATTCTGGAGGAGCCAACCCTGATGTTTTCTTACGAGAAATGGAGACCCAGTGGAAAAGTGAGATCGAAAGAAGAAGGATGCTCAGCTATAACTTTCTTGGGACCACAACACATTGGTGGGTGACACATCATGATAGCCTTCTAGAGTGGCAAAAGTAAGAATCACATTCTCTGTTAGGTTTTCCAAGAGAAATGCACCCACTATCATACAAGACTATCATGGGAAGGAACCCACCTCATTTCACATCCAAGCATGTGAGAAGGCCTAGATGGAAGGCATGAAACATTTCCACCTTATTTATGGGTGAATAAGTTGTAATCCACCTTACAAGGTTGCTCATGCGCATGGTACATTCACTCAGAGATGCACCATCAGATAGGAAATTGGTAGGAGTTGACAACTGACCTCCTTCAAGATTTTGAATATCAGAGCACCAAGCCATCAGTGGATAAGGTGTTGCAGGTTGTTAAGTGCCTAACGATGGGAGATAGTGCCATGGTAGAGGATAGAATACTAGAATTATTGGGTGAACCTGGTTTGGAAGCACACTTTGATGAGGAAGAATCAGAAGAGACACAACTTGAGTGCACATGCATGGAGAAAGAGAAGGGAAAAATGGTCTATGTGATAGATGGTGAAGAGGTGGAAAATTTGGATGTTAACCATACTGAAGGTACACACAAAGTTATGGATAGTGCTGATGAGAAAGCACATGCCTACCATGAACCCCTAAAAACCACAAAGGTTAACATTGGCTCAGAAATGGAACCTAAGGAGGCTACTATTGGGGACTATTGGTCAGAAAAGGAGGTTTCAAAGATCATTGATCTATTGCATGAGTTTCAGGACTTATTTCCATGTGGGTACCATGAGCTTAAAGGCATCCACCACTCCTTGGGGGAGATGAAAATCAAGTTAAAGGAGGGTGCACACCCAATTTGGAAGAGACCTTACCGAATGAATCCAAATTTGTGTCAAATGGGTCAAGGAGGAGATAGACAAGATGATCACATCAAGCATCATTGAAGCTGTGGAGGAATCAGAATGGATAAGTCCTATGGTCATCAAGCATTAAAAAGGATGGAAGGATAAGGATCTTATGTTGACTATAGGGATTTAAATGTGGTATGTGTAATTGATCCTTTTCCAACCCTTTTCACTGAAGAAATCCTGAAAGGAGTAGCTGGGCACGAGATCTATTCTTTCACAGATGGATTCTCAGGATATCATCATTTTAGAATTGCAAAGGAAGACCAAGAAAAGACAACTTTTTCCACTGAATGGGGAATTTTTTCCTACACGGTCATGCCTTTTGGACTAAAGAACACCTATTTTGTTTTCACGCATAGTGGTCCAGGCATTTCAGGATTTTATCCATAAGTTCCTTCAGGTCTACCTTGATGACTAGACAATGTATGGACTAGTGAAAGACCATTGTGACAATTTTTGGTTGATGTTTGAGAGATGTTGGCAGTTGTGCATATCCCTCAACATTAAGAAATGTCTCTTCACTACTCCATTTGGAACCCTGTTGGGGCATATCATATGTAAGGAAGGTTTGTTGGTGGATCCCACCAAAGTTTTTGTTATTGTGGGATTGGGGGAACCTACCAGCCAGAGTGTAGTGTGTGGATTCCTTGGGCATATGGGGTACTACCAGAAATTTATTAAGGGGTATGCCAAGATCTCCACATGCCATTGGAGAGTTACTAAAACACAAAAGTGCATTTCACTGGGGAGAGGCACAACATATGGCATTTGATGCATTGAAGAATAGGCTTATCACTGCACCCATATTACGCTTTCCCTCTTGGGATAAGCCATTCCATGTACATGTTGATGCTTCAGGGATGGTGATTGGGGCAGTCTTAGCACAACCTGGAGAAGGAATTGTTGACCACCCCTTGTGTTTTGCTAGCAGGAAGTTGACACCAGCAGAGCAGAACTATACTACTACTGAGCACGAAGCACTATCAATGATCTATGCACTACACAAATTTAGGAAATATCTGTTGGAAACACCCTTCATATTCTACATGGACCACATGGCATTGAAGTACTTGGTGAACAAGCCCATTTTACAAGGGCACATATGTCGGTGGGTCTTGTTGTTTCAAGAGTTTGAGTTTACAGTTGTGGTGAAACTAGGAAAGAGTAACTCAGGGCCTGACCATTTATCAAGGATTGACTCAGGGGAGGATGCACAGAGCATTGAGGATACAATGCCAGATGCACAACTATTTAGGTTTTGGCATGCATACCCTCTAATTTGGAAGATATTGTTGTGTTTCTCAAAATGGGTGTGGCACCAGAGGGAATGAAGACTCTGGAAAGAAAGTAGTTAGCCATACACATCACACCCTACATGTTAATTAGTGGAGACTTATACAAGCTAGGCCATGATGAGGTTTTGTGCCAGTGTGTGTTAGAACATGAGCGCATTGCAATCATGGAGGAAGCACATGGTGGGATTGCAAGAGGATACTATGTAGGGAATGCCACCACACAAAAGATTCTACTTAGCAGGGATTTGGTGGGAAATATCTACCAAGGATTATATTGAGTTTTGCAAGGCCTGTGACCATTGCCAGTGCCTTGGAAAACCAGGAAGAAGGGATGAGATGCCCTTGAGGCCGATAGCTAGCAAATAACATTTGAAAAGTGGGCCATTGATTTTGTAGGACCAATTTCACCTACCACGTGAAGGACTAGTTCATGATATATCATCACTTGCACTGACTACTTAACAAGATGGGTATGGGTAGCACCTACAAAGGATTACACAACGACAACAACAACTAGGTTATTATGGGAAAATATAATCAGTAGATATGGATGTCCACTAAGTTTAACAAGTGATAGGGGTACCCATTTCTTGAATGAGACAGTCAGAATCTTGTTGGAAGAATTCATGGTAGCCCACCACAAGACTACCCCATATCACCCACAAGCTAATGGAACTACTGAGGCATTTAACAAAATTTTTAGTCACACGTTAACCAAGATTTGTGATGTGGGAAGACAGGATTGGGATGACAAAGTTTCAGCTGTACTATGGGCATATAGGACTACCTACAAGAGATTGAACAAGGCCACACCATTCCAATTGGTGTTTGGCACAGAAGTTGTTTTACCAGTAGAATTTATGCTACCATCCCTATGTATTGCACGTGTGCAGAGGATTAGCTGATGAACAAGCACTACAGGAGAGGATGGAGAAGTTAATGCAGTTAGATGAAATGTGATCACTGGCTAGGTGGAGTCAGAAGACTAAAAAGGCATGAAAAAAGCATGGCATGATCACATATTAAAAACAAACAATTCAAGGTTGGGCAAATGGTCTTGCTTTATGACTCCAAATTTCTGCCATCTTGGGAAACTAAAATTCCATTGGTTAGGGCCATATATCATCTCATACATCCTTGATTCAGGCACATGCCAGTTATAAGCATTGGATGGGACGAGGTTATCAGGTCATTTCAATGGGAGTAGGTTGAAGCCCTACTATAAATAAGTCTTCCTTGTGTAATCATAAATAAGGTAGTATTGCCATTTAGCCTAGGATTTCCCTTAATGCTTTCCTTTCTTTGTGTTTCCCCTTCTCATTTCCTGTTCCCTTTTCATTTTTTTTGTGCACATTGTGCACTAGTAGCCACTTATTATTTTCAAAAAAATTCTATGCACAGAGGACCACACATATGTTATTTGTGTGGGGTGGAGTAATATGATAAATAATGGAATCTAGTAGTAGAAGATGTGTTTCAATGGCCCAGATTGAAGGATCAAAAGTGCATAGTTTGGAAGAATGCATGTGTAGAAAAGGTGGACATAAGGATTTTGGTGTAAGGAGTTTGGAAGACCACATACAAATATGAGAAGCACAGGAACAACATGAGGTAGGTGATGTCAAAAATCAGGGTAAGGACACAAGAAGTGCCTTCGGCGCTATAAGCACATGCAAAAGGATATTCAGTCAGTAAGGATTTTTGCATGCCAAAAGGTTGTAGGAGTTTTTGCATAGGATTGGGCACGTGGGTCAAAGCGTTAAAGGCTGGCTTAAGAAGAAAAATCCACCTTTATTGTAAAGGTACACTAGTAGGTGGCATTGCATTTATTGTAGAAAAGAAGCAAAAACTATAAGTAGAAGGTCAGGGTACATTATTGTTACCTTGAATTTGTGATATTGAAGTGCTCTTGCAAACTAGGGAATCCTTGAGAAAAGTTGTGCGAAAGAGGGTTGTGAAGATCTGAGTGCATAGCTAGGTTGATCAGTGAACCAGGGTGGAAAAATAGTACACGGGCATGAGGGAGAGGGTTGTAGGAGTTTTCAAATCCCACAAGTGAATACGTCATCTTGTGGAAGGAAGGGTTTTTCCAGGTTAGGGTTCCACAGCTAGGGCACATGATTGAAGGGATTTTTCACGTAAGAATAGAGCCACAGAACTAAGCAGAGCCAGGATCAGGAGAAAGGACTTTGAGTAACCCAACAAGAGAAATGGCACCAAGGAAAGTAACCACCATTTCACCAAAGAAGGGAAAGGGAAAAGGGAAACAAGTTGTTTCCACCAGCTTCAATGAAGAATGGTACATGGAGATGCAATACCCAGATGGCATATTGCTTGGAAAGGAATGGGTGTCTCATGTTAGAAAGATGGTTGTAAGTGACTACAACCATCAAACAAGCACCACAGAGAATGAGATGGCATTGGAAATGGTTTTCCCTACAGAAAAAGGACACCAAAGGGAATTCTTGTCTATGATGATAAAGTAAAAGTGAAGATGGAGAAGGTCAAGTTGTTGCAACTCTATGAGTTTCCCTATTCCAGAAAACCTAAGTGGTTGTACCAGTGGTTAATGTCACATGTGCATGAAGACCATTTCTATTTCATAGGATGAAGGATGAGGATAACTCAGCAAATAATTTCTAAATTTACTAGTCTTACCTATGAGGGAGATTCATTTGATGATGACTTAGATGACAAGGAGGCCATCAAGAAGACTGTGGAAGCCTATGACTACAAGAAGGGGTCATGGTACTTCAACATCTCTATGATTTCTGACCCTGTAATGAGGATGGCCATGCACTTGGTCACAAAACTAAATGGACAGGAGAGATGGACACAGATCAACAAGGCTTGGTTGAACATTTGCCAAGATCTCAGAGGGGACCATCTATAACCTCTCAAATTTCATAGTAGAAGAAATCATCAGTGTTGCACATGATGGAGAGAAGATCATGTTTGGTAATGTCCTCCTTACCATCATATTTTCAGAGATTGGAGTGCCCGATGGGCCAGAAAAATTTGTATGGGAGTACCCAGATGAGAACCCCTCCCCTACCAAAATATTCGAGAAGTATACTTGTGACACCATGATGGCCACCCACAAGGCATGCCTAGAAAAATGGTATAAGTGGATGCATGATGCATTCAACACAGAGTGGAGGATACCTGAGTAGTTACCTATTTTACTGCAAGGTGAAGCTGAATTCACCATGTACCAACATTTTTTCATTGGCAGGTTTACTCTAGCAGATGGCACCAAGGGTCCCTGGTGCAAGTTTCCATTCTCCTTCACAACACAATACTTCCAGGCCAGATTTAATAGATTCAAGGAGGAAAAGAAGTTAAGGTTTGACCTCAGCATGGTAGACCAGGATTACCATGAGCTGCACAGGACTTTGATATATCCAAAGAAGTGTGCCTATGTGGAGAAGTATGTCTCCCATGATGTGCATATGATGAAGCAAGTAAAATTTCTGTTTGCTAGGAGAACCACAACAAGGGTATACCTGTGCATAAGGCCAAAGTATGAGAAGGGATATTATGTGGAGAATGATGTCTCTATCCTAGAAGACCCCACCTTAAGGAAGAAGGCCATGCTGAGGAAAAGGGAGAGAGAGGAGGCACCTGAGAAAAAGGCACCAAGTATACAAACAACACAATTTTTAGGCACGCTGGAGTCGAGTGCAAAACTAAACACCTATGCATAGAGGAAGAAGTCCCGTGAAAAAGAGAAAGAGAAGAAACCTGATGAAGAGGCACCAGAGCAAGAGGAGCCCCCTAAAAAGAATAGTCACCAGAAAGGAAGGAGTCACCTACTGAAGAAGAAAAAGAAGAATCTCCTATACTGAAATCACCAATTAGGAAGAAGCAGAAAGCAACATAAAGGGTGGACTCAGAAGAAACACAGAGCATGGAGGTCATCAAGGGTGATGAGGATGATGACGAGCATGATGAGGCTCAGGACCATCCTGTGTATGATGTACATGACTCAAAGGAGGATGGTAACGAAGAGAAGTATGAGGATGAAGGAGGTGCTCACGGAAATGGGGGAAGTGATGAAGTCAACATGAAGGATCAAAGGACTCCAAGCCTAACCAAGGAGCAGATAGAAGATGCCAGAAAGGGAGGTAGCAGGCATAATAAAAGACTTGGTGGAACAAGAGGTGGAGCACAGTGCCGAAGAAGTGCTCAAGGAGATGGAGGAAGTGAAAGTGTAGAAAAGGAGTATGGAAGCATGGGTGGAGATCCCAACCTAGCGGTAAGCTTCCCAAAGGCAGTGCACACAGGAGGAAAGGGTATGGTAGTGGTGCAAGAGAAAGGAATTAATTATATCAATGATCCAAATAAGGTACTGCACACACATTTCCAAAGTAATGTACCTTCAAACCAACTCCTTGCATGGTCTTCATTCGAAGAAGAGGGTGCATACCCATGCACAAGGAAGATGTTGTCTTGGGATTTTGAGTCCCATGTTGATGAGCCTGAGTTTGAAGGTCAACCGAGAGGCACTAATGAAGATACCATATACCAAGGGAGTAAACCCTTTGGTGAATGATCAACAACTATCAAATGAGAAAGTGTGCAAAAAACTCAACAAGGTATTGGTGGAGGTTGAGGTGAGACTCTTTGGGAGGAATGACAGAGTAAGGGTCCTAGAGGAAGAACTTGAAAAGAAAAATGAAGAAATCATTGAGAAGAACAAGGAGTTAAAGCAGGAGGAGTTGATCAGTGCACAATTAAGGCACAAATTAAGGGAGGAGAAGGAAAAGGTGTGAGATTTATAAGAAAATAGAGATGATTACAGATGCCATAATCTTGAAGCACCCAGACCTGGCCCCACCTGAGAAAAAATATGAGTCAACCATGCAATGCTTGGAAGACTTGACCCACATCCTCACCATGGAAAGGTGGCCACTCACATTGGAATCAATAGAAGAGGCATTGGCATGCCAGAAGGAGGAAGAAAGACTAAAGATCAGGGAAATAGTTACTCAGTATTCCAAGCTCCTTGCCACTGTAAAGACCACCACACAAATAGTTGAGTATATGTATGAAAATTGCACTGACAGAGATAGTGTAGTAAGCATACTAGTTTCTACGCATGAGTCAGATCTAAAGGAGTTTCTAGAAAAGAACAAGGAAAACAGGGTGGAGAGGGATAAAATCCTAGCCAAGGTTGAGAAGAAGATGGAAGCAATCGAATCCTTGTGGAGTTCGATTAAGAATCAACTTAAGGAGTTGTATCCCCAATCCACTCGTAGAATGGATGCATTGGACGACCTTAGCAAGTAGTTAGAAGGAATTGTAGATACACTGAATGCTAAGGGTGATGAATTGAGTTTTGAGGAGGTGAGCACTCTAGTGGGTGACCTACTTCAGTAGGCATAGGGTGAGGTGGATGCCTGGGAAAAGATTGAGGCAACAGTAAGGAAGGAGTTCCCACTCCTCCTACAGTAGTAGCAAATTCTTCCATTCTTTCATTCTTCATTCAATTTGTCTGGGTCCCACTATTCTTTATTCTTTGAAGAAGCAGGATGTTTCCAAGGATGGAGAACACACTTAGTGTGGGGTGATGTTGGGCCTTGAAATATTGGCTAAGTACCAAAGGGCACGCACACAGGGATCAAGAAGAAGGGTGATAAAGGGAAAGTGCAAAGGACAAAGGGGTTTAAGAAGGGTTTAGGTGAAACTAGGGTGCACGGGAAGGAAGAACATGGGTTCAAAGGACTTAGCCATATTTGGCATTCTGAAGACACTTGAGGAAAAATGTGAGGACCCGACTAGGCATGATGAGTGGATAAGGTGCCAGCCTGGAACCTTGGAGGTCAAGAAAAGGATATTCCACACAGGAATATTCCCAGAAGACATCATTACAGAGAGTGGAGGGTTTACAAGGGATAAGCATTCACCATTGGAGGACCACATCGACACTTGGCACATGATCTATTTAGGAAGATAAGGTATGGTGGTGGGTTCTGATCCTATAAAAAGAGATGCTCAGACTAGAGAAAACAGACATCAGACAAGGAGAGAGAGAGAAGAGAATGAGAGATAGACAAGAGAATGCATTGAGAATAAGATGTTGAGTAACAGAGAGTTGCAGTAATGCTAGGGTTTAGAGCACTTAGTGCTAAGGGTTGTGAGGGATGTCATGAGCCTCTGTATGGCACTAAGATCTGTAACAGGGGTTAAAATGGAAGGGTATAGCTAGGGTCTCATACAAGGGAAGATCTGTAGGAGTTGGGTCTCTGTCATTTAACATGTATGGTCTATGATGACCTCTTTTGATTGTAATGTGGCTACCAGAACTATTCAATATATATATAATATAATATATATAAGGGTTTGTTATGTATATCATGCTTAAGGGTGTAAACCCTCATTTTATATGACTACCATGGCTCAGATCTAGTTTATTATGCTTATTACATTGTTATTAAGTTTTTGTAATGCATTAATGTGTGGATCTGTAAGTTGTCCCCTTCCATTTTTCTTTTAACTAAGTAAATGTACTTCTCATTCTGCAATTCATCCTCCATTAATGGCAAAACCTTCTCACAATACTCACATAAAGGAGGGTCTCAATGCCCGCGCGTGTCTTAGGTAAGCACCTAGTGCCCGTTGGGTGATAGTTCGATGCACTTGGGGTTAGAAAGTAGTATTGAGGGTAAATAAAAAAAAGTTTTAAAAGGTGCATCATACTCCCTTACGCTCTCAGCCATTTACCTGACTTAATGTCCTTCAATGTGCTGATGCTTTTATGTTCAAACTCAGGTATATAGAACTAAGCTAAGAAAGCATCACGCAACGTGGTATAGTCTACAAAAGTATGGTTTGGATCATACTTGTTAGTGCAAAATCACAGCACCCCTGGATGCACATCAGGCTTCTAGGTTGATGTTTTAGGCATCCAGTGTGATTGCACAACATGGAATCCTTTCTCTAAGTGTGGGACTTGTAGAAATGAGAAAGGAATCTCCAGAGAAGGCTGGTTCCTACTCCTAAACTACCTGCCACAAGCTATTCCAGTGCAGGAAAGCTAATCTAATCCTAATCTAACCATGCCAAGGAGACAGAGAGAGAGAGAAAAGGGAAAAATAGCAAAAACCTACACTAAAATGGTGATACACCAGAGAAGGAGAATGTTGAACATCTATCAAAACTGCCATGGAACAGAGAGAGGTGAGCAATGGGAAGGATGGACAGATGCATCACAGGCCCAAGGATAGATTTCACACAGAAAATGTCCCAAAACTCCATGAACATAGCTCCAAACCTGCAATGAACATTCAAACATGCACAAATACCTGCAATGAAGAGAGGCAAGAAGAAAACAAGTGAAAAATGAGCAAGGATGGACAGATGCATCACAAAACACATTTTTGTTGCTTCAGAAGTTTGCACAGAACATCATTTTAATGGTAAAAGGAAAAAACGCCATTACAGAGCAAGGGAGGAGGTTCGAACTCCATTTTCAACCCTGGAGAAGAAAAGAAGGGAGGGTAGAGCCGAAAAGATGAAAAACTCATAATCATCCCTCCAAAATGAGCCAAATCTGGCTTTTACATGAATGGGTCGAGCCCAGGAGAGAGAAAATGTAGGAAAACGTGCAAATAGCCCAACCATTGACCAAAACGCATTCTTCATTAAAATCAGTGGTTGAAACATTACTTCTAGCCATGCTGAAGAAGAATGTGACCCATGTGCATTAAATTGGTTATTGAAACATCACTTCTGCCATGTTGAAGGGGAATGTGACCGTTGAAACGTCAGTTCTGGCCTTTACCACATGCCAGAGACATTCCTTGATTTTCTCTCTCTAAACTGAAACAAAATGCAATATTGACCCCGGAATTTTGTAGAGAATTTCACCAGATTTCCATTGATATAAAGATCGTGAAAATACGAGCTCTGGATCGAAAGTTATGGTGATCTGAAGATTTAGGGCACAAAATAGGCCAAAATGGATTTTGAAATTTTTCCCACGCTCTGCCACCTGGATGACACGTGTTGGGCGTTGATTGGCTGCACAATTCTCTCTCCTTCCCTTTCCATGGGTTTTCCTTGAAAATTTTGACTTTTCCTACACTTTGGAAAATTTTCCATTTTTTCCCCGTGCCCCCGCCACTTGGGACACGTGGCATCATCTGGTTGGAGGACGGGGTGCGGGGTCATCCTTGTCTTTTAATTTTTTGGCCCAAGACTTTGTCAAATTTTCGTAAGTATTTCCCTGGCTCCAAACTCCCCTGCCTTAGGACACGTGTCCTGTGTCTATTGGCTCGGGCCGACCCTTCAAACCTCGCCCTTTGAACTTTTGGGCCCAAAAACACTTAGTCAAAATTTTTATTGCGCCTCCCCTTGTGACACGCGTCACATTCTAATTTTTTGGCGGCTTTTCCGGGTCTTCACGTCCCTCATGTAGTTTTGGCCCAGATGTCCCAAACCGTCTGGGAAAAATTTCTCCGATCCGCCTGATTCGAGCTTCCCTGTCCCTCTTTGAGGTGAAGACACGTGGCACATTTCCATTCGCTCTCGGTTCCTTCGGCTTTTCACATCCTCCGCGTACTTTTGGCCCAAATGTCCTGGATGAAAGTTCCTTGTTTCGGCCAAACCGGCCGGTTCACATCCTCCACGTACTTTTGTCCCAACTCTCCCGACTGTGCAAAACAAAGACTTAGGAATTTTTTTTTCCTTTTTCGGCCGAATCAGCTTTTCGCATCCCACGGGTACCTACGGCCCAGATGTCCTAATTGATGCGTGAACCACTTGAAGGCTTTTCGGCCGGTTCACGCCCCGATGTCCCAATTGTCCCAAGGACCGCCTGGACTAGGACTTAGCCGATTTTCATGATTTTTTATGCCCCAAGCTTGGTTTTTGCAACTTTTTCACCCTTTTTTAGAACTTGCTCTTTTCTTCTTGGACAGGAGAGTTAGAAAAAAGCAGAGGGGGCCCTAGAAACATGATTTTTTTTCCTTGAATCAATCTATCTTGCTCTGGGACCAAAGAATTTAATGCATGTTATCAAAATTACCCTAGGGGTGAATTTTGGATAACAATTTGGCGACTCAGCGGGGTCATCTGCCTACTAGATGAAGTTACTCAGTTGCCTGAAGCATCCATTGGGCATGGAGTCATGAGTTGTAACCTGCAAACTAATCTGAACTTTAGAAACCTCCTCTCTGAGCCACTTGGAAACCCACTGAAATGGAGTCGTTCTCATTGAAATGCCACTGAAATGGACTGTGCAAGAGAAAAACCAGCACCACAAAAACTATGTACAGAACTGAAAATCATACATGCTCCAAATGGAACATGCAGAGTGTGCACAAGCACTTCTTCTACTAAAAGCAAAACCTACCTACTCTACTCTAACTGGAAGCAAAGGCAAGCTAAACAAACCCTGCAATTGGTTGTGAGAAATAGCTTCCCTTTCTCAAAAGTGGCAGCCATGCAATTGATTTGGCAGCTGATCATGGCTGATTAGGATGAGTGGAAAATCAACAAGAAGCTGGTCTTCCACCCAAATCATCAAGGTATCAGCTGAAGTGCAAATTCAATACCTCTTTTAGTTGCTCTGCATTTGGATTGAAGAGGTATGACAACTGATCCTTGGTACTTTGTAGCTCACCCTCATGCTCAGAAGCAAGCATGACTGGTTGTGACTTCTCCTTTGGCTCCAATGAAGCCAAATACCTGATTGGGCAAGGTATGGTCCATTTGATATGCCCATAGCTCTGATTTTCAACTCCAAAAATGGAGTCTTCTTGTAGACCCTTGAATGGATGGTGTGGAAGAAATGGTGAAATTCCTCTGTCCTTTCTCTTCCTCCAATGAAGAACATGAAAGATTAAAATCTTCCAATCTTGGTTCCAAAGAGCTGCTATAAGATGCAGGCTACTGCAAATGAATGTTCTCCTTCATGACAGCAGACCCAAGTGTTTGGAATGTGGATGATGAAAGAGAGAATGGTGGAAACTCAACCGGCTCTTCTCCATCAAAACAACCCTCCAAATCTGACAGATAAACTACCTCATGGCTGTCCTGCTGCAAATGCTCAACTTCCTCCATGGTGTCCTCTTGATCTGTAACTTGACCACCATGGTTTCTTTCACCCTCCAACATTGAGTTTGAGAGATCAAACTCCTCTTCAGTACTAGAACTTGAGAGAGATGAAGTAGAAAGAAGAACTGAAGGTTCTCCTGTAGCCTGCTTTGTGCTCAAAGCCCTTGGATCTGCAATTTTCTCCTCCACAACTAGAATGTGCTCCTCTTCTTTTGGATTTGGAGCAGCTTCTCCTTCCTCCAATGTTTGAAGACAATCTTGCTCTTGATTGAACTCTTCCTCCAGCATGAAGTTTGTCAAGTCAAACTCTTCAATCTGCTGCTCTAGAGGACAAGTTGGGACTGCAAGATCTTCTTCTGAGCTTTCTTCCTTTATGGCTGATTGTGCAACTTGAATTGAATCAGCATTCCCTTCAAATAGAGTGCCAACATGGACACTACTTTCTGAGCAAACTGACTGTTGATCTGCTTCTTCTTTTTTCTCTTCTTCTACTGCCACAAAATCAGTCTTAACCACCATTTGTTCAACCTTAGCCTCTTCTGTAGGTTTAACCATCAAGGGGATCTTTGTCATCCCAAATTTAAGAGCCCAACTTACTTCAAGACTGTCTAATCATTTCTTCATTTTCTTGGCTCTTCTTCTTGTTGTCCTTGATGGCATTCTGATTTTTTCAATTTCCTTCCCCACATGGAATTGGGAATGCAAGAGGAGGGATGGGTTGTAACTCAATTGATTTGGCAATTTTTTGTGGTGGTGGAGGTAGAAACTCTTGTTTCTTTGGAGGAGGGGGTATTTCTTTTAGCTCTTGTGGAGGGGATGACTGTTTGGAAGGAAAAAGGAAAGAAGAATTGAGGTGTGGTGGAAGACTGAGAGGTGGAGACATGGGATCAACATTTGGGACAGCAGATGGAGAGTTTAGAATTTGACAATTCCAAATGAGATGATGCTGCTTGAGTAATGGGAAGAGAAAAACCAGATGATGGTGTAGAACTTACCCATTGACAAGGTTGTTCAACAACAAGTGTCATAGGCCTCTATTTCTACTGTCCATTGTGCAAGTTGGGGCAGCATCTTCATCATGAAGTCCAGCTTCTCCTGAGGGCTGAAGTGTCTTGGAAAAGGGCCTCCCCATGGACAAGGAGTCCTGCAACCAATTCTGAAAGCTCTCATTTGTGCTTGAGCCCTGGACTGCACCATCTTTACCTCCATCTTTTGGATTTTCTCCAACAGACCAGCATCTTGCATCTGATTGTCTTCATTATATGCATACTCTTGCTCTTGGAAAGCTCCATAGCCAAACTGATTTTGGCATTGCTGCTCATATGGGTATGCATGCTGATTTTGAATTTGTTCAAAATGCTGATTTGGAGGATTTAAAACATGTTGGAGGTGGAAACATTGCTGCTGTTGTAAATGTGAGTTCCATGATGGAAATGAAGTCATGATTGCACAACTTCATGGAATGGAAAAGAATGAAAGAGATGGAAAGAAGGATGGATGGAAATGGATGGAGAACAGGGCTGCAACTTCAGAAATGGGTTGCTGATCAGATGGAGTCGCCAGATGTGTCTGCAAGTGCCTCCAAAGGCTGAAATCTTCACAGGAACACACAAACCTGTCAAAAGATGAAGTGGAAGACCTCTAAGGTCCCACCGGGCGTGCCAAAACTGTTAGTGCAAAATCACAGCACCCCTGGATGCACATCAGGCTTCTAGGTTGATGTTTAGGCATCCAGTGTGATTGCACAACATTGAATCCTCTCTCCAAGTGTGGGACTTGCAAAATGAGAAAGGAATCTCCAGAGAAGGCTGGTTCCTACTCCTAAACTACCTACCACAAGCTATTCCAGTGCAGGCAAGCTAATCTAATCCTAATCTAACCATGCCAAGGAGACAGAGAGAGAGAGAGAAAAGGGAAAAACAACAAAAGCCTACACTAAAACGGTGATACACCAGAGAAGGAGAATGTTGAACATCTATCAAAACTGCCATGGAACAAGGAGAGGTGAGCAATGGGAAGGATGGACAGATGCATCACAGGCCCAAGGATAGATTTCACACAGAAAATGTCCCAAAACTCCATGAACACAGCTCCAAACCTGTAATGAACATTCAAACATGCACAAATACCTACAATGAAGAGAGGCAAGAAGAAAACAAGTGAAAAACGAGCAAGGATGGACAGATGCATCACGAAACATGTTTTTGTTGCTTCAGAAGTTTGCACAGAACATCATTTTAATAGGAAAAGGCAAAAATGCCATTACAGAGAAGGGGAGGAGGTTCGAAATCCATTTTCAACCCTGGAGAAGAAAAGAAGGGAGGGCAGAGCTGAAAAGATGAACAACTTGTAATCATCCCTAAAAATGAGCCAAATCTGGCTTTTACAATGCATGGGTCGAGCCCAGGAGAGAGAAAACGTAGGAAAACGTGCAAGCAGTTCAACCATTGACCAAAATGCATTCTTCATTAAAATCATGGTTGAAACATCACTTCTGGCCATGCTGAAGAAGAATGTGACCCATGTGCATTAAATTGTTTGTTGAAACGTCATTAAAATTTCTGCCATGCTGAAGAAGAATGTGACCCATGTGCATTAAAACTGGTTGTTGAAACGTCAGTTCTGGCCATTACCACGTGCCAGAGATGTTTCTTGATTTTCTCTCTCCAAACTGAACCAAAATGTAAGATTGACCCTAGAATCATGTAGATAATTTCACCAGCTTTCCATTGATATAAAGAATGTGAAAATCTGAGCTCTGGATCGAAAGATATGGCGATCTGAAGATTTAGGGCAAAAAACAGGCCAAAACGGATCGGCAGGGAAAATATTTGAATTTTTTCCACACTCTGCCACTTGGATGACACGTGTCAGGTGCTGATTGGCCACGCAATTCTCTCTCCTTCCCTTTCCGTGGGTTTTCCTTTGAAAATTTTGACCTTTTTATAACTTTGGAAAATTTTCCATTTTTTCCCCGTGCCCCCGCCACTTGGGACACGTGGCATCATCTGGTTAGAGGACGGGGCACGGGGTCATCCTTGTCTTTTAATTTTTTGGCCCAAGACTTTGTCAAAATTTCCTAAGTCTTTCCCTGGCTCTGAACTCCCCCACCTTAGGACACGTGTCCTGCGTCTATTGGCTCGGGCCGACCCTTCAAACCTCGCCCTTTGAACTTTTGGGCCCAAAAACACTTAGTCAAAAATTTTATTGCGCTTCCCCTTGTGACACGCATCACATTCTGATTCGTTGGTGGATTTTCCAGGTCTTCGTGTCCCTCGCGTATTTTTGGCCTGGATGTCCCAAACCGTTTGGGACAAATTTCTCCAATCCGCCTGATTCGGGCTTCCCTGTCCCTCTTTGAGGCAAAGACACGTGGCACATTTCCATTCACTCTGGCTCTTTCAGGATTCCGCGTCCCGCGCGTACTTTTGTCCTGGATGTCCCAAACGAAATTCCTCTGTTTCAGTTGAACCGGATGGTTCACGTCCTCCACACACTCTTGTCCCAAATGTCTCAGACTGCCTGGAAAAATCTTCTCCGAACCGTCTGAAATGGATTGACTTGGCCAAACCGGCCGATTCGCATCCTCGACGTACTTTTGGTCCAACTGTCCCAGAGTGTGCGAAACAAGACTTAGGCAATTTTTTTTCCATTTTTCAGCCGGTTTGGCTTTTCGCGCCCCGCGCGTACCTATTTCCAAGATGTCCCAACTAATACAGATGCGTGGACTGCCTGGTGGATTTTCGGCCGATTCATGCTCCGACGTCCCAACTGTCCCAAGGACCGCCTGGGCTAGGACTTAGCCGATTTTCTTCATTTTTCTGCCCCAAGCTTGGTTTTTGCAACTTTTTCACCTTTTTCAAGAACTTGCTGGGTTTTCTTCTTGGACAAGAGAGTTAGAAAAAACCAAGGGGACCCCAGAAACATGATTTTTTGCCTTGAATTAATCTATACTTGCCTGGGACTGAAAATTCTGATGCATGTTATCAAAATTACCCTGGGGGGGTGAATTTTGGATAACAAGTGAGGTACTCCTGAACCATGTGAAAAGATTTCCCTTTGAATGGAGAAAAAATGATAACAACTTGCAGCTCATATAATCTCATGGATTGCACAATATTAATATCCTTAGATTGCCAAGTGTTGAATTCATCTTCAATAACACACTTACTCCCTATGTTTCTCATAATGATTGGGTTTAGTGACTTATGTGCAATAAGGGGATGATCTAGTGAATATAATTGTAAGGTTTAATATTTGGTCATCCTTAGGGGGATGTTGAGCAGACATTGGATTAACTGTTTCCTACCTGATTTATTAGAGGGCATTCTAAGTTTGCTACTTGATGGAACAGATAAGTGTAAAGGTGGTAAGAGGAATAGGTTTTTAGGATATCTTGATAGGTTCAAGTATGAACAAAACCTTTTGTATCAAAATGACCTCTGAATGATTCTTCTAGATTATAGACCTTCATATTGGACTAGGAAACTACTATATTCTGAACCATCCTTGACCACCATAAGAGATTAAACAATTTATGTACTTGCTTAACATGTGAAACTTGCAAAAATCCTGATTTTCCAGCAATACTGAAGTACTTCCTAGATGGCTGTATTAATCCACTGTTTTTAGAAACTGATTTGCACACATGTTGAAACAAAGTAGACCATGTGGATACTGTAGTTTAATATGCATTTAGGCATCTTATACAAAATTGCAATAGGCTAGATGCACTCTAATAGGATATCTACTAAAAGGAAATTCTAGAGGTCAAGTAGGTTGGTTATAGGTGAATATCTAAGAGGCTAGAGTTAGATCAGATCTTCCAGGTCTAAATAGGTTTCGAGTAGGTATATGTCAAAATAGAAACTTGTTATCCTGGCAAGATCAGGATTTGACACAAGACCGACCACGAATTCATTATGAAAGGCTGGCCACATTAATTTACTGTAACTGGCGACCACTTGGTTAGAGGGAGTTAATGATGGTTCCAAATGGAGCTAGTGAAATCACACAATGTTCCCTCCCAGTCTTTAAGTTTTGATACATGAAAAGTGAAGTGGATAGACAGGTAAGGATAATGATCACAGAAGGGGTGTAGATTATATTGGAAGGTCTGATACAAACTGAGGAGGTAATAATGGGAAATTGGCCCAAGTATTAACAATGATGTGGTGTGTGGAAGTTCAATACAATGTGAGTCAAAATCAGAAGTAACAAGACTAGAGTTTGGTTCACCACAAAGACTACAACTGATGATAAGAAAATCCAGATTTCAATTTGGATACTTAGGAAAATACTTCTATGAGGTACAGGTCTGATCCCCTGAAATATAGAAGAAATTGCTGGATTGGAGGATGCTGGGATAGATAGTTTCAAATATTGTGCTAGTGTATCAAAATCAGGTTGCCTGTTAAATCAATAAAAAATATTCATTTTCAAATTTCTACCCAAATCTCAATATAAAGAAAGTCAACTGATCCAAGTTTATCTGTAAAATCAACTACAATAAATTAAAAAGGTCTTGAAAGATGGGTCCAAATGTAGGCCATTTTCCATTTTATAACAATAGGCGAGAATTTTTAGATGAACCAACATCATTTTAAAATCAACATTGGTGGATGTGATCATCTAAGGTGTTCACAATTTTCCTAAGGTTCCGCTCATTTATGGAAGGGTTCTTTCAAGGAGTTAAAATAAAAAGGGACATGGTAATTCAAATATGATAAATATACCAGATGGGCATAATGGTATATCTAGGGCATGATTAACCATACTTCTTAATTTATCAAATAATGGGCCAGGTAGTTACTATTGATTTAAATTTAATATCCATTTAATTTGGGAAATTCAATTAAATAATCCATCCATGAAGATCCATTGATATTAATTTCAAAACCCTGTTTGCTTCAAGATGAATAATTACATATAATAAATGTCCATGGGAATCTATACGGCTCATTAAATTGATTAATATAACACTAAATTCGCCCATGGGCATGTCGATGGATGGGTAAAGATGGACCTAATTGTAATTTAAATAAACTACATATTAAAATGGGTGGGGCTTCCCTTCAGCCACCTAGGTGCATCCTGGGGTAGGATGATAAGCCCTTTGATAATAGGGCCATGCTTTTTCCTACCAAGGGAAAATTACCTAAATGTAATCTTCTAGTGATCTACTAGTCTAACCTTGTTGAGAAGGCACATGAAGTATTCACCTAAGGGAAGGGCACACAAAAGATTTTTCTGTTCAAATTTAGGCATGGATTTGGGGAAGGAAACATGCACAAAAGGAAAAGGCCGTAACCATTTGGCTTAGGACTTAGCCATTTTCATGGATTACAGGGCTATTTTTGGAGATAGCATGTGGAGAGCACACATAGAGATGAAGACTTGTGCGACACACAATGATATTTTGGGAACGAGTGGATAATAAGCGTCATGCATGGTTTGAGATAATAATAGGATTTCTTCTTCCAGTTAACTATAAGACATCTATTGTTAGAACACTTTCGTGTATGCATGTTATTGTAAAGGCACATGGCTATTATTCAGCATGCGACCTATTTTGAGAACGTGGCATAGGTGGTGAAGGGAAAGTCCCCACCCCTATAAATATGTATTGAACTATGTAGTTATAGGAGAGTGTCAATTGTGTTATTGTGAGTTATGTGTTGGATCTTGCTGCATGCATACTTATGTGATATACCTATAAATATTGTAATGCGCAAGCTTCTGGATATATTTACAAGAAGATGTTTAATGCAATGGATAATATTGGCTGGATAATGGTGTTAAACATAACTAAATCTAGTTCATGTATGGTTAATCTTATTATAGGTTATTGTTTAAATCCATGATTCTCTAAGATCTAGATCTAGATTATGCATTGTAGAATGTTTATGTTTAATTATGGATTTGAATATGTTTTATCACCATCACATGCTAAGGATCCTGCACAAGAAAAATCTAAAGAGGGGCCTGGTACCTTTGTGTGCTTTGGGTGAGCACTCAACTAGGCTGAGTGATGTGCCAACGTGTCTGGGTTATTTCTTGTAAATTCTAGGCTGCATCATTGGTTCTATTGTCGGGACCTCTTTTTCAGTTGTTTTCAAGATGTTTTGTGATGAAGATGTACCAGTTGACCCTAAAAAGTATTGAGGAGTGGATAAAAGATCTAGAAGAAGAATACACTCTGAGGTTTAGCACTGGATCTAATTTTGACACATGTGTATGGGTAGAGAAGAATTTTTATGACTATCTATATGAGAGCTTATTTGCTATCTTTCTGGTAGAACTGTATGATTGGCTGGTTACTTATGCATCTAAAAAGGGATTGGAGGTATCACACACTTGTTTGGATGCAAGAAGAATTTCAGGCCCTTTATGATGTTGATCTGATTTAGACACGTGTTGTGGATACTTGGTTCCATGATGTTCTGAACATCTATATTATGGAGTACTCAATTTCCACTAATTCTTGTCCAAAGGTAGCTAAGTTCCATTTTTTACGGTATCCCAAGGGAACTTATTTGCAAGGCATTCCACTAGCAATCAAAATTTTGATGGTAACCCTGGACTTGGAATAAAATTCAATGGCTAACTAAACCCTACCATGCATGGGGGTAGGAGTAGGTTTGGTGAAGGATAACAAACCTAGTAGCAGAGAGGAAAAGAGAAGAAAGGCAGCTTAAGTATAATGAGGTGCATGAGAGGGAGATAGAGAAGTAGTGTGATGATTTAGAATGGATGGCATTGAGGAGAGAGATGGATCGTGAAGGATTTGGAGCTCACGCAGAAGGCATGGAGCCAGAGCATCTGAAACTCCCCCATTTGGGAAAGCATGACAGGGAAACCTCCTTGGCCTCATATGGAAGGGCGCCAGTAGAGATGACATGGGCCATGGGTGCACATCTGAATCTACCTTGAAACCTATCCCTTACGCTTGGTTTTCTAGTATCTAGTACAACCAATAGTCAACAAGCTAGTTTGGGGAGTAGTAGAAAGAGATTAAATCAAGTAGAAAGTGCATCTATGGCTAGGAAAATGTCTTCTTTGTTATTTGGAGGTACCTTTTTAGGCACATCATTGGCACAAAACTCAAGTGCAAAAATTTTTGGACTCACTTATAGGAGTAGTACCTCCTCACAAGTAGGAGTTTAGTTTAGTACAACTGTTAGGACACCATGGAAGTAAATCCACTAGTCCAACTTCAGGCTACAAGTGGAGGATCAGGAGGCATAGGTGGCTCTAGTTCTGGTGGATCTGGTGGTTCTGGAGGTGTAGGTAACACATAGGAGGTTTTGGATCAGGTGGGTATGGTCCTCACCAACCCCATAATATTTACATAAAGATGTCACTTTGTCTTCCAGAGTATAGAGGAATAAAATATGTTGCTGAGGAAGTGCATATGTGTGAGATACTGTGGCACACAAAAGGGATCATGGATTCTGAGTATGGCAAGGAAATTTAGTTTACAAGGATACGCACATTGTACAGGTTTGACCCTGATCAGACTTGTGTAGACTATGTAGCATTAAAATTGGTTTCCTTAGGAAGTTTGACATCCTAAGTTCAAACTATAAAAGTGCAAGTATTAAGCAAGGCACTACTGAGTTCTTTGGAGCATGATGCCCATTAAAAACATCTAAGCTTTCTTATGATATTCACGGAGGGCAATGGTCATTGGAGGTAATCACACCTATAAGGACCCATAAGACACATTCAAGTAGAATTGACGCAGCTGAGGCTAGTATTCGAAGTATAGACACTGGAGTAAGTCCATTCCTAGAAGCACAGATTACATAGCTATGGTAAAGAAGTTGGAGAAACTATCGACAAATTTATCACATGATATGCAACCTGGGATTTGTTGTACAACCTGTGAAGTGGAATTACACACTAAGGATAGTTGTCCTTATAGGTCAATACATTCATTGTTGTTAGAATGCGAGATATGTCATTTATACCATGATGTAAGTCATTGCCCATTATTACACCACGTGATAAGAAAAAATGTATCTTGTTATTGTATTATTCTCTGATCCATCACTCACGATACTGAAGACTATGGGTTTATTGGTCAGATCTATGATGACATTGATATTGGTGTGTGACAGACAGGGGTATCAGATAATTCTATAAGTAAAAATGAGCACCATGATTGTGATCACAACTAAGGATGCTATGATTGAAATGAAGGATACTTTGAAGGAAGTTATGGCAGAGGTCGAGGATACCATGGTGGATTTGACAGCTGAGGTCATGGTGGTGGGAAAGGTGATTTTCCTCATGGAACATGTTTTACATGTGGATCTCCTGACCACTATAGGTGTGAATGCCCTTAGAATATTACTTGTTCTTTTTTGGGAAAAATCATAACTATGATGAATGCCTAGACTTATATGAGCATCTTAGAAAGAAACATAAATAAGAAAACAAGGGCACATGGATGGTTAGGATACAATGTGCTATAGAAAATCAGTGGATGCCAAAGTTGGCACCGGAACTTGAGGTATTACCTGTGAAGATTACTACATATGCTGAAGTTGTGCGTACCAGAGAGACATTACAACAAAATCCTACCATTACTAAGGAGGAGGTTTTACATGTAAGGCACCCATATCCTACACATCAGAAGGAGGTTTATAAGGAGACCATGGAGGTACTAAAAAATCTTTAGGGTGAAATACAGTGTTTAAAGGAACAATCATGGAAGTTGGAGCAAAAGAAAGGCAACAGAGATGGTCCATTCTGATATTGATGATTTGAAAGAGGTATGTGTAAGATGTTGTGCCAAGGAGAATATTATTCCATTATTAGGGAATTGGCTAAAGGGAACACTCCATGCGCAAGTATTGAGATGGATGATAGATACTGCATGTTAGTCAAATATCCCCCCATAGCTTGGAATATGACAAGGAAATCACTTTGAATGTTGTTTTGGATGGATGGATTTTGAGCAATATATTGATTGACACATGCACGTAAGTCAATGTGCTTACTTTAGATGCATGGGTATAGATTGACATACCTCCATTACAACCATCATGTAATGTATTGTTTATGGATAATTGAACTAAGGCCACTCCAATTATATTTTTAAAGGATGCATCCATTACTATACAAGGGGCCAAGTTCACTGGGGACTTTGAGGTTTTAGCACTTGCAGAAGTAGAAAACTTCCTAGCTCTACTTGGGTGCCCTTGGTGTTATGCAAATAATGTTGATCTACAGTTCAACAAGGGGTATATAAGTTTTGAGAAAAAGGAAGAAAGAGTTATTATCCCTTTGGTAGATGGGAAATCTACACCTTATGTTGAACCTTTGAGTGAGGAAGACCTGAATAGGATTAATGTATGTGCGTCATTAGAGATCTAGAAGTACTTGAGCCATCTAAAGAAGGAATCCTTCCAGTGGGAAGATGAACAAGTCTATTAGTGATACTACAAGTATTTCTTGGTGAAAATTGGACATGGAACATGAAAGTAAGAAGCACATTTGTGTGGAAGAAAACCTCGTTGTATTAAGAGGATAAGTAATAACTATATACCTCGGTATACTAGAAAAGGAGATCCTACGGTATTTTATGCACCATGGAGGAGTAGTAAATGGATCAAGTGGAGAGAAGGAATAAATTATTATATATACCCTACATGGAATGGAACCCACTGGTGGATGGCTCATAGGGATAATCTCATAATGGAATGAAGTAAGAATTACTCTAACAAACTGATTTCTTAGGAGCAATGTGCCTACTCAGATGTGCATATATCATGGTAATCAACCTGTTTATCACCACATTCATAGTGTGAGAGACTCTAGACATTGGCGAAGGAAGCTTTACCACCTTCACTTTGGGTGCACAAAATTTATTCCACTTTGCAAGGTTACGCACATACACTTGGTATGTTTATGCAGAACTACATAGGGAGACTAGAAATTGGTAATATTTGATTGTAGGAATGACCCAGACTTTTGAGTACTTCTCTACTAAACCTCCATGGTAAGATAGGCATTATGGTTATGGAGTGCTTAACTATGGGAGACAATGCAAAGGATGAAGAACTCATTCAGGAGTTATTTGGTGAGGAATAACAAGGAGCACATTTTGATGAAGTAGATGATACAGATGCCATTTATTTATGCACCTTTCTTTGAGAAGGAGAAAGGAAAGATGGTCTACATAGTAAATCATGAAGAAGTATAAATTGTTAACATTGATCATTCATAAGGTACACATGAGGTTTTAGAAATTTTGGATGAGAAGGTGCACTCCTATCATGAACCTATGAAGACCAAGAAAGTGAACATTGGCACGGATGTTGAACCCAAGGAGGCCATAATTGGAGATTATTGGTCTGATTTTGAAGTAGAAAATATAATTGAGTTACTACGTGATTTCAAGGACTTATTCCCTAGGGGCTACCATGATTTAAAGGGGGTACATGATTCATTAGGTGAGATGAAGATTAAGCTAAAGGAAGGAGCACCCCGGTCAGGAAGAGACCTTACAGGATGAACCCTAACTTGTGCGTAAAAGTTAAAGAAGAAATTGACAAAATGTTGAAATCTGGAATCATTAAGCCCCTAGAAGAATCAGAGTGGGTTAGACCCATGATAATCAGTATAAAGAAAGATGGCCAGATTAGGATTTGTGTGGATTACAGGGAGCTGAATACTAGATATGTGATTGATCATTTTCCTATGCCTTTCACAGAGGAAATATTAGAAGGCGTTGCAGGGCATGAAGTTTACTCTTTCACAGATGGATTCTTAAGGTATCACTAGGTTAGAATTACATAGGAGGATCAAGAGAAAATGACTTTCACCACTGAATGGGGAAGTTTTGCATATATGGTGATGCCCTTTGGTTTGAAGATTGTGCCTGTTGTATTTTCGCGCATAGTTGTTCAAGCATTCTAGGATTTTATTCACAAATTCTTGCAGGTTTACTTAGATGATTGGATGGTATATGGGCTTGTTAAGGATCATTATGACAACTTGTGCTTAATGTTTGAAAGATGTAGACAGTTAAGCATCTCTTTAAACATCAAGAAGTGTGTGTTTGCTACACCTTTTGGAACTCTGTTAGGGCATATCATCTACAAGGAAGGTTTGTTAGTAGATCTAGCTAAGGTTGCAGTTATTGTAGGCCTAGAGGAACCTACCAGTCAAAGTGAGGTGTGCAGATTCTTGGGCCACACAGGGTATTATAGAAAATTTATCAAAGGATATGCAAATATTGTCATGCACCCCTGAAGGAGTTACTTAAAGGAAAAGGAACATTTTATTGGGGAGAACCACAACAACACGCATTTGAGGCATTGAAGGAGAGACTTACTACAACACCTATTATGTGTTTTCCCTCATGGAACCAACCATTTCACATACATGTGGATGCCTCTGGCACGACCATTGGCACAGTGTTAGCTCAACCTGGAGAAGGTATTATAGATCATCCTATCTACTTTGCTAGTAGAAATTTGACTCCTGTGGAACAAAATTATACAACTATAGAGCGTGAGGCCTTGTCAATGATCTACATGCTACATAAGTTTAGATAGTACTTTCTATCAATACCCTTTGTATTTTATATAGATCACATGACATTTAAATACTTGGTAAATAAGCTTATTTTATAGGGTAACATATGTCGATGGGTGCTCTTATTCTAAGAATTTGACTTTACAGTCATGGTAAAACTAGGTAAAAGTAATTATGGCCCAGACCACTTATCAAGAATTCAATCAGGGGAGGATGCACAGAAAATTGAAGATACAATGTCAGATGCACAATTATACAGGTTACATCACACCCTCAAAATTGGAGGATATTACTATCTTTTTATGCACAGGTATGGCACCAGAAGGAATTAAATTCTTAGAGAAGAAACAACTTGCAATTCACACTACACCTTTCATGTTGATCAATGGTGACTTATACAAACTAGGACGAGATGAAGTATTGTGTCGGTGTGTATTATAACATGATCACATGGATATCATGGAAGAATTTCATGGTAGTATTACAGGTGGGAATTATGTAGGTGACACCACCAAATGCAAGATTTTACTCACTGGATTATAGTAGGAGACCCTATACAAGGATTGTAAAGAGTATTGTAAGGCGTGTGATCACTGTCAGTTCACCTTGGAAAACCTGGGCAAAGAGATGAAATGGCCTTTGAGGCCTATTCCTAGTGCAGAGCCATTTGAAAAATGGGCAATAAACTTCTTGGGTCCTATTTCCCCAGCCGCACGTAGAACCAGATCATGCTACATCATCACTTGTACATATTATCTTACAAGGTGGGAAGAAGTAGCACCTACAAAGGATTGCTCAATAGATACAACAACAATGTTCTTATGGGAAAATATTCTTACCAGGTATGGATGTCCATTCATTTTGACAAGTGATAGGGGCACACATTTCTTGAATGAGACGATCAAGCTATTGTTGGATGATTTATGGTCGTGCACCACAAGACTACACCTTATCACCCTCAATAAAATGGGACTACTGAGGCCTTCAACAAGATATTGAGCTAGACCTTAACAAAAAATTGTGATGTTGGAAGGAAAGATTGGGATGATAAATTTTTTGTTGTACTTTGGGCATATAGAACAACCTACAAAAGGTTGAATAAGGCTACACCTTTTCAGTTGGTGTTTGGCGCAGAAGTAGTTCTTCCCATGGAATTCATGTTACCTTCTTTGCATATTACACATGCGGGAGGTCTAGCTGATGAGGAAGTATTAGAAGAGAGAATTGACAAGTTGATACAATTGGATGAGAGGTGCACCATAACACGTTGGAGTCAGAAGCAGGAAAAGGCTAGGAAGAAGGCATGACATGACAGACACATCAGGGACAAGAAGCTTGAGGTTGGATAGATGGTACTTATTTATGATTCCAAGTTTTTGTGCCATCCAGGAAAACTTAAGGTGCATTGGTTGGGACCGTATGTTATCACTCACATCCTTGAATTAGGTTTTTCAGTTAGAGGTGCTTGATGGAACACAATTACCTAGTTACTTTAATGGGAGTAGGCTGAAGCCCTACTATAAATAAGTCTTCTTGGTGTTTTTAATAAGGAAGTATTTCCATTTAGTATAGATTTCATTTTCTGTATTTCTTTTAATGTATTTCCTTCTTCATTGCTATGCTTTGTCAATTTAGTTTGGTGTTTTTTGTAATAAGTGTTTACGCACTGGAAGCTAATTACAATCTGAAGTATTTTTATGCGCAGAGGACTACACATACCATTGGTGTGGGGTGGTTGTTATTTATTATTCAAAAATGGGTACACATAATAACATACTATTACATGTGCTATTTAAAGATGGAAGGAAGCTGCTATAAAGAAGATTGATCCTAACGAAGACCATAGCTGAAAATAAATGAATGAACAATATAATGCAAGGTAAGTTGCGGCCATGGAAACTACCAGGGAAGGTGTAGTGGTGAGGTACTTCGATGCATGGAAGTGCACGCAGGAGGAGGTCTACAGCCAGAAGGTAGGAAGGCACGCTAGAAGGTTATAGCTGGGGTGTGAAGGTGTACCACGTGGAAGTTGGGAAAATGGTCAATTAATGAGAGGATTGGTGGTAGGTGAAGGAGCAATAAATGCAATAAATTTTCAAAAATCTATATAAGGATGTGATGTGGGTTCATTTTTACCTTTGTGATCACAAGTATTCAAGTGAGCTAGTTGCGACTGAGCCAAGTGAAATGTATTGAGGTGCGGAGAGTTGTGAAACCAGACGTGGAGAGTGGATTTGTGCACAGAAGTGGCTTGCATCCCCATTGGAGAAGGGTTTGAGTGAAGCAGAAGCATTGAGAAGGAGTTAGGGCTCACATTTTCAAGCTAGGGTTTTCAAGCTAGGGCACGAGGGCTTACTAGATAGAGAAGAAAAGGTGATATTTTTACCATGGCACCGAAGAAAGCACTTGCAACAAGTACGAAGGGGAAGAAAAAGGTGGAAGTCGAGGTCGAAGTTTCTCCCGAGAGAAATTTTTCAGAGATGCAATATCCAGAAGGAGTTATAGTCAGACAGGATTGGGATTCCCATATCCACAGATGTAAAGTAAGTGATTACAACCACCACACCACCGAAAATAAGGGAGAGTTGGATGCTTTGCTGAATAAGAAGACCAACAAGCACGGTGGATGACATGCCAGTGTATGACGACGTTGGGGAGAAGTTTATCAAGAAGGTAGGGGTTTATCAGCTGTATGAACTCCCATATTTTGGAAAACTAGAAGATTTATACCAATGGTTTATGAGTAGGGTCCATGAGGACTTCTTCTATTTTGCTGGATGGAGGGTAAGGATCACAACGGCCCTGATTGCTACATTGACTGGATTGAAGGGAACAGGGACAAATATTATTAGTGATCTAACTGATAAGGAAGTTGTTATAGCCACAAGTAAGGAGTTGGGATACTCCAAGGGTCCACATGGAATGGACATATACAAATCAAGGAAGTACCTGGTGGTACAGGTAGCCACTCATTTGCTCACTAAACTGAATGATCAAGAGAGATGGTCACAGGTAAACACCATGTGGCTACACATCGTGAAGAAGATGTCATAAGGAGAATTTTACAATCTAGTAGGCTACATAGCAGAAATAATTATTGAGGAAGTGTGCACAGGTGAAAAGATAAGTTTTGGTGCTATCCTCTTATCTCTTGTGTTTGTAGAAATTGGAGTGCCTGATGGGCCAAAGAACAAAATTTGGAATACCCTGCAGAGAAGAAGTCCCTCGCAGAGAGATTTGAGAAGTATTTGTGTGAAGGAACAATGAGTGGCCCATTCAAACAAATGACAGAACTATGGTATGATCTACTGCGTGTGCACTTGAGGAGGAATGGCGCATTCCAAAGGATTTACCTTCAGTAGTGGGTAAAGCAGTATAGTTCATGGTGTATCAACACTTTTACATCGCATAGTTTGAAATGAAGTATGGGACATGGATTCCATGGTGTAATTTTCCATATGCCTTCACAACACACTATTTCTAGGCCTCAATACACATGTTTACTGATGCATGCCAGTTGAGCTTTAATGTGGACAAGGTAGATTGTGACTACCATACTCTCAGAAAAACTTATGTATATCCAGGTCGATCTACCTACATTGAGAGGCTCATTTCAGATGTTATAAATATGAAGCTAGTAAGTTTGGCTATTGGGGACAGTTGAGCCATGCTCGTATATCTTCAGCTTAAGCCTAGGTTGGAGAATAAAAAGTATGTGGAGAATGAATTTATGCTCCTAGGGCCACCTAAGGGAAAACACACAGTTGAGAATGTGGAAGCTCCAAATCCTACCTCGACCATAGAGATAGAGGAAGAAGAAGAACAAGAGGATAGTGGAGGCTTAGACCATAGAGGTCGGAGGTAGCCCACAGATAAAGTGGAAAGTGAGCATGCAGATACTCCACCACAGGCACAAGAGGAAGAGGAAGACTTGGATGTAGATACAGTCCAAGAGGAACACCCATTTAAGAAGGTGTTCAAAAGAACTAGGACCCAAGGCACAAGAACATCACAACCTTTACAAAGGTCACCTCGACTCTCCCCTCAGAAAGAAGCACCGAAGAAAAAGAGAAGAAGAAATTTGTAGCTTAACGAGGAGGTGGAGGAGTCCAAAGAGAGCACTCCAAGAACCCATTTCAACCAGAAGATGTGGAGGAACCCAGGGATGAAGAAATGAAGAGATGAAGAGGAAGGGGTGAAATAAGCAGAAGAAACTATTCATGAGCAGACCAACGTACTTGTTACAACTCAGATAGGAGAAAGCCAACTCCAGACCTTGGTGCCTAGGTTCCTAAGGGGACAAGAACAAAAAGAGAAAGAACAAGTGAAGAGTATGTTGTCCCTAGTATGGGATATGCTGAGGACACAAGAAAAATCATCCACGCCTAGTTTCAGAGTACTATGGGCCTTAAGGAGTTATATGGGTGGGAGCTGATGGATCCATATATGTCCACTATGTGCATAAGGAAGAAATTATCCTGGTCCATGTAAACCCATATGGATGAACTAAAATTTGATGTATGTGAAGGAGTCTTATGTCTCAGCGAAGAGTGAAGAAGGCACCCCAAAGTAGGAACATGATGATAAATCCTACTCTAATGTCTGATGAGCAGGTCAACAATGCCTTGGTCAAGGTATCTGCTGAGGTGGCACATAGAAATGTTGATAAGGCCACCACCATTTGAGTGATGATGGAAGATAACAAGGATAAAACTGCAGAGATAATGCATAAAGGAAGAGAAGGAATGAGAATGAAAAAAGAATGAGGCTTTTGTTAGCATGGTGGAGGATATTGGCTATCACATCCTCAAAGAAAGGCCTCATCTAGAACCTAAGGTCCCTAAAAAATTCCTTCTGCTATGCATTATGTGCATACTTTGGTTGATTTGGTGTTAGAAGATGGACCAATTCAAATGCTCACACCAAAATATGTTGAACAAGAAGTAGAGAGAGAAAGGGCCTCTATGATCAAAAAAATTTCAAATTACAAGGCATTGCTCCAAACTTTAAAGGATGAGCTGAAGAAAGAAGACCAAGCTCTTAATTTGTGTGTAGCACTAGAAGTAGTAATAAGGACCAGAACTCTTGTAGAAGATAATGAAGTTCTAACAGCAATGAAAGATGAGACATTAGGGCACACAGAAATATTGGAACCAGTGAAATAAAAGTGAAAGCCCTCATAGCAGCCTAGAGATCCACATAAGGAGAGGATTAGATGAGATTGGGAAGCTCATAGCATAGAAGATGGATCTCATGGAAGGAATGATGTCAGGTATGGCCAATGTTGTCCAAGTACTACAGAATGAGAAGAGAAAATATCACTCAGGATGAACTAGATGCCATAGCCACAAATATTCCAGAAAAACAAGGACTGCACTAAATGATTGGAAGACATTGGAGGTTGGGCTTAAAAATTAATATCCAGAGTTGATCCTCCCAATTGAAGAAGAGAATGTTGTAGAGTAAAGGTTCATTCTTTTGTATAGTGATTCTTTAATTATTTCATCACTTATTCTTTATTATTTGGGGAACATCAGAAAGAATTCCCATTGTCGGGACGAAAATACAATTTAGTGTGGGGTAATGTTGAGAAGACATAATATTGTTCTAAGGAGAAGACACAAAAAAGATACGCACGTGGGAACAAGGTGCATTTGAAGGTGCACAGAAGATAGGAAAGGAAACACGTGCCAGAATAGTTTGGCTCAAGGACTTAGCCATTTTTATGGATAAGGGATATTTTTGGAAGATAACATGTGGAGCACACATAGAGATGAAGACTTGCATGACATGCAATGGTATTTTGGGAATGAGCGGATGATAAGCACCATGCATGGTTTGAGCTAATAATAGGATTGATTCTTCTAGTTAACTATAGGACATCTATTATTAGAACACTTGCATGTATGCATGCTATTGTAAAGGCACATGGCTATTATCAGTATGCGACCTATTTTGAGAAGTGCATAGGTGGTGAAGGGAAAGTCCCCACCCCTATAAATATGTATTGAACTATGTAGTTATAGTGTGTGTTGTGTGTGTGACTGTGTGTGAATTATTTTAGAGTTATGTTGTTGGATCTGATGCACGCATGAATTATGGATATACTTTATAATGTAAGAAGATTATGTGTTTTACAGATGTTTAATGCAATGGATAATATTGGCTGGATAATGGTGTTAAACGTAACTGAATCTGGTTCATGTATGGTTAATCTTATTATAGTTATTGTTTAATTCATGATTCTCTAAGATCTAGATCTGGATTATGCATTGTGGAATGTTTATGTTTAATTATGGATCTGAATATGTTTTATCACCATCACACTAACATCCTGCACAAGAAACTCTAAAGAGGGGCCTGGTACCTTTGCATTCTTTGGGTGAGCACTCAGCTCAGGCCCAAAATAATGTTTTCTTAGTCTTCATGTATTTACATGTAATGAACTCAAACCTATCTTTAGCCCACTATAAGAAAAATGGATAAGTATCAACCTCATATTTTCCTGGGCATGCACTTTTTGGCCACATTTCCATGTGTACCTATGCACCCCATGTCTGCACACCCCAACCTTATGTGCCTTCAATACTTAGGCTATAATTCATCAGCATAACAATTTTCCATATGAGATTCAATCTTCTTGAGTTTATTAATTTCTTCTTCTTCCTGTTGACTTTACTTCTTTTCAAGGATGTGAATTTTTTCTTCATAATCCTTTATGGTGTCATCTTAGCTTTTGGTTCCTTCTTCTACATATTTTGAGTTCTTCAGGAGCACTTACAATTTCGGCCTCTAAATTTACTTTTTCCTCTTCTTCATCAAAATATTCATACCCTACCATATTATTTCCTTTAGTGCTGCATTCATTGGAAATTTCCAAGGCCATGGATAAGGTTTCACAATGAGCTCCATCGCTCTCACTCTCGGAGCTGCTTGAGTTACTTGATTTTTCTTTTGATTAGAATTTTTTCTTGTTCTTGAAAAATTCTTCTTGCCACCCTTCTTCTTATAGTTCATATTTTTCTTTCCATGTTTATGACCTTCTTCCCCATATTTAAACTCAACCTCCTTTGTATTTTTGTGGAAATTTAGTACAAACTTATCCTACTTGACCAAAATTAAAGAACTTGAAAGGGAGTTTACCTTTATACTTTCCCGAGCCTCTTCCTAGTCTTCTCACAAACATTGCTTCAATATTCTCAGAATATTCTTCATTCTCCAAATCCGAGTCCTCTTTTTCTCTCTTGGATTGACTCTCTTTCTTAGATTTGAAGGGTACTTCTTTCTTGGTAGATTTAGTTCCAATTTTCCTCATTTCATATGTTGATAAAATGCTTTGTAGCTCATATAATGTCAAGGTTTTCATGTCTTTTGCTTCGTCAATGGCTAAAAAATTTGCATCATATTTGGAGGTCAGAGATCTTAGGAATTTTTGAACTACGATGGTTTCTTATTGCTTCTCACCTAAGCATCTAATAATATTCATTAATTCATCAAGGCTTTGTATGTATACTGCAATACTCTCATCCTATTTCATCTTCAAACTCTCAAATTGAGCTCTGTAGGTCTATAATTTAGCTAGCTTGAATTTTTCATCACCCTCATAGATACTTTAAAGTTGTTTCTAAATATACTTGGCTATAGTACAATGCATTACCTTCACAAATTAAGTTTCATTCAGATCACATAGAATGGAATTCATGGCTTTTGATTTTTTTTTAATATTATGTCTTATCTGTTAGATAGGTCATTGGAGTGGATGGAGGAGTGTAGCCATTATTCACACTTTCCCATATTTCAAAACTAAGGGACATGAGATAAGTTTTCATCCTTATCCTCTAAAGTGCATAATTTGTTCCTATGAAGAGAGGTGACCTTGTCATTGATAATCCACCTGGTGCCTGATTATTTTCCTTTCTTGTGAAGATAATATCACCTTGAATTTGGTAAACTTCCACTAAAGGATCTTCTCTGATACCAATTGTTAGATATCACAAGCAATGAGAGGGGGTGAATACATTATTAACACAATTGGGGTATTTTCATACTTTGAAATTTACTTAACTTGTTTTAGCAGTTACATTATGAGCACAAAATGAACTTCAAACAAAAGATGAATGAACATGACACAATGTTTATAGTGGGAAACCCAAGAAAGGAGAATAACCACTTGAAACTATACATTTTATTTAGAACACCGATTCTAATGCATTGATTTAAAATTGATTAAGCACCAACTTAATCAGTGAATTACAAAATTCAAGAGTTCATATAAGCACATACATGATGAATGCTAAGCATCTAATCAGCTAGATTTTGCACGAATCAAACTTGTAAGAAGCACCTACTTCCTTTATCTAAGCACCTACTTAGAAAATTACAACATGTAATTGATCATCTAGATCCTTTGTTTCTCTATGAACAAATAATGATCACGTTACTAGCACAATTCATTCATCAGTTCATACTCCACATTATTCTCTGATTTTTGCTTTCGTTTCTTAGTCAATTTATCATATATGTGTTCCTAATGGAGTCAAATATCTCTTACCAACATCCTTATCATAGCTTCTTCTCTATGATCAAACCTTCTATTTCTGCCTTTGCACTTCTTTGTCTTAGCTTGTATCATTGGTCTCTGAATTTTTCTTACTAGGCCTTACTATTTCCACACCTTCTATTCAATCACATTCACTACCATTTCACTTTTCATCATATCAGATCATACATATTTGATGAATGTAAACTCAACAAACCTTTTGTTTCACCTTATATATCACTGTTTATATCCCTATATTAAATTTTAATCACACACATCCATCTTTGTAATGTTTTTGCACTAATTAGATACAATAACTAATGTCAAAAAATTATATTTTATGTGGTTCTTCATTTGAAATACTTGAATTTTTTTTATCCTCCTTCCTATGACTCTACAACTGCCACTTCTAACCTTGAATCAAGCCAATCAAACAAAAACAAAAACAAACTCATCAACTTCTATTTACTATCTCATATTTACAACATTTGACTCACACTATATTTTCTCAATCACCAGAATCTTCATATTCTTAAGATTTTATTTCAAGAGCTATACCCTCTGCACGAACTGATGACCTTTCATATTCTCTTGAGAGCTCAATAGCCTCTTGACCAATTATAAGAAAGATAAATAGATAACCTCTCTACCTTCCAATTCGAATTTGGAGAACTCATTATGAAATTGAGACTTCAAATGACATCTCAAATTACAAAATACATCATTTTAATTTGAACACAAGAATTCCTTTACCTTGAATTTGCACACAAGTGAACCCATTTTACAAAATTTGACATAGTGCACAATTACAGTTTGAAACAGAGCTAGTTGTGCATTCAACTCATGCCTTCCACCCATATAAGCTTGTTTCACCTATTTTAGGGACCAAATTATCTCTACAAGATGCTTAATAATATTCACCTCTCATCACAAATTTCACTTGATGTCTCTATCATTACCTCTTGCACAATATAAGACTAATCATTGACCACTGTAAAAGCATAAATTCTTATAATTGTATGAAAAAACCTTGTTTAAATAAATAGAGTGATATTCATTATTCATGCATCCCTTTGAAACATGATTTAGTAGGAAACATATCAAATTTGCAATATTTGGATGTGAAAGATGTTACAATAACGATTTTACTGTCAAGAGTAAGATTGTGCACGAATAATTTAAATTTCTATCATCGAATACACCATCCAAACTTGATGAAATATCTCCAAATATTTTACAACATGACCATGAACAATCCATAGAAATTTACATAAAAATTCTAAATATTTGGTTGGATAAAAAAATTTATTATATCAAAAATAGACTTGGAAAATCCTAGATTAGGGTTTAGTGATTTTGCAAGCCTAAGAGGGAAAAGAGAGAGATTTATTAATAGTTTCTTAATACAAATCATTTTTTTTTTACTCCTGGATGTCTATATGCACACTTTTTAACTCTTCTAACTCTTCATTTGTCCTCTTGCACCTTATATCATCTCCAGGTACTAGGTTTAGTAGTGAATTATGGACAATACCCATGAAAGAGTACCACCTTTTCAAGAAATAAGACTCTTTGGATTTTAGTAATCACTTAAAAAAAACATTAAAGAGCCTATAAAAAACTAATTTGTGTCTATTTACACTGTATTAAAACCATTTTCAACTTAAAGGGATTTGATTTACAGTCACTATTGATTGTACAGGGGCAGTCATTTAAGTCAAAAACTGAGATTCTACATACAAATTCAGAACGTATGACTTGTTCCAATACTGTGTGAGATTTTTAAACATAATAAATGCACTAATAAAGTCTATGATAAGGATAATTTAAGGAGTTTTATATAATCAACAACTTTTTCTTTTATCGATTCAGAACTCTGTCTAGGAGAGAGAAAACCTTCCTTAATAGAATGATGAGAACTTATTAACCACACCTGTGTTTGAAAAACTAATTTTTACACATGAATTATAGGTCAATTTAATACAAAAAGGTATAATATGACTTATCTGAGAATTTGTTCATATTTTGGTTTCACACCTAAGAAGACCATGTGGTCTAAATGAGCTTTCTCAAAAACCAATCTTGCAAAAACTTGAATAACTTACTCAAATGACCTCCCGAGGACTTGAAATTTTGCATGAAGATCAAGAACCTTCCCGCATCATCTCCCATGGTTGGGTTTCCAAAATTATCACTTAATTTTTCTAGCTCATCCCATTTTCATGTAGGTACACTTTGAGTTCTTGAGGGAAGATTTAGGTAGAAGTGACATTTTAATTCTAAAAGATATTTCTTGACCTCCTTATCCCTAAAATGAGTTTATCCACATGTAATACACATGTCAAGATAATTACCCTCATTTTATCTCCTTCAATGCTTCACTTTTCTTGAACCAACCTAGATGACTCACATGCACCTTGAGAGCATCAATTTTGAATTATCATGGACTAACATGGACTTAACACTTTATGAATCTATGGACACACCATTTCCATGATAAAGATACACTAGGGAATTACACTAGGACATCAATGAAAACATGACACAAGGTGGGAAACAAACATGGTTTGAATCTAGATTCAAACCTATAGGCGATTCACATGCTTTGTTAGAAAATCTCACCTAGATGAAAAAAGAACTGCATGAACACATGAGAGATTTCATTTCCAAGTTCCAAATGATATTTTATAAGATTCCTCCTACTGCTTCCATTAGTGATGAAAATAAGAAGGTATTTTTCATTAATTCTTTATCATCTGAAGTTGGTTATCAGCTTAGTAGAGAGCATCCTACTAACTTGTTGGCAACTCAAAAAATTACTATTGAAGTAGAGGATGATCTTATCATGGTAGAAAAATCAAGAATTCAACTCCTAAAGTTGAAGGTTCTTCTTCAAATATTACTTCTGATCCGCTGCTACAAATATTAGAAAATGATATGTTGCAGATAAAGAAGTAGATGACATAAGGTAATAATGCTAGTCTTGCTAGGAATGCACCTACATGGAATTGAATTGTTGCTCCTCCTCAAAGACTGAAAATTGAAGCTACCCCAAGGAAAAATGTAGGAGTGAATGAAGAAGATCAAGGTGCTACTAAATTTGATCCACCTAAAGACCATGATTCTGTAGACCCTACTGGAGACTCCAGCATTGGCTACCTAGAATATGAATTAGAAAATGAGGCATATTTCTTATCAGATGTAGAAGGTTGTGTTGAAGAAGAAGAAGCTACCAAATTCATTGCTTATGCATTTTAACCATATATATTCCCAAACCAATATCCTCTTCCTGTAGAAAACTCCCACAAATCAGCCATGGAGGAAATGGTTATAGAAGATTATGTTGCCCAAATCAGTTTGCATGAGGAGAGCTATGATGAATCAATTACAGAATCGAATCGAAAGTCATCATGGAGAAGGTAGAGTCTTTTGCAGAGTTGTCTGTGGAAGAGGAACAAGGATTGGATCAAATTGCTTTCAAATTTATTCATGGAAAGTAAAGTATGCATAGTTCCCCCATTCACGGGGACAAGATTCAAAGAAATTGGAAAATCATTAGTATTAAACTTTTCCTAATAAGATATCTAGCTATTTTAGATTCACCCGAGAATTTGCAACCATTCATTCTTATTTTAGAGCATGAGGATGAGCTACAATGTACCAAGGATCAACCACAATACCTCTCAAATCCAAATACAGAACAACTAAAGGAGGTATTTATTTTTGTTGATAATTTTGTAAGAAGGGTGGAGAACAAGATTTAGAAAAGTGTTTTACTCTTGCTAAGGACCATGTTAAGTGAAAAATCAATTACATGGTCTAAGTTTGTGAGGAAAGGTAGCTATTTCTCCCTACCTATTGTAGGATTCGTTTGAGCTTCCTTTTCCTCTAGTTAAAGTAGAGTAGGTAGTTTTGTTTTCGGTAAAGAAAATAAGTGCTTGTTCACACTATGCATGTTTCCACTTGGAACATGTATGATTTTACATGTTTGTATATAGTTTTTGCAAGTTTTTATTTCTATGTTTTTTTTATTTGGGATCAAATCAGATAGTTGGAGAATTTTATGAGATTTATTAAGAATTCCATGGATTAATATGTAATTAGTAGTCATTAGGAAGTTCTAATTCAGTGCTAAAGTTCATCAAAAATTTAGGAAGAAATATTTCAAAAGAGAAGATCAAATTCTTCAAGGTTAAAATTGACTCCATTTCCGAATGAACACGACTTGAGACCAGAAATGTTGGGATCTCATCTCCATTTCTTCCATTCTACAAGAAATAAAGATGTCCATAGATGAAGCTAACTGGTGTCCCCAAATATTTCACTTAAAAATCTTGGGATATCCCTTTTAAAATTTTGGGTATTTTGCCTTGTTAATATTTTCTCAAGATTTCATTAGGAGTCGCAAGAGGTTACTTGGTCACATTTGAAAAATGCTCACTTTCTCAAAGTTTCCCAAAAACCCTAAAAATGATAAGTGTGTATTTCACTCTAGACCAATTCAGTTTTTTCATAATTGATTTACTCCTCATAATCTAAGCAAGTCCTCAAAACCCAAAATTTGGATTTACAGTGTATGCATGTTAAACATGAAGTTTACTTTACTAAGTAAAGCTAGTTGTTAAATCCGCATCAAAGAAAAGTAGTCCTAAAAGCTCGTTACTTCATTTAAGTAATAAGTAAAACAGTTGCTAAATCCCGCAAACAAATGAAGTTTCAACAACTCATTACTTCAATGAAGAAATAAATAAAGCAGTGGCAAAAACCCAAAAAGAAAGGAAAAAAGCAGTAATGGGGGTCAAAAACCCGTTATTGTAACTTTTGCTCAAAGTGACTATCGTAGTTGGGGGTCTTGGAATTCCATAAAGCTCTCGAAGTAAGTACATCATGGGGTTCAAAAACCCTAATTTTGGAGGAAGTATGTAATTGGATATCAAAAAAAACTCTCGACAAAGAAAAGTAAGTAATTAGGGGTCAACATCTACCACAGTATGGGCGGATTTCTTCTTCAACAAAAAAAGGGAAAATCAAGACTGAGGTTTTTTAGGTGGGATAATTTCTTCTTCTTCTTCTTCTTATTTCTCATTTCTTGGAAAATGTAATGAAGTAATTGGGTTTATTCGTAAAATTTAAGTAATCCGGTTAAAATCCATTACTTCAAGTTATTTGAAAAAGTCAATTACTTATAAATAGGTGGCATACAGAGTGGTCAATGATGTTTTAAACTGTAGAACATTTGAAAGTCATGCATGCTAATAATGAGAAATTCAAGGAGAAAAATTATCATCTGCTTATAGATTTTTAGCTAAGCACATGTGGAAGGCACAATTAATGTCTCATATTTGTACTATCTTTCTAGATGCTATAAATAGAGAGAGAAGCCTACAGGATAAAGGATGGAACTTTTTGGCAACCATTTATTGTAATTTTATGCACGAATTTAAAGATCTCAAACTTTTTGTTGAGACTCTTGAATGTTCTTTGTATAACTTGGCTGGAATTGAATAAGAAGGTAAATTTCTAGAGAACTTTGTCTGAAGAAGTTTCGTTGTGCATTCTGTGAGGATTTTTATGGTAAACTTTGTGTTACCTAAAATACGATCTGAATTAATTTCTTTTTCATTTCATTAAATTGTGACATTTCCAAAGTATTTATTTATTTTGTACAGCTGGAATAAGCTCTGTAATCTACTTATTGCGAATTACATCCTCTCTTTTTCTCACTGCTGCTATACATCCTCTTCTTTTCCACACAAATTTCCCAAACACAACTGTTTACTTGCTACAAAATTGTCAAGCTATGGTTCATGAGATTTGTGAGTAAAGTAATACCACTGGGAAATAGTTAGAATAAATAAATATCTTACACAAGAGCTTCATCGTTAAATTAAGGGGATTTATCCCATGACTGCCTAGGTTTGTGTGTGTAGCCATGCGTAAAATATAACTAACACTCCTACCTCTTCCTCATCTTCACCAACCTGGTAATTTCCTTTTGAACTTCTACCATCTTCTACAACCATGAGAAATGTGTCAAAATTGACATAATCATCTTCAGTCTCTGAGTCACTACCTTCACTATCATTAGAAGAACTTCTATATTATTTTTCATCTTCATTACTCTTATTAGCAGATGGAGACATAGGGAATGGAGAACTTACATCAAGGATATATTTCCATATGTCAAATCCTAAGGGTTTTAAGCATTTTCTCAATCTAAAAAGAGGTGTTACTCCATCTTAAACTAGACTACATACCATAGCTATTCTCCAATGATATCCTCTAAGCTATTAGACTTACTTCGTAAGGACCTTTCTATGATACCAATTATTATGGAAGAAAAATGATTGAGGGGGTGGGGTTAATCAGTCCTTTAAAACTTTTACTTCAACTGTGTTTAACCATTCAACATTCATTATCCATTATATGAGAAATATCAAGTATATTAGAAAACCATCAAGAAATATATCAAACATCCACATAACTATGAAACTAGAAAGAACACATGAACAACATAATTAAGAGGGAAAAAATCAAGGGGAAGAAAACCCACTAAACCTCTGCATATATTAATCAAAACAAAGGACTCATGTGAATGTTACACATCACAATAGATTTCTTTAGTGAAGCACCAACCCCACAAGGAGCACCAACCCTTTTTTAGTAGAGCACCCACTCTACAAGAATACCAACCGGTTTAGTAGAAAAACTATAAAAGGAGGCTAGAACCCCCCAAATGACCAAGCACCAACTTATCCACCTGATATGAAGATCAAATTAATGTCCTTGTTTCTTAACCAACTGATTATGATGACTTTGTTAGTCCTCTTCAATCAAAACTCTCTCAAAACAACCTTATTATCTTCTTGACTCTAGGGATTCTACCCCAAACATTATTATCTCAAGTGACATATCTCACCAACTATAGAACACACTCATAACCTCATGAATATAACCTCTACCCTCTCATCATGGTCACTAAGATCTGCAACACATCCTCAATCATCTCTCTAGCTTGCTCATCCTCATGCACACCAATCTGATCTTCTTATCCAATTAGGTCATGTATGAATGAAATTATTCAAGATCACCATTTTCTGATCAGAAACATAAAATAATTATCCATTATTTTCAAGGCTTCATACTCTTTAACTCTGACCTCATATATTACTCATACCCTCTTCCAAAATTTTCTACACACCCATCCTATAAGCACACACAAATGAGCCTTCTCAACTAGCTTATATACTTTTCTTATGCACCCACATCATGTAAGTCAATATTCATAGGGAATATATCACAAAAAAATCATGAGGAAATCATACAAAAGACCATATAGGTTGGTTATATCACCATCATACCCAATTCTCTAAATTAGGTCTCTAATAGGCCTAATTGCACCAAAAGCCTTCTCTCTAAAACCAAACCACTTTGTGCCTACATGACCATCACCAAATCCTTGAATCAATTCAGGAACAACATTAAATACCTTATCATACTTTCACCATACCTGGAAATATCTATGCATCATCATCTCATGTCATGAAATCATCTCAAGAACATGCCTTGTTCTTGTGCACCAAACCCTAGACCTTAGATGAGGCTAAATAACACATCAAATAACCTAAAATATGCAAGTGGGATATATCAATGGAAATATCTTGATCTTAGGATACATCACCAAGTACCCATATTGCCAAAAATCAGATAATAGATGCCTTAAAAACCTATACAAGCAGACTAACTTAAAACTGTCATTGCATCCCCAAAGACCAGTCTTAAAATATATGGAATACTTGACCTCATAAAGGATCAAACATGATATGAAACCATCATGGATATTAATTAAAAATCCCATGATTCAATAAATTCTAAATAATTCACTTGGTCCAATGGAAAATATTTCCATAAACTAAAAATCTCTGGAAACTTGTAAATTTGAGTGGGGTCAATACACAATAAATATGCCAAATCACCACCATTAGAAATATGGAAGAGTCCTCTACAACCTAAAATCATAAAATTTGAGATCAAAAATTCAATTATGGCATGTACCACAAGAACTTCTCTCTATCACACTCAAACTAGGGTTTTTAAGTCATCACATAACAATTTTGGTGTTAATGACGGTTCATAAAAATATAAAAATAAAAATATCTCATTACACTTGGAATTATTATTAGGATTCCTCTTCAAATTTCCCCAAAATATCATCCTCCCATGTAAATAAAAAATTCTCCAGTGAGCATCAAAAAGTCAGCTTGGAGCTCAAAATAACCTCCTTAAACTCAGTAGATGGGAAAAATATCATAACATGCTTAAACTTGTAAATTCCTAACACATAAAACATGTTCAAAACCTAAATAATATCCTGATACACATTTTACAAAGCTTACCTGTTGCATACTTCATCTACAAATCTCTCCATATATCTTATTTTTCCACATAGGGTTTGAGAATAGGTCTAGTAGAACTAGAAAGGATCATGAATATGCACTACCTCAAACCTACACTCTCATACACTTGTGAGTGCCACCATACATCATCTACATGCTACTCATGTCCTATATCATATTTTACTATTCAAACATACATTTACTTCACCATAAAAATACATACCATACCTGTTTGTAATAGGTCTAGGACTAGGCCTAGTTAGTCTTTCTTCTAACACATGCCACACATAAATTTACGTATTCTTCATCTTGAAGATAATAATAATCCTTTAAAAATACTCCATGAACATGCTAGACACCATAAAAACTCCGTACAATCTCTGAAGCTCACTCACTAGTTCATACAAGTTGAATCATGCACTGGAGCATGCATATGCACCAAGACACTATGCCACTTCACCAATGTAACACATCATTTTTCATCAATGAACATTAATGAAAAAATCACACTATCTATCTATACAAACAACAATACTCCCTTTGACATCAATGCTACTTGACATAACTAACAATATTGACATATTTTTAACAAGAGAAAGCTTATCAAAATAAAAACTCCAGGCCTTCACAGTGCTCATTATCAAATTTCAAGAATTCTTCATGTGTTCCTATAATGATATGTCATGTTCAAATCCCTCTCTAGTTGTATACAATCTGGTGGTTCACCTGGATGTAAATCTTGTTAAGCATAAATTATGGAAAATACATCCTAAGTGATACATGAACATCACTCCAGCCATGTAAATATGTCATGTTGTCATGAAATTTTGGCTTGAGGGTGTGATTATAGGTTCTAGGGGTCATTAGGAGTCATCTAGTGTTTTTGATATTAGTTTAGCCTTTTCAAATTTTGAATGTGACTTTTTCCCTCCAAAAATAATGTAAAATTGTATAAGGCATTTCTGGTTTGTTTTTGGTTTATGATGGATCCTTTGAGTATTCATACATGATTTAAAGATGTGGAAATCCCTATAAAGGACTAGAAACTTTAATCATGGGGTAACAACCTAGTCCTTTAGGTCCTAAACTTAGTGGGGAGTGTTAGGTGATGAAATAAAGGAAAATTTGTATTTTGAAGACCTTGAAAAAGTGTCGTATTCAGTGGGAAACTGAAAATATAGGATATAAAAGATTTTTTGTAACTATTTCTCACCATTCCCATTCAAATGAGAATCAAGAAGAAGCTTCAAGAAAGTTGGTGAGAAATTTCTTGTGTGTATATACTTTTGTGACAAATTTTAAGCAATTTTGTGCATGGTGAATGATTTTGGAAACTTTGTGCATGAAATTGTGAAAGAGATTAATAAAAATAAGAATGATTTTTTTGTGTGTTTGTTTTGATATTTGTGAGATTCTATTGTTCTGTGAAGGTTGGTGTAATATTCCCTAAGCACTATGTAGTATACTATATGTGTATTGAATGAATAATACAGTTTGATGCCCAAGAAGAGTAGATTTAATCAAGAGGAAGAAAATTAAGGTTGTGACGATGTTTGGAACCTTTGTTTTTGGATTAAAGAAAGTATATATATTCTCTTATATGTGTGTGAAATTTTTCTTGAACCATTTAGTTGACCCTAAAACAGAGTTCTTAAGTACAATCAGACTATTCAAGGTAGTTCGACGAAGGAAGAGCAAAATCAAGGATTTCATTAATAATGCGAAGGTTTTTATAGTAATATAACCCCAGTGATTCCTTAGAAGTATTCATAGTATATAAAAAGGAAACATTTTATTAACTCACCCTTGGGAAGACATTGGAAACCCTATTTCTCAGGGAAGAGAAAAGGGTTTTGTAATCAACTTCAAAGTAGAAGACATGATTAAGCCCCACTAGTAAAAAAAGAACATGAGGGAAGTTAAACTAGAGTTCAAGTAAAAATTTGAAGACTTGAAATGGAATTTTTATTATTTTATTGCCTTTTATCTCCTATTGGATTTGTAGGAAACTCTACATAGGGTTTAATGAGGGTTTGTTAGTTGATGGCCTTAAGATTTGATTCAAGGTTTGACAATTTGTAAAAATGATATTTGAACCTCACTTTTATTGGTTTTGCTAGTTTCTTAGCTTAACATATCTAAGAAATTCAACAATTCAGGATAATTTGGTTTCTCAGTGTTGTCACAGTTTAAGAAGGCCTTAGTTAGATACTAGAACAATGATTTTTGAGGTGACTTTACATAGAACCTCATATTGAGATTTTGCAAACAAGGATAAATGGGAAATGGGTATTCAAGATGGGTCTCAGTTTGTGAAATGAGCTAGGGAGTCAAAAGTTATAGTGGAAAAACACCTAGGAAAGGGCTAGTAAGGCCTAATTATACTAGAAAACAAAATGAGGTATTATGTAAGAAGAAAAAGGAGTTAGCTTCTCTAATTTATCACATACCTTATTGGTACCAAAGAGCATTTGGATGATTTTATAGTTTTTTTTGGTAGGTATAGAGTGCTCTAACCATGAATGACTAAGGACCATTGAAGTTGTGCACTTAGAAGGAATTTTTAGTGAAGAAGAGTGAGATTGAAACTTTTGATTGAATTGGTATAATTTGATGGATGAGTTATAGTAGTTGGAGGTATAGAAACATGATGAAGGGATTAGAAAATCCCAATAATGTTAGAGGATCAAAATGTGACTCAATTTGAAGATTCTTATCTTGAGGAAGAGATTTGGTTGAAGCCATAAAGGAAAATTTAGAGCTAAAACAAAGTAGTTGTGATTATTTACTGAGGGAAGTATTTAACATGTGGATATGGCCTAGTAGAGAAGTATAATTCATGGTGAGTGGATGGTATAGTCAATTTTAGGCATGAAAGATCAAACTTTGTATGTTCAAGTTAAGAATATAGTATTTTTTTACTGATTTTGAGGAAGATTTGAAGTTGTTTCTTGTTAATGGTTTGTTGAGTGCATGTGATTTAATGATTCTCAACATAATTTGGTATTGGAGCGGGAAATTAGATTGAAAAATTTGAGAAAAGGTTTTATACAGTGTAGAAGAAGAAAGAGAACAAGATGGTGTAAGTGAGAGAAGATATAAGACCATCTTTTGAAAAGAAGATGGAAGGGATGATGGAGATTTTGATGAAGAAGTTGACTGATATAGAGAAAAATTAGATAAAAATGAGAGTTGAGATAAGCCTCACATAATGAAATGGTATGAATAATATAGTTCAATTCAGAGGAAAATTTTACATGTGTCAAAGGTATGTAGGACACAAAGCTTATGAATGCAAGGAGATGGATGCAAGAATGAAGAAAGATGATAGAGGTGTTGACAAGATGGTGTAAGTGAGAGAAGAGATAAGATAAGATTTGGAAAATAATATGGAAAGAATGATGGAGATTTTGATGAAGAAGTTGAATGATATAGAGGAAAATAAGATAAAAATAAGATTTGAGATGAGCCTCACGTAAAGAAATGGGATGAATAATAGATTATAATTAAGAGGAAAATGTTATAGGATGTAAAATATATGCAGAACACAAAAATATTATGAATGCAAGGAGATGGATGCAAGGATGAAGAAGGACGACAAAGGTGCTGATACTAATCTTCAGGATAGAGGTAAGTCTCTTTTGGTTAGAAGAATTTTGTTAAATCCAAATAAGATAGTGCATGATATGACTCAGAGAAGAAGTTTGTTTAGGAATAAGTAGATAAGGGAAAGTGGTGTGACATGATCATATATAGTTGGATCAATGAGAATTAGTTTCTTTTGAAATGGTAGAGAAGTTGGGATTAATAACTACAATGTTCCCTAACCCATATCAAGTGTCTTGGATGTGAAAATGCCACCATGCTTTGGTTAGGGAACAATGTATAGTTAAATTTCAGATTGGAAGATACAAGGATAAGGTGTTGTGTTATCTAATACCTATGGATTTGTGTAACGTATTATTAGGTAGACCATAACAATATGACAAGAAATCAGATCGTGATGGAAAGAAGAATGCATATACTATTGTGTCAAATGGACAGATCCACACTCTTTTTACCATTACTGGTGAACAAGAACAACAAATAAGAATATTCATGATGATGTCAACAAGGGAATACTTTATGGAAACAAGAAAGGCATGTAAAGAGAAATAGTTGAGGACAGTTAAGCCTTATGATTCATAGATTAATATGTTTTTTTGGATGAAGGAGTAATCAGAGAGATGGTAAAGTGGATTAAGCAGAGAAACTCAGAAATGAAGAGAGAGAGTGAGAGAGAGAAAATGAAAAGAGGGAAAGAGGAAGAAGTCTAGAGAGGAAGAAAGTAGTTTTGGTTACTAGCAGAAGATCATAGATATTAAACAAGATATAGAGTAGATGATGGTATTTATGGAAAGAGAAAGAGAGAAGAAAATACAAGAAACATGGATAGTATTGAGGAAGAAATATCAGTGTCTAATCATAGTACTTTTGGAAAATAGGAAACGAATGCAGTTGAAAACAATGATAAGGAAATAGGAAAGCAGACAAAGGTAGATGAAAAAGAGGATGGATAAGCAAGAAATATAAGTGATTAAGGAGATGGTGCTGATAGAAGACAAGAGTGATGATGAAGAGGTGATAGAAACATTTTTGGATTCTCTTGAGATAGATGAACATGATGAGGGAAGTTTTCATAAGGTGATAGAAGAAGAATAGTTCAAAGAAATTCAAGTTGAAGTGAAGTCATGGAAGGAAGAATCTAGAGGGGCAACCAAGCCTCAAGTTTGTGAATCTAACATTATGTGCAGGTGTGTGATTGTAGGTATGGAGAATGAAACCAATTAGGATGAGAGAATGATGATGAAGACAAAGGGATAAGAATCAATGAGTCAAGACACGTGAATAAGAATTGAACAAGAGAATGTCATTTGTTTATGAAAGTGTAGAATAGTTGCATATGGAGATAGTAGCTGTGGAGCATGTTATAAATAAGGTGGAATCATGTGAACATGGAGATAAAAACTAGTTCAAGAACATCAAGAGAGAAATTCCTAGAAGTTTATTGCAAGAATATGGAAAAATATATTGAAGAGAAAAATAAAGAAGAGGCAAGTACAAAGTTTGTATCAACAAAGAATGAGGTCCATGTTGTAGAGGATAAGCTCATGAGAAGTAGATCCAAGAAGAAAGAATCGATAGTTGAAGAAGAGAAGGATGAATATGGAAGAATTTTATGAAGAATCTCCATTAGAAGAATACCTCAACTATGAATTCAAAGTGAGGCATGAGAACCAGAAAAATAAAATGGATTGAAGAAAGGGTAAGAGTGAGAAACCTAAATATGGAGAGCAAATCATAGTCAAGATGAAGATGTCAAGAAACTGGAAGAAGAAGAAATCAAAACATCGGAGCTCAAATTTTTCTTACCCATGTAGTATGATGCAAGAACATCACTCCACTGATGTAGATATATTGTCATGTTGTCATCAAATGTTTTATTGAAGGTGTGATTATAGGTTCTAGGGGTCATTAGGAGTTTTTTTATTATTGGTAAATAGTTTTGAAGGGACTATACCCTATTACAATAAGGGCTCAATAGCCAAATAGAGCTATAGAGGGACAAAAAAAGAGGATCAAAATCTAGATAAAGCATTATGCCCAGCAGTAACCAAAAGATAGTTACTAGTAGAAAGCGAAACAGAACAGAAACTGCAACAAGACAACAAAACAACAACAAAAAATAACGAAAAGACTGAAATATAGCAGCGTCTAGAATGAAACCCTCCAGCCCAAGGGAGATTATTTCTTGGAAGCTCTGTCGATCCTGGATTTGATTGTTTGTAGTGAAGTGAACAATGCCAAAGTGGTGATGTGCGTGGGGTCACTTGCATTCAACTTTGATATGGTCTGACTTCTCTCCTTGTCAGTCCCCCAGATAGTTTCAGGGACCCCACTAAGCATGGAAATGCTGTGAACATGTTGTTCCAAAAAGTCACTAATGGCATTGAAGATAGCCATGTTATGATCATGCCTATCTTTGGCTCTCCCCAATCTATTGTCCAAAGAGTTCAATTTCTTGTAGATGTTTGCAATCTGATCATTCCCATTATCAGTTTCATCATCAACCTTTCTTTTTCCCTTCTGTTTGGCAATGTGTTATAGGTCCTTCTTTAACTTCATCATCTCATTTTCCAAAGAATCCAACCTATGAGGAATATTATTCCCCTCCTATTGCAAGGCCGTATCTTGTCCAAGCATTACTAATATGCAACAAATTATGTGCAACTTCCAACTCTTTAGTGCTTCTAAGAACCCGAGCAAAGTGAGGGATGTCAATTTTGGGAAGTTTTGGGTTCTTAGTCTTGGGTTTGGAAGAGGTGTTCAGGATGGAAGTGGGAGCAGTGATGGTAGGGATGTGCGGATCGCTGGGAGAGGGTGGGAAGCTAGGGAACTTAGAGACACAGAGCTTATGAAGTAGAAAAATAAGGCCTTGGTGAAGAGGAATGGCATGAGAGTGCTTCTGGAATTCTAAAATGGAGCACTTAAGGGAATTTAGCAAGTAATGCGGGAAGTAGACCACAAATTGTCTTCTAAAGTGGTTAAGAAAGACCAGGTGCTTGACAGGGACTGTTTTGTAGTGTCCTTCTAAAGAAATGTACCTAACCATCATTTTTGTAACCTCATCAAAAGGCTTGGGGATAGAGCTTACCCTAACACCCGCAGTTACAAATTCGAGCTCCTCACCATCGTTAGAGAATTTCTTTACCTCGACAGTCCTATCAATCCTTTTGTTGAAAAAATGATATCCCTCCAACTTGAGGCCTATTGCCTCAGCTATCAATTCTTCATTTATAATTACTCGGTGACCACCATACTCCACCTTTCTGTCCTTCCAGTCCATTGTGAAATGAACCAAAATATTTTGGTCATGCCCCTGAATGCACTCTATGAAGTTGGAAATGCCTCCCTTTTGAAGGAGGTTCCATAGCTCCTCATTGTTCTTCCAAGAAGGATCACTGCAAGGCTCCAGTTGGCATGGGGCACCTCCCATCTCCTTCTCCCTGCTACTCCTACAATTTTTCTACTCGAAACCCTCATTTGAATCATTACTTTCCTTATGTCTATCCCGGTTTTTAAGAACCCAGCCACCTATTCAAGAATCATGGGAGTTATTATGGCCATAGTTAGGATGATATTTCTCACATGTGTGATCTTTCACACCCGCTAAATCCCATGCCATCTCATTATAATCTTACTCCATGCATGATTGCCCATATTTATCCACATTAATGCTATTATGTACCTCCTTAGGGATGTAATTTTCATTATCCCAAATGGTTAGATTATTATTGATGCCAAAATTGGCCAAGGTATCCACTACCTTATTCCCCTCCCTATAAGTATGCCTAATGATGATATTCTTGAAATTTTGACAAATATTTATGGATTCCATAATGAAGTCCTTAATAGTCCAGCTAGGAGGAGAAAGATGATTAATTTGATTGATATTGTTTAGTGAATCTCCTTCTAGAATGATGTTCTGTATGTTATAATCCTTAGCAACCCTTAGCCGCCATAAAGCAAAATCTAGGGATTCTGCATAATGGTTTGTCTGAATCCCCATTTTTCTAGCATAGGTAAAAACTAAGCAACCTTTATGATTGTGAATTACACCTCCCCTTACAGTAATCCCAGGATTACCCTTGGAGGCACCATCAAATTTTAGTTTGTGCCAGTTAATATTAAGAGGGTTCCAATGAATTTACGACCTATCAATGTTTGAAGTATTCCTATTCTGTAAATTTGCAACTCCAATCTTCCTATTGGAAAGAATATATTCTTCATTCTCAAGATATTTATTATTCTTGGGTGGTTTGAATATCTCAATATTTTCTTTAATACCATGAGCAATATTAACAAAGCTAATCTTGCAATGTTGTTTATTGTTTCTGAAAATGATGTCATTTCTATCTTTCCAGATCCTCCAGATAATATGGGGCATGAATAGTTTCCAAAGTCTTCTCACAACACAATGCTTAAAAGGAGGATTCCATTGGGTCCAAAACTAGATGAAATCCTTTGGCACAGTCCAGAAAACATTAAATTTAGAAAAGGCATAACTCCAGATCATTGAAGCATACTCACAGTGGACAAAAAGATGCTTAATATCCTTAGACTCTTTTTTGCAAAGGTGACATCTATTTGGCATTATGAATCCTTTCTTCATCAGGTTGTCCTTAGTAAGAATTCTACCTCTAAGAACAAGACAAAAGAAAAAATTAATTTTAGGGGTTAGTTCAGTCATCCAAATCTTGCTCAAAGGTAAACTCACTCTAGATATTTTCAAAGTAAGAGTTGTAACTAGATTTGATCATGTAATCACCATCTCTAGAATTGTGCCAGACAATTTCATCCTTAACTTCCAATTGATTCAAGGGAATGAGGTCTAATTGTTCCTGTAAAGATGAAATCATGAAGTTCAGTTCATTATTATCCACCGAGAGTTATTTCCATCTCTTCTTGTTACCATCAATTTCCATGTAATCAATGACCTTAGTACCATACTTATGTTCAAGGCTATATTTGACTACACCAAATATGTCATTGAGGCTGAAATTAGACCAATTATCCCCCCAAAAATTGATATCTCTGAAGATTTCCCACTTTCCATATTTATCCTTGAGATGATGAAATTCCCGACTTGAATCAAGTTATTCCAGAAAATGGAACCTTGGGGAAGTTTTTCATCATGACGGAAATAAATAGCTGTTTGTTGATCAAGATACTTGGCCTTAATTAGATCAATCGAGGGTTATTCCTCCAAGAGCGGTATTCAACCCTCAAGTTTTTGAAATTAAGGCCATGTGTGCAGTTGTGTGTTATCAAGGTATGCAAAGTGAACAAAAGAATGTATTCTTTTATAATATACTTAGATCCCAGTTGGAGACTGGGTGATATTTGAATTCTTCCTCTAGCCCCTACCATATAAATAGTAATGACACCATTTAAATTTTTTCTCTAAAGGTAGAAGGAATATTATAAAGACACATAATGTAGATAGGTAGATTTTGAAGAGTGATTTTGATGAGACAGACATTTACCAGCACTGGAAATAATGGCCCCTTTCCAAAAGAACCATTTTCTTTTGAAGAATATTTCCTAGTAGATCATTCCAGAACTTTGGTTGAGAAGATTTTTTAGTACCAAGGGGGAAGTATACCCAAATAAGTAGTGGGAAGTGAATTGATTTTACACACCATAAAGTTAGTGATGATATGAATGTCTTTCCATGAGAAGTGTTGAAGATAAAGAGAAGATCTGATCTGAAGATGAAAGTTGATCAGAGGATCTAGAAAAGAAGAAAGAATAAAACTTATAGAGCTTGAATTGATCACCTTAGCTTGTGGAGTATGATGCAGAAGCATCACTCCAGTATGTAAATATGTCATATTGTACTCACATTTTTGCTTGAAGGTGTGATTTTAGGTTCTTAGAGTCATATGTGGTCATCTAGTGGGTTTGATTTTGGTTTAATCCTTTACAAATTTTGAATGTCTCTTTCCCTTCAAAAATAATTTAAATTTGTACAAGGCATTTTGTTTTGCTTTGGGGTTGTAAAGGGTCCTTGGATCATTCATACATGAGTTAATGATTTGTAACACCTATTAAGGACTAGAAAATTTTATCATGGAGTAAAAACCTATACCTTTAGGTCATAGACTTAGTAGGGGTATTTAGGTGATGAAATAAAAGAAAATTTGTATTTTGAAGACTGAAAAAGTGTCAAATTTGGTAGAAAACTGATAAAAGAGGATATAACAGCCTTGTAATAACTATTTCTCACCATTCCCATTCAAATGAGAATCAAGAAGAAGCTTCAAGAAAGTTGGTGTGAATTGTTTTGTGTGCATATAGTCTTTGTGACAATTTTTAAGCAATCTTATGCATAGTCAATGATTATGGAAACTATGTGCATGCAATTGAAAAAGAGATTAAAAATAATAAGAATGCTTTTTTTGTGTATTTTATTTGATATTTTTGAGATTATATTTGTTTTTTAAGGTTGGTGTAATATTCCTTAAGCACTCTTTACTAGATTATTTGTGTATTGAATGAATAAGGCAATTTGATGCCCAAAAAAGTGGATTCAATCAAGAGGAAGATAATTAATGTTGAGAAGAGGTTTGACACCTTTTTTTGTTGGATTAAAGTAAATATATATATATTGTATTATATGTGTGTAAAAGTTTTCTTGAACCATTTTGTTGACCCTGAAACAAAGTTCTTAAGCACAATCAGACTATTCAAGGTAGTTGGATGAAGGAAGAGAAAACTCAAGGATTTCATGAATAGTGTGAAGGTTTTTATAGTAATATAACCCTAGTGATTCATAATAAGTATTCATAGTATAGAAAAAGGAAAAAATTGATTAATCACCGTTCGGAAGACATTGGAAACCCCATTTATTAGAGCATAACAGAGGGTTTTGTGATAAATTTCAAAGTGGAAGACAAGATTAAGCCTCAGGTTAAATCAAAGATGAGGTATAAATTTTAAGACTTGAAACAAAATTTTGATCATTTTATTTAATTTTGTCTCCTATTGGGTTTATAGGAAACCCTACATAGGGTTTAACAAGGGTTTGTTAGTTGATGACCTTAATATTTGAGTCAATGTTATAATTTTTTTAAAAATGATCTTTGAACCTCCCTTTTAGTGATTTTGGTGCTTTCATAGCTCAACCTATCTCATAAATTCTATAGTTCAGGAAAATTTTATTTCTAAGTGCAGTCACATTTTAAGAAGACCTTAGTTAGATACTAGAATAGTGATATTGGAGGTGAATTTACATAGAACCTCATATTGAGTTTTTTAAAAAAATTATAAAGGGGAAATGGGTATTCAATATTGGTCTCATTTTGTAAATGAGCTAGGGAGTTAACTGTTAGAGGGGGAAAACACCTAGGATATGCCTAATAAGGCCTAATTATACTAGAAAACAAAATGAGGGATTATGTAAGAATAAAAAGGAGTTAGTTTCCCAAATTTATCACACGCCTTATTAGGATAAAAGAGTATTTAGAGTTAATTTTTTTTTGGGTAGGTATAGAGTGCTCTAACCATGAAATGACTAAGGATCATTATTCTTGTGCATCGAGAAGGCAATTTTAGTGAAGAAGAGTGAGATTAAAACTTTTGATCGACTTAGTACAATTTGATGGATGAGTTGGATTGGTTGGAGGTCCAAAAACATGAAGAAGTGATTGGAAAATATCAATAAGGTTATAAGGTAAAATTGTGACTTGATTCAAAGATTCTTATCTCGAGGAAGAGTGTTAGTTGAATCCATAAAATGATAGTTTAGAGCTAAAATAGAGTAGTTATGATTCTTGACTTGAGGGAAGTATTGAGCAGGTTAGTATGGCCTAGTAAATAATTATAATGCATGGTGAGTGGAGGGTATGGTAAATTTTAGGCATGAAATATCAAAATTTATATGTTCAAGCTAAGAATTTAGTCCTTTGTGACTGATTTTGAGGTAGATTTGAAGATGTTTCTTGTTAAGGATTTTTTGAGTGCATGAGATTGAATGATTCTCTGCAACAATAATATTGAACTATCAGTAAAATAAGAGATTTAAAAATTACTATAATCCAGTTTTATAATATCAATAGGATATTTTTAATGGATCTCGAATATGGTACCTCTTGCCAAGAAGAAACCTAAAACCTTCAGACCAAAGTAGTGGTGTCCTGAACGAGTCAAACTAGGTCAACTTGTGACCTTAACCATGCCACCAAAAATTACTTATATAGCTTAAAAAAATCATGAAAAACATCATATGGGATGTGTAAAACACCTATAAGGCCATCAATCATCATCACCAAGTCCACAAGTGCCCAATAACACTCATTCTCCATGATAACTAAAACTGTCATTTAGTCGTAAAAACTAGTTTTTATGTTTTGACCTATGTAAACCATAAAATAAATTCACCAATCTATGAAATCAATCCAAAAAAGTATAATTTATACCCAAAATCTCAAAACACCAATATATTTCATAGTTCAAATGGAAAACATGAGAGAAAAATGAACTTTCTTGGAAACAAGCACTTTTAAGTGGGCTCCACAAACAATCCTGACCTCAAAATAGCACCATATGAAATTTGGGAGAGTACTCTCCATCATATAATGATTAAATTTTATTATTAAATCCATTCTTAGCTCATACCATTAATATTTATCCTATCACTCATGACCTAGGGTTTAACTAAGGTTTTTGACCACCATATCTTCTTAATAATCGATCATAAAGCTTATGCCCTCATTTGATTTCATTCCAACTCTAATATATTATAAACTCCATGCCTTAACATCCCTTAAATTATTAAGGTCCCATGAAAACTTTATGCATGCTAACCAATGCCAAATATTTCACTTTGAGCTGGAAATTACACTTACTTGAGCTTGACAGGACCAAAAACCTCTTAACTTGCAAAATATTCTTCATATTAACCTGAATTTTTTTCCACAACACTTATAAACCTATAATAACTTCTCTAATTCTCACTTTATCATAAATAGGTCTGCATCTTCTCATCCACTAGGACTTTCATAGCTAGGTCTTAATAAATAGACATGTTTGGAATGAAATAGAGTGGGATAACCTCATACCTCAGCTTAAAACCTATTCAAAAGGCCCTAAAAAACTTTATACACCATGTCTCACTCATCTTCATTCCCTCATGGGCTTACATAGCTCTGAAACTAATGATCATGCCTCATTAGGCCTTTAAGCACCTAGATTAGGTCTAGATGAGCACTTGAAAACCATGTTCTCACGTTACAACCAACCTCTAAACCTGTATGAATGCTTCAACAGACTCTCCTCTTGATATTTATGCCTTGACCATGCTCCTCAAGATAGATCATGTATTCATTCCATCCTATCAAGTCATCCTACCAAAAACATTTAAATATGTAAAAAAAACTAAAAACATTCAAATATGTTTGAAAATCCAAAAACATTAAAATATGTTTAAAAATACAAAAAAAATTCAAATATGTTCAAAAATACAAAAACATTCAAATATGTATAAAACCTCAAAAACAATATAAAAATGGAAAGAGTAAAACATTTAGAAAATGTTTGACAAAACCTCAGTAATTGAATAACACAGTTCAACATTATGGCCATTTGACAGAAATCCTCCTGATCATTCTAGATCATCTTACGATAATCAATTTTTTTACCCATGGTGTATATCTATGCTCAAGGTAAGAGAATAAATTATACTTTCACAATATAACTTTTCTTGGGGCACACTTGGATTAAATGCAACACAAAACAAACTTCAATGGGATGTGACAAGAGTGTTTTTGGAGTATCTAAGATCACTCCACTCTTCAACCCAATCCAATCATATTGCATTTCAAAGATATCACTTGAGGGCATTCATAACTATTTAATTCCTCAATGTGGGACACATTAGGGGTATCATTAGACGTCGTTATTGTAAATTGTTTTGTATTATTTCCATTTTTTGATATTATGATGACATTTTTGTTATCATGTTAGTTTTTTATTTTGTTGTAAATTTTTATTGTAAAAACATTATAGATGGATTATTACCATCTTATTTCACATATAACTTTGGTGTAGTGAATTCCTAGTCATATTGGGTTTGTTTGACATCCTTTTTTTGGTGTTTTTGAATTTCTTGTACATATTATGTTATCATCCTAGTTTATTAAATAATCCATAATGTGTTTTCCTTTTGCTGTGTGGTTTGGTTTTTTTAAATTTCTTTGTATTTTTATAATTGTAAGTAATTTTTGGACATCATTTCATATGCACCATCATAATACATAATCATCACACCTCATGAATAAAATATAAGCTATGAACATGGAAGCTAATCTCCATATCACATCATCATATCTTCATAGTAAATCTGGTGTAGCAATCACACCACCCCCTTTCTTCAATCTTCACCAAAATTATAAATTTTAATAAAATTTTAATAATAAAAAAATCCTAAAAATTACAAAATTTTCAAAAAAATCCAACAAAACAACACAATTAAAAAAATCAAACTTTTAAGTCTATGAGGGAGATATGGAGGGAGAGAGCAATGGAGGGACATTAAGTGTTGTGTCTATTGTTTTGGCTACAAAATTTCTATTTTGTCAGCCAAATCTGACTGCAACAGGGATGATTTATGACTTGAATTAGATGGTTGAAAAGCCACACATACAGTTTGATACAGAAAAGGGATCCACACCTTTTGCTTGAAATAAGATTCTCAAGCAACAAGAACAACCAAACAAGAACGTGGGTCCACAGTCACCAGCAAAGGTGCATTTCATGTGCGTGAAGGAAAAATAAGGTGTGACCCACCTCAGTGATCCAGATGGTTGTCTGCATTGGGCTCTAAGTAAAGCGAATATTTCACTGGTTGGTAAGTTTCTCGGATCTAGACCTAATATTGATGTCATTAGAAAATGGGATATTAGAAAGTAGAAACCAAAGGGATATCTTACCATTAGCACCATGTAACAGGTTTTTTTAAGCTAAATTCAATCAACAAATTGACTTGGAATCGGTGCTTCTGGGAGGACCATGGTGTTTGGGCAAAATGGGTATTTTCTTGAAAAGATGGTATCCAGGTTTTGATCCTAGCATTGAGAACATACACACCATTCCTGTTTGGTGTAGACTTTCTAGACTACGCCTTCAATTTTGGGATGTTGAGATATTGCTAAATGTTATTAACCAAGTATGAAGGTGCATAGGCATGCAAGGTCCCAGTTATGAAAAGGTGCGCAAGGTAAAAGTGCATGCAAGAGAAAGGTTTAAGGAAGCACGTAGCATGCGTGACACACAAAAGGAGGTTCAGGACTTAGTCAATTTGAGCACCCAGGGTAGAACACGTGAAAAGCATGATCAGTTGTGCATGGATAAGATGCCAGCCTGGCGACAGGTTGGCCCTGATAGGGGCATGCCTTGGAATCTTCTAGAAGAACATCATGAGATAAAGTGGAAAGCTCAGGCCTGGAGAAGCATGCTCGCATGAAGGACCACATTCGACACTTGGCACCAGATCTGAGGGCACTGGAAGGTGAGTTGGTAGTGTAGGAGAATTATAAATACAAGTGCCTGCGGAGTAAAAGAGAGACACTAGGAGTTAGGGAGATAAGGAGTTTGATATACATGGTGAGTTTGAGATATAGTATGGGCGGAGCTCTGCAGAATTGCTGCGAAGACTCTGTTAGTGGATAATTGATTCAGGAGAGAATGTACTAGGCATGGAGTTGTAATTTTTCTTTTGATAGCTTAGTTACATAAGTCCAGTGATATGCATGACTACGGTCTGCTCTCTGTGACACTCTGTAATGAATCAATGAATGTAATGAGGTTACCTGATATAATATATACATGAATATCAATGGTTCTAATGCATATTTCTCTCTTATGAGTTCTCTTTCCTTTCATGCCATGTATGAATGCTTGTATAATTCTTTCTGTCATAATACATGTTCTGGATTCTGTTAAAGCACTCGGTCTAAAGTGACTGCAAGGATCTAGAGGCCGTTCTGAGCCCTATGGTTCTTGTATGTCCCTCATAAAAACTCTTACACTAATCCTAGATGATGTTTCCCACTAAACTCACATAAAAGAGAGACTCGGTACCCACACGTGCCTCAGGTGAGCGCTCAGCTTCTACTGGGTGATAGGCCGACATGCATGGGGGTTCCTTCCTTTTGTGATGGGAGTAAAAATGACTACATCTTGGTTCCATTGCCAGACCTCTTTTTGAAGTTGTAGTGGGATATAACATACATCATGATCTGTGTAATGAGTAATGACAGAGTGGTTAACATTGGAAAATGTTGAATCATGGTTCAAGAGCACGGAGGATGAATTTTCTCAGAGATTCAGCACTGGACCTGAGTTTAATGCACATAGATGGGTAGAAGAGAACCTCTACCATGATCTATATGAGACCTTCTTCTGCTGCTTCCCAGTAGAACTATATGAATGGATTTCAGCCTATGCATCTAGATCAAGTTGGCATTATGGATCACATATGTGGACCAAAGAAGACTACCAAAGGTTGCAGGATGCAGATCTGACATGGACCATTGTTGTAGATCATTGGTGGAGAGGAGTACTGACTAGTTACACTCTGGAGTACGCCATTTCCACATATTCTTGTCTGAGGTTGCTGAGTTTGAATTTCTGTGAGAACCTAGAGGAACATTTCTACGTGCTATTCCTCTAGCTATGAAGATATTGATGGTTACCATGAGTTTAGAGGCATTCCCAATGGCTGGCTAGACCTTTCTGAGTGCACTGGGTAAGGGAGCTTGGGTGGAGGAAGATGGAAGATATCACGATAGAGAAGGAGAGGGAAGAGAGATGGCTCAAGTATAGTGAAGCATGTGAAAGGGAGATTGCTAGATGATGTGAGGCTGCTAGTGTGATGGATCTATGGAGACAGATGTTGTGGGAAGGAGTTGAGGTTCACGCAGAAGATGTGGAACCTGAGCAGTCTGTGCTACCCCATCTTGGCAAGCATGTAAGGGAGACCCCTTCAGCTTCTGGTGAGAGTTCATCACATGGAGAAAGGAGAGTCATTGGCACATATCTGAACCCACCCAGTGACTGAGCCCTGGTGCTTGGTTTTCCCGAACCAGGAAGAAGTGTTATTGACCCAGTTAATATCAGTGGAAGAGACAGATCCATGCCTAGAAGGTACAATTTTACAGTTCCTTCTTCTATGGCTGCACATATTCTAGTATTTGGAGGAGTCTTTGGACAAGGAGCAAGTGTACAAGCTTTCAGTCTCACATCAGGGAGTGGCGCGGGACACAGTAGTGGTAGCAGAGCACCATCACAGACCATCGGTGCATAGTTCAGTGGGACCATGGGGGTGCTTGGCACAGCTCCTACAGGCCCTATTGGACCCAGTGGTTCTGGTGGATCTGGTGGCTCTGGAGGCATAGGACCCAGTGGACCTAGTGGATTAGGTGGTAGAGGAAACACCAGAGGGAACCAAGGCTCTGGCTCAGGAGGACAGGGACCCCAGCCACCACCTCAAGTATTCTTTGAAATGTCTCTACATTTACCAGATTACAGGGGCATTGAGGATGCTACGAACATGTTCACAAGTGTGAACTGCTATGGCACGCGAAGGGTATCACAACCCCAGAATGGAAGGCTAGTCAGTTTGCAACCACGTTGCAAGGGCACACACATAGCTGGTATAGGAAGTATGACCCTCATCAAATGGTGGTGGACTACACTACTTTAAAGAATGCATTCTTTGCAGAATTCCACATTCCTGAGTTTGAGTAGAAGAGCATCAGTGCTTTGAAGGAGATTCAACAAGGAATGGCAGAGAGTGTGTGGGAGTATGATGCACATTTTAAAACTCTCTTGTCTAAATTATCATATGATATTCATCCTTCTCAGCATGCACAGTGGTTTGTTGGAGGATTGATCACCCCTTTTAGAAGGGCCTTGTCTCATAAAACTTTTACAGACCCGCGTGAAGCATTGGAAGCTGCCCTGCACGCCGAAGCTATTGGTAGTATTGATACTGGCATTAGCCCATTCTTGGAGGCTCAGATTGCTGCTATGGAAAAGTAGTTGGAAAAATTATCTGTGAACTCAACCCATGAGACTCGCAGTGGTTTGTGGTGCACAGATTGTGAAATAGAGGGACACGTTAAGGATAATTTCCCCCAGAGGATGGTACATGCTATGACAGTAGATTGTGAAATTTGTCATGGGGACCATGATGCAAGTAGATGCCCCTTGCTGTAGCATGCGATCAGGAAGAATGTGTCTTATTATTGCAAAATTTACACCTCTACAACCCATGATACTAAGGACTGTAGGCTCATTGATCAGATCCATGAGGCCATTGATCATGGGGTGTGCCAAACCAGCATTGCTAGTGGTTCTAAAGGTGATGATCACCATTATGAGGAGCACACAGATGGAGGCACATGTGGAAGAGGTTTTCGAGGAGGATTCTGTGGTCAAGGTAACCACAGAGGAGGAAGGAGTGAGTTCCTGTGTGGAACATGTTTCAACTGTGGATCTACAGAACATTACAAACGTGAGTGCCCAGACCTGTTGCAGTGCTCATGGTGTGGAAAGAAGCATAAGTATGAGGAGTTCCTAGAATTATTTGAGCATATGAATCAGCAGCACCAGAAGGACAAGGGCACTGCAATGGTCAGTATTAAGAAGGTAGACATACAGTGGATGCCTCGGGTAATTAGGGATGAAGGTTTGGATCTTGTCTTAGTAACAACAAGGGTAGAAGCCTCACACGCAAGAGAGGTACCAAGACAGAAAACCCTGGTTTCAAGGGAGGAGGTCGTTCATGGAAAGTATCCAGACCCTGCGCATCAAAAGGAGATATATCAGGACACCATGGATGTTATTCAGAGCTTACAAGGGGAGATCCAGTGTCTAAAGGAGAAATCCAGGAGGGAGGAACAAGGAAGGAGAGTCGAGGTGTAAAAGGATGACCTGGATGAGGTCAAGGAGGTGTGTAAAATGCTAAGGCAGGAGAATATCATTCCCTTGCTAGGATCCTGGTTGAGAGAGAAGGTACCACACACCAGAGAAGAGTGTGAGAGACAGGTCTTGCACATGAACCTTCCCCCTCACAGCCTCGACTATGACAAGGAGATTACATTGAATGCAGTTGTAGATGGATGGCTCCTCAGCAATATCCTCATTGACATAGGTGTGGAGGTTAATGTTCTGACTTTGGATGCATGGCATCAGATGGGAAGACCTGCATTACAGCCATCTTCGAATGTGTTGTATATGGAAAACAAGACTAAGGCAATGCCCATCGGTGTCTTGAAGGATGCAACTATTACTATCCAGGGAGCCAAGTTTACTGGGGACTTCAAAGTCTTGGCACTCACCGAGGTGGACAATTTCCCAGCACTACTTGGGTGCCCTTGGTGTTACAAGAACAATGCAGACCTTCGGTTCAACAAAGGGTACATCAGCTTCGAGAACAAGGAGGAATGGGTCATTATACCCTTGGCTGATGGGAAGTCGACACCATATATTGAACCATTGGGAGAGGAAGTTCTAGATAGGATTTATGTGCACTCAATCAGAGACCCTGAGATGATACACCCTACTAACGGGGTTATCCAGTTTGAAGATGCTCAGTCAGTGAGTGATACCACTAGTCTGGCATGTGACAATTGGGTGCATGGAACTTACAAATTAATGGGATGGTAGTTGAGAGGGTCGGTGACCAAGGTGACTAAGGTGCACATGGTTAGGCACCTTGGAGGAAAAGAACTGCCCAAGTATTCAGGAGGAGCCTTCCCTGAGATCTTTCTGTAGGAGGTGGAAGCTCAGTGGAAGGATGGAAAGGAATGGAGGGGGATGTTAAGTTATGTCTTGCTTGGCACAACAGCTCGGTGGTGGGCCACACATCAGGAGAGCCTTTTAGAGTGGCGCGAGGTAAGAATTGCTCTCTCTGTCAGATTTTCTAGGAGCAATGTACCCACCATCATCAAGGAGTACCATGGGAAGGAGCCCACCTCTTTCCATATCCAGGAGTGTGAATGGGTCTAGAGAGAAGGTGCAAAGCTTTTCCACCATCCCTCTGGGTGCACAAGTTGTACTATACTGTACAAGGTTACACATGCATGGTACATTCATTCAGAGACACGCCGCCAGACAAGGAATTGGCAAGAGCTCGTGGCTGACCTTATTCAAACCTTTGAATATCAGAGTACCAAGCCATCAGTTGATAAGGCCTTGTAGGGTATCAAGCACCTTACCATGGGGGATAGTGCCATGATGGAAGATAGGTTGTTGGAATTACTAAGTGAACCAGGATTGGAGGCACATTTGAAGAAGAAGAGGAAGCAGAAGAGTTACAGCTTGAGCACGCATGTTTGGAAAAGGAGAAGGGAAAGTTGGTATATGTGATTGATGGAGAGGAATCAGAAAGCTTAGATGTTAGCCATTTTGTAGGGATGCACGAGGTAGTGGACAGTGTAGATACTCACGCGCGCACCTACCATGAGCCTTTAAAAATGAAGAAAGTTAACATCGGTTCAGGAGAAGAACCCAAGGAAGCTATTATTGGGGATTACTAGATAGACAGAGAAGGAAGTATCGAAGATCATTGATCTACTATGAAAATTTGAGGATTTATTCCCATACGGGTACCATGAGCTCAAAGGTGTTCACCACTCCTTGGGAGAGATGAAGATAAAACTGAAGGATGGTGCACACCTGGTTAGAAAAAGGCCCTACCAGATGAATCCCAACTTGCGTGTGAAGGTCAAGGAGGAGATAGAAAAAATGATAGCTTCTGGGATCATTGAGGTAGTGGAAGAATCAGAGTGGATAAGCCTGATGGTAATCAACATCAAGAAGGATGGGTGGATTAGAATTTGTGTGGATTATAGGGAATTGAATGTAGTTTGTGTCATTGATCCATTTCTGACCCCCTTCACTGAAGAAATTTTGGAAGGAGTCACTGGGTGAAAAATCTATTCCTTTACGGATGGATTTTTAGGGTACCACCAAGTCTGGATTGCAAAGGAAGACCAGGAGAAGACAACTTTCACCACCGAGTGGGGAAGTTTTTACATATACGGTCATGCCCTTTGGGTTGAAGAATGCACCAGCTGTCTTTTCATGCATAGTGGTGCAAGCATTCCAGGACTTCATCCATAAGTTTCTTCAGGTCTATTTGGATGATTGGACAGTATATGGTCTGGTTAAAGACCATTGTGACAATTTGAGGTTAATGTTTGAGAGGTGTAGGTAGTTGAGGATATCCCTCAACATTAAGAAATGTGTGTTTGCTACACCCTTTGGGACTTTATTGGGGCATATCATATGTAAGGAGGGCTTGCTGGTAGATCCCGCTAAGGTTGTAGTTATTGTGGGGTTAAGGGAGCCTACTAGCCAGAGTGCAGTGCGTGGATTCCTTGGGCATATAGGCTATTACAGAAAATTCATTAAGGGATATGCCAAGATCACCACCTTTTAGAGGAGCTGCTTAGACATAAAAGTTCCTTCCATTGGGGAGAGGCGCAGCAGAGGGTGTTTGATACATTAAAAGATAGGCTTATCACCACACCTATTTTATGTTTTCCCTCTTGGGACAAGCCCTTCCATGTCCATGTAGATGCCTCAGGGACCACCATTGGAGTAGTTCGTGCATAGCTAGGTGAAGGGGTTGTTGATCATCCTCTATGTTTTGCAAGTAGGAAGCTGACACCAGTAGAGAAAAATATACCACAACCGAGCACGCAGAGGCATTGTCAATGATCTACATGCTCTTCAAGTTTAGACAATATCTTCTGGCAACACCCTTTGTGTTTTACACCGACCACATGGCATTAAAGTATTTAGTGAACAAGCCTGTTCTACAAGGATGCATATGTCGATGGGTGTTGTTGTTTCAAGAGTTTGAATTCACCATTGTAGTGAAGCCTAGAAAAAGCAACTGTGGGCCTGATCATCTGTCAAGAATTGATTCAGGGGAGGACACACAGAGTATTGAGGAAGCAATGCTAGACGTGCAACTATTTAGGTTACAGGCACATGCCCTCAGATTTGGAAGAGATTGTAATATTTTTAAAGGAAGGTGTGGTGCCAGAAGGAATGAAGACATTGGAAAAGAAGCAGTTGGCCATACGCGCCACACCCTACATGTTAATCAGTGGAGACTTATACAAGTTGGGACGTGATGAAGTTTTGTAGATGTGTCTTAGAGCATGAGCACCTGGCCATCATGGAGGAAGCACATGGAGGAAGTGCGGGTGGGCATTATGCAGGTGATGCCACCACACGCAAGATATTAATGGCAGGTTTGTGGTGGGAAACCTTGTACAAAGATTGTAGAGACTATTGTAAAGCCTGTGACCATTGTCAGTGCATCTACAAACTAGGAAGGAGAGATGAGATGCCTTTGCACCCTATTCCTAGTGCGGAGCCTTTTGAAAAGTGGGTGATAGACTTTGTAGGACCTATTGCACCAGCAACGCGTAGGACTGGGTCACGTTATGTCATCACTTGCATGGATTATCTCACAAGGTGGGCAGAGGCAGCCCCAACTAAAGACTGCACACAACAACAACGGCAAGGTTCTTATGGGAAAACATTATCACAAGGTATGGATGCCCATTGAGTTTGACCAGTGATAGGGGTACACATTTCTTGAATGAGACCATGAGGATCCTATTATCAGAGTTCATGGTGGCTCATCACAAGACTACGCCCTATCACCCACAAGAAAATGGAACCGCAGAAGCATTCAACAAGATACTAAGTCATACCTTGACCAAAATTTGTGATGTCAGAAGACAAGATTGGGATGACAAAGTATCGGCAGTATTATGGGCTTACAGGACAACGTATAAAAGGCTGAACAAAGCCACACCTTTTCAATTGGTGTTTGGCATGGAAGCTATTTTACCGGTTGAATTTATGTTTCCTTCTCTGTGAATAGCGCGCACAGGAGGGTTAGCCGATGAACAAGCGCTGGAAGAAAGAATTGATGAGTTAATGAAACTGGATGAGAGACGGTCACTCACCTGATGGAGCCAAACAATGGAAAAGGTAAAGTAAAAGGCTTGGCATGATCACCACATTAGAAACAAGAAGTTTGAGGTTGGGCAGATGGTGTTACTATATGATTCCAAGTTTCTGCACCATCCTGGGAAGTTGAAAGTCCATTGGTTGGGTCCTTACACAATCTCGTACATCCTTGATTCGGGCACGTGCCAGTTACAAGCGCTGGATGGGATGAAGTTTCCTGGACACTTCAATGGGAGTAGGCTGAAGCCCTACTATAAATAAGTCTTCTTGGTGTTTGTAAATAAGGTAGTTTTTCCAGTTAGTTTAGAAGTTTCCTTTATGCATTTTCCCTTTCTTGTGTTTCCCTTTCGCGTTGTTGTTTTGTTTTGCACCTTGGGCACCGGTAACCTTATTGCTATTTTTGAGAATTTGTGAGTGCACAGAGGACCACACATCACTTTAAGTGTGGGGTGGAGAAAAGTGAAGAAGCGTGTGATTAAAGTACCAAGGAAGTTGTGTTGAAAATCCTTGTTGAGTAGCCCGGTTGAAAGAGGTATATAAAGAGAAAAGATAAAAGAATGGTTGGTGCCAGGGTAAAGCTACTTGTAGATCCCACGTACTAAGGAGGAAAAAGTGCATTTAAAGCAACATGAGGTAGGTGAGAGCAAGAATCATAACAGAAGAAATGCCTTCGGCTCGGGTTACGCGCGCAAGAGTCTCCTGTCAGGTTGGATTGGTTGCGTGTCAGAAGGTTGGAGGAGTTTTCACGCAGGAAGGGCGCGTGAGTGAAAACACTGAAGATGGACTTTGTTTGAAAAATCCACATTAAATGAACAAAGTATGGTGGTAGGTGAGGTAGCATTTAATGTTCAGAAAATAGAAAAACTATAAGTAAAGGGTCGGGGCACTCTCATTTTTACTTTGTGAAATAGAGGAGTTTGAGATATAAGTGAGTTCTATAAACTAGGGTTTTCAGATTCGATCGAGTGAAGGAAGATCTGTGAGATTGAAGCGTGAGCAGCCAGTTTGAGTTTGTGAACCAGAAGGGGTTACACGGGCATGGAAAGAGTTGAAGAGGCATTTTCTTGTGAAGATTTTATCCCAGTTAGGGTTCGAAAACTAGGGCATGAGTTCAGAAGAGTTGTATCATGGATTTGAGATCAGAGGATTGGAAGAGTAAGACAGAGTAACAAGGAGAGAGTAGGAGTGATAAGAAGACCTCGACCATGGCACCCAAGAAAGGAAAGGGCAAGGCCAAGGCCAAACAACAAGAACCCGAAAGTAAACACAAATGAAGAATGGTATGCAGAGATGCAATACCCAGATGGGGTGATGATGGGGAAGGAATGGGAATCCCACCTAAGAAGTGTACCTGTTAGTGACTATAATCACCACACAAACACAATAGAAAAGGAAATGGCACTGGAATTAGTGTGCCCCACCAGAAAACAAACACCAGAGGGTTTGCCAATATACAATGATGACATTAAGGTCAAATGGAGAAGGCAGGGCTACTGCAACTCTATGAGTTGCCCTATTTTGGAAAGCCAGAGCACCTGTACTAATGGTTGATGTCACGGGTACACAAAGATTACTTCCACTTTGTAGGGCACAAGATGCACATGACTCCCCAGCTTATTTCACAATTTACAGGCCTCATATGTGAGGGAGATAGCTTGGAAGATGACCTTGGTGACAAGGAGGCTATTCAAGAGACCATCACCGAGTATGCCTGCAAGAAGGGGTCACGATATTATGACATTTCAGACATCAAGGACCCCATGATGAAAATGGCCACACATCTGGTGACTAAGCTGAATGGCCAGGAAAGGTGGACACAGGTCAACAAACCTTGGTTACATGTCTACAGGAAAATTACAGAAGGCACCATATACAACCTATCTGCATACATCACAGAAGAAATTGTTAAGTGCACGAAGGAAGGGGACAGGATCCTCTTTGGCAACGTCTTACTCACCATTGTATTCATGGAGATTGGGGTGCCTGACACACCAGAAAAATTTGTATGGGAGTACCCCACTGAGGATCCTTCACCCACAAAGAGGTTCGAAAAGTATGCCTGCGATACAATGACAACACCCCACAAGGCGCGGCTGGAGAAATGGTACACGCACCTGAGGAACACATTCAGGGTAGAGTGGAGAATCCTTAAACAACTCCTAGTAGCCACTGAAGGGGAAGCTGAGTTCACTGTTTATCAACATTTCTACTTGGGTAGGTTCAAGCTAATAGACGAATCATGGAGCCCTTGGTGCAAGCTTCCCTTCACGTTCACTACCCAATACTTCCAAGCGGGAGTGAACAGATTTAAGGAGTCAAAGAAGTTAAGGCTGGAACTAGGTAGTCTAGACCAGGAACATAGGGAGATGAGGAAGAAGCTGAATTACCCTGGTAGTGGCAAGCACGTGCATATGTGGAAAAGTACGTGTCACACGAGATCCAGATGACTAGGCTGATAACACTACCCATCGCTGGAGGAGCCACGACGTGCGTGTACCTCCGTATAAGGCCGAAGTTTGAGAAGGGTGCATATCTGGAGAATGAAGTCTCCATACCTGAGGATCCCATGGAGAGAAAGAAGCCCACGCCCAAGAAGAGGGGAAGAGAAGAAAAAGCACCAAGTGTGCCGACTGCTCAGACAGTGAGCATGCCAACAACAAGAGTGCCAAGCCAAGCACCTACATACGGAGAAAGAAGTCCCCGGTGAAGGAGAAGATGCCAGAAGTAGAGGCACCTAGGAAACCCCTCACCAAGGAAGAATCACCTGAGGGAGAAGATAAGGCCAAATCCCCTGTTCAGGAGCCACCTCTAAGGAAAAAGTAGAGGGTAGATGAGGAAGCTGACTCGGAGGTGACCAACAGCTTAGAAAAGTACATGGGTAGAAGAGGGGATGAGAGTGAAGAAGATGACGGTGAAGAAGATGAGCCTGAAAAAGACCAGGAGCCACAAGTTTTTAGCATCTACGACTCAGAAGAGGAGAGTGGAGATGAGAAGCAGGAGTTCATATTCACGCGGTGCAAGGGCACACAGGATGAGGAAGACACTGGAGACATGGAGGGGAATGAAGAGGTTGGTGGGGAAAAGTAGGGAGCCATAAGTTTTACAAAGGAGTAGATCACTGAGGTGGTGGAAAGAGAAGCACAGAAAATGCTCGAAGTCCTGGTAGACCAAGAGTTGGAGTGCAACGCGGAGATAGTGTTGAAGGAAGGGAAGGAGGAGAATATTGAAAAAGAGCATGACATCCTGGGAGGAGGTCCTGCTCTAACAGTAAGTTTCCCCAAAGGCACGCGCTCAGGTAGGAGGACTCTTGATACAGAAGCAGAGGCAAGTAATGGGCTATGTTGATGACACGAAGAAGGTGTTACATGCGTGTTTCCAAAGCACTGTACCCACATAAAGACTTCTAGCCATGGGGTCTTTTGAAAAGGATGGCACATACCCCAGAACAAAGAAGATGCTCTCTTGGGCATTTGAGTCCCACATTGATGAGCCAGACTTCGAAGTCTGTCAGGGGGCACTCATAACATTGCCAGAATCTAAGGGGGTCAATCCCTTAGTGAATGCTCAGGAGCTCTCAGACGAGCAAGTCTGCAATGCACTTAACAAGGTCATGGTCGAGACCGAGGCTAGACTCTTCACGTGAAATGATAGGATAAGAGTCTTGGAGGAAAAACTAGGGAAGAAGGAAGAGGAGCTGGCGGAGAAGACCCAGAGCCTAAAGCAGGAAGAACTGATCAGTGCACAGCTAAGGCATGAGTTAAAGGAAGAGAAGATAAAGGTGTAGGAAGTGTACAAGAAAATGGAGTCTATCAAAGGCACCATCCTTTTGAAGCACCCAGACTTAGCGCCACCCGCACATAAAGTACTCATCCCTTCTAGAGTGTATAGAAGATCTAACGCACATCCTCATTATGGAGAGATGACCTTTGGCCCTAGAATATATAGAAGAAGTGGCCACACACTTGAAGGAGGAGGATATATTGAAGGTGGTAGCACTCGTTGCCGAGTATAGCCAAGTACTCACAGAGGTTAAGGTCACTGCCCAATCTGCGGAGGCCACGTATGATACATGCACAGACAGGGATAAGGTGGCAAGCTCCTTGGTCACCACACTTGAAGCAGAACTAAAAGAGTTCCAAGAAAAGAACAAGGGGAACAGGGTGGAGAGGGACAAGGTTCTGGCCGAAGTAGAGAAGAAATCAGAGGCAATTGAGGCTTTAAGGAGCTCAATTAAGGCCCGGCTAAAGGAACTATACCCCCAGATTACTAGGAGGATGGATAAACTCGAGGACCTAGGCAAAGAGATGGAACAGATCATGGACACTTTGGGCACCCAGGGAATTGGCCTGAGTTTTGATGAAGTGAGCACCCTGGTGGGTGACCTCTGCCAGAAGGCACAGGGCGAGGTCGAAGAGTGGAATAAGCTAGAGGCAGATTTGTGAAAATATTTCCCTAGCTTGCTGAATTGATGCTCCCCCCATTCTTCATTCTTTCCCCAATTCTTTCATTCCTTATTCTTTGTAAAGTGTAAGACTATTCATTGATTCCCTAGACAACATGCATCTTGGTTAAGTAGAGTGTTTTCTGAGGATGGAGAACAGGCATAGTGTGGGGTGATGTTGGACCCCTGGAATATTAACCAAGTATGAAGGCACATAGGCACGCAAGGTCCCAGTTATGAAAAGGTGCGCAAGGAAAAAGCGTGCAAGAGAAAGGTTTAAGGAAGCACATAGCACACGTGACATGTGAAAGGAGGTTCAGGACTTAGTCAATTTGAGCACCCAGGGAAGAACACATGAAAAGCATGATCGGTTGTGCATGGATAAGATGCCAGCCTGGCGATAGGTTGGCCCAGGATAGGGGCATGCCTTGGAATCTTCTAGAAGAACATCATGAGATAAAGTGGAAAGCTCAGGCCTGGAGAAGCATGCTCGCATGAAGGACCACATTCGACACTTGGCACCAGATCTGAGGGCACTGGAAGGTGAGTTGGTAGTGTAGGAGAATTATAAATACAAGTGCCTGCGGAGTAAAAGAGAGACACTAGGAGTTTGATATATAGGAGTTTGATATACATGCGAGTTTGAGATATAGTATGGGTGGAGCTCTGCAGAATTGCTGCAAGACTCTGTTAGTGGATAATTGATTCAGGAGAGAATGTACTAGGCATGGAGTTGTAAATTTTCTTTTGATAGCTTAGTTACACAAGTCCAGTGATATGCATGACTACGGTCTGCTTCTCTTGTGACACTCTGTAATGAATCAATGAATGTAATGAGGTTTCCTGATATAATATATATGTGAATATCAATGGTTCTAATGCATATTTCTCTCTTATGAGTTCTCTTTCCTTTCATGCCATGTATAAATTCTTTTATAATTATTTCTGTCATAATATATGTTTTGGATTCTATTAAAGCACTCAATCTGAAGTGACTGCAAGGATCTAGAGGCCGTTCTGAGCCCTATGGTTCTTTTATGTCTTAACTTCCCTCCTAAAAAATCTTACACTAATCATAGATGATGTTTCCCACTAAACTCACATAAAAGAGAGACTCGGTACCCACGCGTGCCTCGGGTGAGCACTCAGCTTCTGCTGGGTGATAGGCCGGTGCGCATGGGGTTCCTTCCTTTTGTGATGGGAGTAAAAATGACTACTGGCACTATTAAAGTTAATCTTATTTCTATGGGTCCAAACAACAATATGAAAGATTAGACTGGACTTTTGGATTGGGGGAATGAGTGCAAATATGAGTCAATAAAAAAAGGGACAAAGAGAGATCAATTTGATCCTCTATTTATCATTTAGGAAGATCTGAATGAGGATAAAGAAAATAAGGAAACATATCTACCAAAAAAGGAATTTTTTTCTGATGAGAATCCTCTAGCAAGTAACAAAACAATAACTACATAGCCTCCTAAGGTTCAGGATCAGGGAGAAAATGAGGAGGGTGAATTTATACCATTCAGGATAAACACACTCTTAGATGGAGATTCTGATTTGACCAATGACTTTATAGAGGTTAAGGACTTAGTCAATTTGACCAATGATTAGGATTTGAAAAGATCCTAGATATGCTTTATAATGATAGGAAAAAAATTCATAACTGAGGAGCTTCAACATCCAAAACAACTAGATCATCTACTAGAAGGCTAGTAGATTTTTTAAGTATTTCTAAAAGAGGAAGACCTTCAAAGAAGGAGCTTAGAATAAAGAGAACAGAGGAAGATATTGCAGATGGAACTCAAATCCAATTGAGCCATCAAGAAAACTCATCCTCCATATCATTTAGATGAAAATCATCTCCTCGAATATAAGAGGACTGAATGGTAACTCTAAACAAAGAATACTCAAAGAGTTAAGAGTCTCAAGTAGACCTAGTATTTTTCTCTTACAAGAAACCAAAATGAACTCTAAGCTCCTTGAAAATTGTAAAAATAATTTATGGGATAACTCAGAAACTGCTACTGTTGATTCTCAGGGAGCTTCAAGAGGCCTTTCCACCTTATGGGATAAAAGTATTTTTACTGGTATGATTCTCTCTGACACCAATAACCATCTTGCTATAAAATTCCATGCCATTGATAATAATTTTACTTCGATCCTTTGAAACATCTATGCACTTAATACTGTAAATGGTAGAAGGAAACTTTGGAATGATCTAAAGGTATTTATAATTCAACATAAAAATGACAACCGGCTTATTATGGGAGACTTCAACTCTCCTTTAAATCCTAGGGAAAAGCAAGGGGGTAATTCTAGTTTCTCCATTGACATGGATGAATTTTCTTATTTTGTTGTTGATTTAAATCTCATGGATGTGGATCTTCATGGTAATTAGTTTATTTGGTCAAATAGAAGACTGGGTAATGACATGATTCAGGTTAGACTAGATATATCTCTTATCTCTACCAATTGGATTTTACACCAGGAATTTCATCTAACCTCTCTTCCTAGAATTGGATCTGACCATAATCTAATTGTTTTAAATATTTTCAACTGGGCCAAACCCACAAGGAGCTCTTTTAAATTTGAGAAGATGTGGATGGAGCATGATGACATCTTTGATAATATTAAATATTGGGGGAAATGGGATGGAGGAGGAATTGCTCAATATAGACTCCTTCAGAAATTAAAAAATGTTAAGAAATAGGTGAAAAATTGGAACAAAGAAATTTTTAGTAATATTTATATGAAAAAAAGTAGCTAAAGCAAAAACTCCAAGATCTAGAAAATAAAATTACATCTAAGGGAAAGTCCTTGGAGGATCAATCAGCTGAGAAAAATATTCTTTCAGAGCTACATATGGTTTTTAGCAGAGAAGAATCCTTCTGGAGACTCAAATCTAGAGTGATCTGGCTGAAAGAGGGAGATAGAAACACAAAATTATTTCATATGACCACTATGAAACATAGAGACTAAAATAAGATTTTGGAAGTTTCAAAAGGTAACGGTACTATCATCAAATATCCTAATGCCATAAAGGAGGAAGCTCTCAGATTTTATGAAAACTTGCTTAAAGAGAAGAGTGTTATAAATGATGAGGTTGCTTCTTTTTTACTAGAGGCTATCCCAAATGATAGAATTGATGAGAAAAGATTCAAAAACCTTTCCAAAATTATAACTATTGAGGAGTTGTAAAATTTTTTTTTTAATCTTGAAGGGGATAAAGCCTTGGAACCTGATGGATTTTCTACTAATTTCTTTCAGAAATACTGGGAAATATGTTATGATGATCTTCTTAGGGAAGTGAATGAGTTCTACAGAACTGGGGATTTACTGAAATAGATTAATAGCACCCACATTGTGTTTGCTCCAAAAAAAATGGGCACTAAAGATTTTAAGGACTTCCGTCTCATTAGTCTAGTTAATGTTATTTATAGAATTTTTACTAAGATTATTACTACCAGACTCCAGACTATTCTCAATGATTTAATTTCAATGTAGCAGAGTGGGTTCATAAAATGAAGGATAATTCAAGATGGGGTGATCACGGTGCATGAGTTCATTCATTCTATGGATAATAATAAAAAAGCAAGCATGGTCATGAAACTGGATATGAATAAAACTTTTGACAAAGTCTCTTGGTATTTTCTTGACAATGTTTTGGCTAAATTTGGTTTCCATAATAAATTTAAAAGAATTATTAAGGCCTATATCTTTACCGCTATATTCTCTATGGTGGTGAATGGTGAACTGGTGGGTTTCTTTGCTAGCAGTAGGGGTTTAAGATAGGGGGACCCTATATCCCCTCTGCTTTTCATTCTAATGGTAGATAGTCTTAACAAATCCATTGCCAAAGCTATTAAAGGACTTCTTAAAGGAACTAAGCCTACTTCTGCACACCACATAGCTTCACACCATCAATTTTTAGATGACAAAATTCTTCTGTTGATGGCCTCTATCCTTGAAGCTAAGGCTATTAAGTCTATTCTGAAACTCTATGAGGATGCTTCTGGGTAAGAGATAAACTTTGATAAGATTTCCATGTTATTTTTCAACACTCCTATGGATAGACAAAAAATAATTGCTAAAATCATGGGATGTAAAATCAATTCCTTACCCAATACTTATCTGGGTCTCCCTCTTGGTACTAAAATAGTTTCTATCAAAGTATGGAATGATCTACTAGAAAGATTTCAAAAGAACATGGCAGGCTAGAAAGGGGCCATTCTTTCTAGTGCTAGAAAATGTTTGCTAATTAAAATCACTCTTCAAAATCTTCCTATATATTATGTCTCTTTATAATATTCCCTTTGTCTTTAGGGATAAAATTGAAAGGATCTAGAAGCACTTCTTATGGGAGGGAATGGAGGAAAAATTCAAATATCATTTGGTGGCTTGGGAGAAAATTTTTACTCCTAAAAGAATTTGTGGGCTTGGCATAAACGATATTAGAAAAATGAATGTGGCCTTAATTGCTAAAATGGGCTAGAGAATGCTCTCGGAGAAACAATCTTGGATTTTTTTAACTAAGACTAAGTATCTTGATTAGCAAACAACTATTTCTTTCCTTTATGATGGAAAAATCCCTCATGGTTCCATTTTCTGGAATAACTTGATTAAAGACAGAAATTTCATTAAATAAAACTGTAAATGGAAATTGGGAAATGACAGGGATATTAATTTTTGGTGTGATAACTGGTCTAATATCAACCTAAATGACAGATTTGGTGCAGTCAAAGACATTCTAGAGAAAAATTATGGAACCAAAGTCAAAGATTACATTGAAATGGAGGATAATAGGAAGAGATGGAAATAGCTTACAGTGGAAAGGACTGATCTAAATCCCATAATCTCCTCCCTAAAAGAACAACTGGACATCATGCCCCTGAATCAAATTGAATCCAAGGATGAAATTGTCTAGAATAACTCAAGTGATGGAGAATACACTGTCAAATCTAGTTATAATTCTTATTTTGAAAACACTCATAGTGATTTCAAATGGAGCAGGATTTGGATGATTTTATTAACCCCTAAAATTAATTTTTTATTTTGTCTTGTCCTCGGAGGTAGAATACTCACAAATGAAACCCTGATTAAGAGAGGTTTTATGTTGAGATACATGAAATCATGAGACATCAAACCAAAGGAATAATTATGTCCTCATTAATATGTGTGCTATTAGGGATTCTTTTCCTTTCCAAGGTGTCTATGAAATTAGAAACCATCTCTTTAACATCCTCAACCACCTTTAATTCCTTAGCATCCACCCCCATATTAGCCAAAATATCAGCTAGTTTTTTTCCTTCACGAAACACATGTTGAGAGGATATAGTTTTGAAGGAGGATAATTTACCCTTGGATTTATTGATGAAGTCAACTATAGAAATAGAGGCCTGACACACTCCCTTCACACAAGATATAATATACAAAGAATCCCCTTCCATAACCAGATTCTTGAAACCTTTCTCTTCCACTAACTTCACTCCTCAGAACAAAGTAGCAGCCTCTGCAACATTGTTTGATTAGATACCTAAATTAAAAAATATGCAAGAAGAAACTTCCCTTCATCATCATGAAAAACACCTCCTCCTCCTCCTTTCCCAATATTCCCTTTAGCAACACCATTAAATTTGAGTTTAAGGAAGCCACCTTTAGGAGGAGTCCACTTAACTCCCTCACGAGGGTTGGGCTTCTTAGGTTGAGGGTCATAAATTAAATTCCAATTCCTAATGATATTTTTTTCGCATTTAAGAACTTTAACTTATTTTTTCCTGAGGATAGAAAAATTATTTCTAACAGCCTAAAAAAATGGTTTATTAACAACCTATTAGGAAGTTTTCTATTTTTGAAGATCCTCCTGTTTCTTTCTTTCCATAATTCCCACCATAGGTGACTTAGGCTCATTATCCAAATACTTTTAAGCCCTTGAATGATGAAAGGGAATTTCTATTGAATCCATGCATCTTGGATTTCATTAGGGTTTACCCAAGGAACTGAAAAGTAAACCAAAATCGAAGATATCATATGGAGAGTGAGAGGGAATTCTAAGAACATATGGTTCACCATTTCCATGTTCTTTTCACAAAGTACACATATATTGACCATTTGGAAACCTCTTTTATTTAGGTTATCCACTATTAGAATCTTGTTTATCACATCAAGCCAGTTGAAAACATTGACTTTAGGAGATATGTTCTTGTTCCAATTTTTTTCCAACCATTAATTCTTCATCTCTAATTTCCCCCTCAAAGAATAGTGAGTAGGAAAATTTGACTAAGAAATTACCATTTTGTTCTTTATCCCACACAATTCTATCAAGATCCTTATTGTTAGAAGACACATAATTTTTTAGAAAATCATTGAGAGTAGCCAATTGTTCTTTGACTTCTTGACTGTCCAGTTCTAAAATTTTCCATGTCTGAAAGTTGACTTCATCTTCCATATAATTGATCATTTTTCCCCCATAATTCTTCTCAATCAACCTTGCAATTTGGGAAAATTTTTATTTTAGGGTAAAATTCCTAGCCCATTTATCATTCCAGAAATAGATCTCATTTCCTTTCCCTATTTTCCATCTACTACCCCTAGCAACAATTTATTTAGCCCAATTTATATATTTCCATATGCTTTAACCATTGAAAGAAGCATGTTTGAAAATCCATCTTTTGTCATTTGTATCCATCCAATATTTTCTCTTAAGAATTTTAGTCCACACACTATTTTCTATTGTTAACCTCCAGCCAATTTTAGCTAAGAGGGCTTTATTCATTTTAGTCTAGCCTTTAAGACCAAGACCCCCAATTTTTTTGGGTTTACAAACTCTATTCCATGCCACAAGCGGGATTCTTTCCTTACTTTCAGTTCCACTCCATAAGAAACGTTTTTGGATCATTTCTAGGTTTTCTCCTATGCTCCCAGGAAGTTGGTAAAGAGACATGACATAAAATGGAAGACTCTGGAGTGAGCTAGAAAGAAGAGTAATTTTTCCAGCCTGAGATAACAAATTAGCTTTCCACCTTGAAATTTTTTTATCAAACCTTTCAATCAGGAAGTTCCACTCCAAACTAGAGGGTCTCTTATCCCCAATAGGGATTCCTAGATAGACCATAGGGAAGGACTTATAGGAACAATCTAGAATCTCAGCAATCTTCTTACAATGACTCTCCAAGGCATGAATAAAGAAAAGAGAGATTTTTCTATAGTTCACCATCTGGCTAGAACTTCCATGTAGTCATTTAGAAGGTGTTTAAACTTATTAGCTTCCAAAATAGTAGCTTCTCCCACAAGGAAAGTGTTATCCACAAAATGTTGGTGAGACACATTGTCCAAATTCTTCATTGAGAAATCCCTTTGATGTAACTTTTCTTAGTCTCAACATTCAATCTTCTGCTTAGAGCTTCAGCCATGATAATGAAAAGGAAAGGGGAGAGAGGATCCCCTTTCCTTAAACCTTGAGAGCTAGGGAAAAAACCAAAAGGGGTCCCATTAATGAGAATGGAAAACCAAGCACTGGAAATACAAGCCTTAACCAAGATTTGAAGGGAAAAATCAAAGCCAAACCTATCAAGGATTTTATCAAGAAAACTCCACAAGACCATGTCATAGGCTTTAGCCATGTCCAATTTTTTTAAAACAGTTACCTTCTTACTGAGTTTAGTTGAATGAATAGTCTTTTTTATTGTGATGATCCCATCTTGAATTTGGCGACCAATAACAAATCCCCCTTTCTAATCAAACATAATAGAGGGGAGAATCACTTGCAGAGGGATGGCCTAGATTTTAGTACAAATTTTATAAGTGGTGTTGCAAAGACTTATAGGTCTAAAGTCTTTAAATTACATGGCATTAACACATTTTGGAACCAAAGTTAGGAAGGTACAATTCATATCCTTTAGCATATTTATCTGGGTGAAAAATTATGTCACAACATTGTACACATATTTTTTTAAAATGTCCCAGAAGTGCTGAAAGAAAAAGGCTTGAAAACAATCTGGGCCAGGCACCTTATCTAGGTTAAGATGTTTCACCATGAATTCCACTTCCTCCATTGACGGGATCAAAGAGAGCATCTGATTATCCTCCTCAGAGACTAAGGAAGGAATGCAACTTAGAAAGTATTTCTCTTTGGCCAAAATTGGGATTCCTTGATTAATTAGCAACTTTTTAAAGAAAGAAATAGCCTCTTTATTTATTTCTTCTTTCTCTTCCATAAGATAACCATCTACTTTTCTTATTCTACTAATTCTATTAAAACTTCTTCGTTTTAGAGTAGACAAATGGAAGAACCTAGTGTTTTTGTCCCCTTCCTTGAGATAATTAATAAGATATTTTTGTCTCAAGAATATTTCCTCTTTTCTCAGAATATTATGGTACTCTACCAATTAACATAATTCAAACTTTTATTTCATATCTTTGTAAAGGTAGGATAGATCTATGTGTTTCGTGGAATCTCACCTTCAAGTCTGGTATAGACATTAACCCTCATAAGAAAAAGAAGAACAACATTAGCATAATGGGAGTGGATTTAGTATGTACTGAACCAAGCAAGGTCCCAGTGATGTCAAAAGAGGTTGAGTTTTTTCTCAAAAAATGGGATTATTACATTTCTTTAGCATTTTTGATGTGCATGATGAAAATTTGAGTGAAGCTGTGGTGAAAACCTGGAAGGAAGGACACATCCTGGTTGGAAATTTCTCTTTCACCATTTCCCCCAAGCTTATTGCTGAAGTTTCTGGTTTGTCCATGGAATGAAGGAGAATTTTTAAACCTAAGTTGGACTACATCCTGGAGATTGAATGCTTCATGCAAGGTAAGGGTGTTCTCATCTCTCTCCATAATGGTTATGCTAGAGGTAATTTTCCCCATCCTTATGGGGAAATTTCTCAATAAATTATGGCCTATATTACTCTTGAAGGGAGTTATAAAGTGATCTATGGGTATCAATTTCCCATGTTGAACCATGTGAGAAATAATAAGCCCTATAATTTCCCATATTTTTTTTATCCTCTTTGTCCAAATCTATATCTCAGGTTGAGAAAGGTAATTTCTCCTTTCCATTGCATCGAGGTCTCATTAAATCTATGCTCAGGCTAGGAACTCCCCTCATTAGCAAAAAAGAAAAATTAGGGGCTTCTACGAGCCTAAAGAATGATTCTTCAAAATGGAATTCTGAAATCCTGGATGTCAAGGAGCTTATTGGTAGTGAGGATTTTCCTACTAGGCCCATGGAAAAAATAACTATATCCCACCTAGAAAATATTAGCCTAAAGAAGCAGCATAGGGAGGAGAAGGTTTCGGCTTCGGCTGAGAAGGTGGAAGTTATTTTGGAGTCGGAAGAGAATGAAGAAGGTAAGTATTTTCATTCTGCTTCTAGTGAAAGTCAGGAGGAAGAGGACTTGGAAGGGGATCATATTGAGGAGATGGAAAGTGGGAAATATCCTAAACCATCTGAGGGAAAGAGATCTAAGAACTTGGAGGAGGATATTGAAAGCTTGCATGCTCTTAAAACTACCCAAAATAAACTCTTTAATGCTCAAGACTGTGCGGTCAAATCCAATGTTTTTATGAGGGAACTTGAGAATTGCAGGTTAGACACTGATATTAACAGACATAAGATCAGTATGGTGTCTATGGACTTGAGGGAATTGAATGAAAAAGTGGAGAAGATGTCTTCTATTATTTTGAGTGAACAATTAAAAAATGCTAATGAAAGAAGCTTGGCTATGGAAAATGAAATGCTGAAGATGAAGGAAATAATTCTTTAGATAAGATATGTTCACATTCTCAATGTTAAAAGTACCATTCATCACCTTAAACTCATTGTTGAGATGATCCTTTCTATGGAATTAGCTAAGGAGAAAAAAATATAAGTAAATTGCCCCAAAGTACAGATAGCTGAACCGAACTACAAGTACTAGAAGTCCACTATAGCCAGCCTTGTCAAAGAATGGAATGGATACATGAGTACTATGGGGGATATGGTAAAAGAAGGATGAAGGGGTATTTTCTCTTGGATTTTTTTTTCTTTTTTGTTTTTAATACTTTTTTGCTTCGTAAGTTTCATGTTGTTAGTTATTCATACCCTTGCTTTCAGTTACTCTTCCATGGGTTATCTATGTAGTTTCTTTTTGATGTTTTGATTTATTGCTCTTTTGGTTTTGTACGGGCTTAAATGCTTGAACCCTTTTCCATTGTGGTTGTTTGGTTGTAATATTTATATGGGGTAGGGTCCCCTCAACCCTCTTTTACCTCTAATAAAAAAAGAGAGGTTTTATAATGCCAAACATATGCTTCCTATGCAAAAAAGAGGATGAGGACATTAAACATATTTTAGTTCATTGTGAGTATACTTCAATAATATGGAGTTATTCTTTCTCAAAGTTCAATGTTTATTGGATAGTGCCAAAGGATTTTCTCCAACTTTGGATCCAGTGGGATCCTCCTTTTAAGCATTGTGTTGTTAGAAGACTTTGTAAACTGGATATGCCTTATATTAACTGGAGGATTTGGAAAGATACAAATGACATTATATTTAGAAACAACAGAAAACAGTGCATGAACAACTTTGTTAAAAATTTTAATGCTATAAAAGACAATATAGAGAAATTAAAACCTCCCAAGAATAAGAAGTATCCTAAAGATGAAGAATTTATTCTTTCTAACTTGAATATTGGTGTTGCAAATGTGTAAAAATGTATAACTCCAAACATTGATAGGTCATCAACTCATTGGATCCCTACCCCAACCTCATGGTACAAAATTAACTTTGATGGAGCCTCTAAGGGCAACCCATGGGTAGCTGGTGGTGGAGGTGTAATTTAAGATCATAAAGGCTACTTAGTTGTTGCTTATGCTGGTAGAATGGGTAATTAGACTAATCACTATGTGGAAGCCTTAGCATCTCTTTGGGGGATGAGGATTTCCAAGGAACATAACATCCAAACCATGATTGTGGAAGGGGAATCCTTAAATATTATCAATCACCTTAATTAGATTTATCCCCCTAGTTGAACCATTGAATATTTCATTGAGGAATCCATTGGTATATGTCGTACTTTCAAAGATATCAAAATTGGTCATACTTATAGGGAGGGTAACAATGTGGTGGATATCCTAGAAAATTATGGCGCTAACAACAATCTCACCTTTTGGGATAATGAGAAATAAACTCCAAAAAAGGTGTAAAATGGTATTAATAAGGATAAATATGGACACTCGCACATTATGTAAGATCTATAATGAGATTGTGTGGGATTTAAAGTATAAGATAGATCACACAAGTGAGAGTATTAATTCAAATTACGGCCATAAAAGTTTGCATGATTCTCGAATCTAGGGTTGGATTTTAAAAAACTCATTTATTCATATAAAAAACAATGCTTCTAAGGGTGGTTTCAAGCAAGGAAAGTGTAGAAATTACAGAAGGAAAAATATGGGAGGTGTTCTATGCCAATTCAAACCTAACTAGAATCCCACCTAGAAGGATAATGGGGAGCTTTGGAATATTCTTAAAAAGGGGGGTGTTTCTAACTTCATCAAAAAAATACAAAGGAATTACCAAAACATTTATGGGAATTTTTCCATGGATTGGAAATATAGGAAGGTAAAATATGGGGATCATCGTGTGTTGATGAATGAGGAGCTAATTGCTGATGTGACTAGGATCAATTTGGATGGCTTCCAGTTTTTTAACAAAAGGGTCAAAAAAATTGAAGAAGCAAAGAAGTTTTCTGTAGAATGGGAGGAGCTCATATTTTTTGTGGCAGGTATCAAGGTAAGTTCCATTCTGAAACCCTATGATGAGATTAATAAAATGATGGTTTGATTCATCTTCCTTGAAGGGTGCTTTGTCACTGTTCCTACCAAGCACTTGGTCTTTCTCAACCATTTTAGGAGACAATTTGTAGTTTGTTTCCCACATTACCTCTTGAATTCACTTGCACGTTCCATTCTTGATTTCCAGAAGCACACCAGGGCCATTTCCTTCTACTAGGGGCTCATATTCCTCCTATATAAACTTTTCCTCTCTAAATTCCCCGTCATTCCTATCTCCCCTAGCGACCTGCCCTCTCCCATTCTAACTACTCCTTCAAACAACCCGACCACCTCCTCCAAGGCCAGAGTTATCATTACTAAAATCCCCAAACTCAGTAAAGTGGCCTCTCATCCCTTTGCCTGTGTTCTCAGGAGAAACAAAGAAATGAAATTTGTTCAAAATATTTTACACATTATCAATGTTGGTTAGGATAATGCCTCACAAGATGAGAGGGATAATACTCTTCTTAGACTTGACTTATTGGAAAAGGAGGTTGTGAATATTAAGAAGGAATTGCATTAGTTAACCAAACAGAAGGGGAAGAGAAAAATGAATGATGATGTGGATATTGAATTGATCAGACTGAGGATATTTATAGAAATTTCAACTCATTAAATAATAGATTGGGGAGGGCCAAAGAAAGACATGATCATAATATGGCCATTTTCAATGCCATTAGTGAGTTCTTGGAGCAACAGGGTAGAAGCATTTCAATGTTGAGCGAGATCCCTAAAGCCATTTGGGGGACTAAAAAGGAAAGAAATCGAGCTATCCCAAAGTTGAATTTGAATGATCCAAAGCACACTACCACCCTAGTGATTTTCACTTCTTTACACACTATAAAATATAGGATTGATAGGGCCTCTAAGAAATAACTCCCCTTAGTCTGGCTGCTTTCATTTTATTTGTTGCTCTGTTTCAGACACAATGTTATTTTTTGGCTGCTTAATTGTAATTTTTTCCTTATTTTACTTTTTCCTAATAGTTTTTCTTTGGGTTACTGTTGGAATTTATAGATTATCTGGATTATGATCCTCTTTTGATGTTTTTTTCATGTTTTGATCTAGCTGTTGAGCCTTTCTTATAACTGGGTATAGTCCCTCCAAAACTATTTGCCATTAATTAAAAAGTTTCAAACTTTTAACCACTACTACCCTAGTGATCATTCTAATCTTATAACTCTCATGATGCATTATATTCCATTTGCATGTTAATATCTCTACTTGGGGAAAGTCAAATAAATTATTTTTTCTTCACGATATAAATTTTCTTGGGGAATTTTCAGCTCTCATTCCCTTACATTTAATAAGTTTAATTACTATGGGAAATGGTCATTTTCAGATCTCAAATCCATTTTCAATGCGGATCAAACAAGAGTGTCATTAGGAGTATCTCCACTTGAGACCCAAGAAACAACCTAGGGTTAGCTAGAAAATTATGGGATAATTTTTTTTTGATTTGAAGTGTCTACAACCAGGTTGCAAGACATCAGTTTTCACTAACAGGTTCCAGAACAAGACCAATGTACTACAACATATGTTTTCCTTCATTAACAATTATCAAGTTCACAAGGTTCAAATTTTAGGGTTATAAGTTTTAGTTAGGTTCAGGGAGTAATTTACCCCCATGCCTACTCTCTAACAGGCTCAAAGTTTCAACTAGATTTTTCTCCTACTTAATGCTTCCAAAATTTCCCTAAACCATTCCCAATGGATAGGAAATTTTCTCACCTTTCTGGTGATATAAAGAAGTCCTCCTAACTCCTTAAGTAGAACTCAAGATATAAGCGGGCGGAGTTCCTAGGGAAAATTTTCCCTAGGTGGGACACGTGTCAAGAGGAGGAGAAAGCACCTTGAACGGGTTGGCAGGTCATGGGGTGGCTTAGGGAAATTTTCCCAATGCATAGGCACAAAGAAAACCATTCTTCCACACCTCCACAGGTCCCTGGAGTACACGTGTCACTACCCAGTTGGTTGGGAGAAAACAACGGGCTGACGGAGCGGGTTGAGGCTTTAAGTCTCTTTCGCCAAAATTCACAAGGGACCAAATTGGTCCGCACCTCCACCATTGCCAAGAGGTCACCACATGTCATGCACTGGTTGAGCAAGGGGAGAAAGGGGTGGTGGGAGATCTTAAGGCAATAAGCCGAAGGAGGGTTTCAAAGGCCCAAAAGCTCGTGCGGTCTGCGCGCCCACGAAAAGAAGTTTTCCAAGCGAGGCGGGGATTGCGGGGCTACGGAGACAAAAGGGGAAATTTTCCCAAAGGCCAAAACAACAAAAGGAAAAAGGGGTCTGCCCTCCCCGCTGCCACCCATAAGGTGCCATGTGGCACCTTCTCATTGGTACAAGCCAACGGGGCCAAAATGAAACTTTTTCCAAAAAATTTCAAAAGGGTTAAGAGTAAAACAAACCGTGCCTCCACCTCAGCCCCTAGAGGACACGTGGCACCCTCTGATTGGCTGCGGGCCGGCGGAGGAAAAAGGAAAATTTTTCCCAAGGATTTTTTTAAAAAAACGGATAAGTTTAAATTCGGTCCACCCCTTTGAGGTGCCACGTGGTAGATCCTGATTGGTTGTGGGATGGTGGGGGCTGTGGAATTTTTAGGGAAATTTTTCCAAAGTTTAAAATTTAAATTTTTAACAGTTAGATTAAATTTTATTACTTTTTGAATGCCAAATTGAAGTAAAACTTCAAATGGCCATAACTTGAGCTAGAAAGCTCAGTTTTGGGAAAACAAGGACTTTTCAGAAAGCTCTTGATGCCCTCTTTACACAAAAGTCATCAATTTTGAAATTTGATGAATTTTAAGTGGTCAATTTTTAGAAACCAATCTGCAGGGATTTCATTAGTGAACTGGCAGTTTTCAACTTCTCAATTTGGTTAAATTAGATCTCCTCCTTCACTCAACATGTCAAACAGACATGGAGGATTAGTCTAGGGAGGGTTTAGAGTGTTTTAGGAAGATTGATTTTCCCAATCTATTCAAGTTTGAATTTTTCCAACAATAGACAGAAAAATGACCCAGGAAGAGAATTTGATTTGAGTTTACAATGGTTATATTGTTTTCTTGAGTTTTCTTTGTCAAATTGGGTTCATTAATGTCTTAGCATGTTAACTTATAAATTTTTAAGTTGATTACTAAGTGCAGGTCTGAACTATTCATTTTATTAAAAGTGAATTGCCAGAATGAAGTTTATGACAGTGAACTATTTCTTTTAAATTTGTATATCAATTTTTATCATTTACGGGTGTATATAGTTTCTAAGATATTCTCATACATTTAATTGAATTCAATCAACCATTCAATAGTAATTATGCAAAGCCTTATTTCTAAATTCAACTCATTTCAAGAGAGAAAAACACTGTCTTTTACTTCATACGCATTCTTCTTTTTCAAACAGTAGTTTCAATCTTCAATAATAATAAATCACATTCAAAACACAGTGCAATTTTGAAACTAATGCAATCCTTTATTCCTTTCCAATACAACTTTACAATCTTTTATTTTCCATTTGATTTCTAAAATACAAAATACAATGCATATTATATCTTTACATTTCTTTTCCAAAACAGAGAGTAAAATGAATCTCCTTTACATTTCACAGTCCAATTTCAATCTTCCATTATCAATACAAATGGTTTCACATTACAAATATTATACAACTCATCCACTTCAAGTGGGGAAGGATTACAAAAGAACTTGCTCAAAGGGAGGGACTGTCAAACTGTATATTCTTCTTGCTCCAAAACAGCAGCATGCTAGTTTCTTCATCTTTTCATTTGATCACAACAAGGAAGGGGGAAAGGAAATGCTCTCCACCCAACCAAGACATCCAATGAGAAGGGAGAAGCCATCCTTCCTCATTGGCCCCCGAGCCCCAACCATATTGAAATAAGAGATGAGAATCAACACATGGCAACAATGGCTTCCACAGCAAACAAGCAGCATTCTTTCACATGCATAATTCAATAAGAAACACAGTTCAAGAAAAACAACAGTTCACAACTGCATTTGATAACATTCACACAAAACTTAGGCTTGATCAAGCAAGCCAACAAGAGCAAGGAACTATGGGGAAACTACTTATACCTCCCTATTTGGAATTGGGCATCCACCTAAAATCATACCACCAATATAACATATCAAATCCCATAAACCTTATGTCTCCCAACCCCTCCTTATGCCCCCCCAAAGTTTCTCCCTTATGCCCCCCCAAGAGTAAGAAATGCAAGCTATTTCTTTTCCAAGGTGGATCCCAATCCAAACTCCCTCCACAATAAAACTGATGCCCTTGGCATTCCCTTATGCCCCCCATTTGAAATCCCCATAGCCTTCTCCTACACCATGTCCTAAGCAGTCTACCCAACCAGCCAAGAACACATAACACATTTACCATTTCATACATGCATGCAAGAGAAAGAAAACATTCTAAAAGGCTCAAGTTCCTACCTCTCCATACTGGAGTTTGTTCCAAGCTCACAAGCTTCCCAAAAGCCAAATACAGTCCAAAATCAGCAATGTCCAAGCATGCAAAAAGGCTCCAACTCCTTCCACAACAAGCTCCCAAAAACAAAAAGCAAAAATGTTCCCCCAACAGGAATGAACAAAGTTTCAACAACCACAAACAAGCAAGGAGTTTTGAATTTAAAGGAGAGGGAAGAGAAGAGGATGATGTGGATCCATGTGGGATGCCACATCATTCTTCCTCAACCCCAAGAGGAATTCAACATCATGCACCTAAACATAATAAATAAAAATGACAAATTAACTTACACACTCCAAAATAACCCATACTCCAAAAGGACTGAATTAAAAACATGTAAGAGAAGTGCAATTAAAACTTACAATTAGTCATTTCAAAATGCATTTAAAAGGCCTAAATTTAACCTCCAAACCATAGGTATGGTTGGTGAATAATTTTAAGAGGTGTGGGACAAGCTTAACTTGTCCCACAAGCCTCCAAATTTAGCCTCCAAGGACAAATTCGAATTCCTAAGAGGATGAAGTGTCTTTCACTCCAAAATCTATCTTACATTCTCTTACATATCTCTTACACCTTCTTACACATTTCTTACACATTTCTTACACATCCTTACAACATTACATTTAAGATCAACAACTTCATTAATTACATTCTTATGACATATTGATTTATTTATTTTAACACATGATTATTCACAACATTAATACAACATATATAGTAACTAATGAAAAGGGGGTAACACATCACAAAATAAACACATGCCACATTAATAAAGAAACCATATTAATAAAATACACAAGCCCATGGTCACATATCATGGAAACCCCCCCCATGGGAATCCATAACAACACACAACACACACACACACAACAGTTGCCATGGTGACCTTGTTGAATTCACCCAGAATTTCAATATGGTTAGTCTCCAGTCCCCCGACATTGTTGTGATATTTTAACCTGCAAAACGCAAATACCTCCTTCAGCCTCGTGGCCATATCAGAACATCCAAAATGATATAAACAACATCTCAAGATCATCTAAACACATGAATCACAACAACATCAAGAATTCAACATTATCATTTTCAATTAATTAATCAACTATATCATCATCAATAATCTACCATACTAGGTCTACTCAAAATATCCAATGTCACATGTCCAAATCAACATCTATAATATGTCCATGTCAAACAGTATATCATCATCCACATATAAAAATGTCTCTAGTAACCATCATGCATAATAACTGAATCCAGATCAATAATAATCCATGATCTAACATCTAACCATCATACTAAAACAAAACATAATAGTGTCCATAATATGATCACAGTATCGAGATCAGTATCTAAAAGTGTCAAAGGGAAGTGGGCACTACATCCCCCTCCCCTTAGACTCGACTTCCTCCTGGAAGTCACTGGAACAAATGTGGAAACTACACTCGTAATACTGTGGCATCCTCCCAAGTGGCTACAGTCTCGTCGTATCTGTCCCACTGCACCCGTACCTGATCAATCTCTCTACCTCAAAGGCCCAGGGTCCTATGATCTATGATACAGATGGGCTCCACCATCACCTGCCCTGATCCTGCACCTATAATGATGTCCAATCTAGTACATGAGACAGATCTGCAATATATCTCCTAAGAACTGAAACATGAAACACATCATGTACGTGAGACAAGTTGGGTGGCAATGCTAGATGGTAGGCCAAAGGGCCGATACACTCCAAGATCTCAAAAGGACCAATGAATCTAGGAGCTAACTTAGAACCTTTTCCATAATGGATAGGGCTCTTGTGTGGCCTGACACGAAGGAACACCTTCATGCCCACATCAAAACTACGATCAATCCTATGCTGATCCACATACTTCTTCTGCCTGTCCTGTGCCTCCTGCAATCTCTTCCTGATCAACACTACCTGCTGCTCCATGTCCTACAAAAGAGCTGGTCCAAGAGATACTCTATCCTCTAACCTGTCCCAGCTAAGAGGTGTCCTGCACTCTCTACCATACAAATCCTGAAAAGGAGCCATGCCTATAGAACTCTGAAAACTATTATTGTAGGCAAACTCCACTAAGTATAGGTACTCCTCCCACTTAGACTATTGATCCATCACATACATCCTGAGCATATCCTCTAAAATATGATTTACTCACTCAGTCTGTCCATCTGTCTCAGGGTGATATGTTGTGCTGAAGTTGATCCTCATCCCGAGAACATACTGCATGGTAGTCCAAAAGTGTGAAGTGTACAATGGATCACGGTCACAAATGATCTTCCACAGAATCCCGTGTAACCTGACAATCTCATCCAAATATACTCATGCCACTACTCTAGTTGTATAAGTGGTCTTCACCAGAGAAAAGTGAGCCACTTTTGTCAATTTATCAACCGTGACCATAATGGCATCATGGTGATATCTCGACATCGGTAGCCCAACAATGAAATCCATGGAAATGGTGTCCCACTTCCATTCTGGTATGGCATGAGGATAAAGAAGGCCTGTTGGATGCTGATGCTCAGCCTTAACCCTCTGGCACTCCAAACACCATGACACAAACTGAGCCATGTCTCGATGAAGTCCTCTCCAATGGTACAACTATCTCAAGGTAGCGTGCATCTTCTTCACCCCAGGATGGGCTGAATAGGGTGCATGATGTGCCTCTACCAAGATGTCCTACCTCAAGCCTCCATCTCTGGGAACATATATCCTACCTCTGTGCCTGAGAAGACCATCTGCCTCTAAGGAAAAACCATCAAACTTCCCCTCAAGGGGTCTCTGTGACTCAATCTCTACTCGTACTGCAATGTAGAAGCTGTCAAGAGGAAGCTGCTGAAGAATCCTACTCTGCAAATCTGTGCTCACTGTAGTGGCCATAGCCACATGTCTCCATCTACTGAGAGCATCTGCTACCACATTCTCCTTCCCCTTCACATGCTCAATCTCCATGTCATACTCACAAAGCAACTCCATCCAACTCCGCTGACGAGCATTGAGATTGGGCTGCGTGAAGAGGTGGTGAAGACTCAAATGATCAGTCCTGAGTGTGAATCTCCATCCAAGAAGAAAATGTCTCCATCTAACCAAAGCATGCACAACTACCGCAAGCTCAAGATCATGGGTCAGATAATTAAGCTCATGATATTTAATTTTTCGAGACTCAAAAGCCACTACTCTTCCATCCTGCATCAACACACCTCCAAGCCTTGCTAACGAAGCATCTGTGCAAACAAATAACTCACCCTGTGGATCTGGCACTGCAAGAATGGGTGTTGTAGTGAGGCACTCCTTCAGTGTCCTGAAGGCCTACTCACATCTATCTGACCAAACAAACTTCTTCCCTTTCCTCTAAAGGGAAGTGATGGGGTGTGCAATCCGAGAGAAGTCCTGAAAAAATCTCCTTTAGTATCCTGCCAATCCCATGAAGCTGCACACCTCAGTCACTGTAGTGGGTGCTGGCCAATCCATAATGGCTCTAATCTTGGAAGGATCGACTGTGATACCTTCCCCAGAAATAACATGACCCAAATACTGCACCTCTGTCTGAAAGAAAGCACACTTCTCCAAGTTCCCATAAAGTTGCTACTCATGAAGACACTGAAGAACCTGGCGAAGGTGCCCCTCATGCTCCTCATGTGTACATGAGTATATCAAAATGTCATCTAGGAAGATGAGCATGAAGTGATCTAAAAAATTCCTGAATACCCCATTCATCAAACTCATAAACACTGCGGGGGCATTCGTCAAACCAAAAGGCACCACTGTGAACTCATAGTGCCCATATCTCGTGCAGAAGGTGGTCTTACGAATGTTCCACCTCTGAAATCCTCAACTGATGGTACCCTGACTTGTGATCAATCTTAGAGAACACCGTGGCTCCCTTCATCTAATCAAACAAGTCATCAATATGAGGAAGAGTATAACGATTCTTGATCGTTACTTTTTTCAACTGGTGGTAGTCAATACACAACTACAATGATCCATCCTTATTCTTCACAAAGATCACTGGTGCACCCCAAGGGGATACACTAGGATGGATAAGGCCCTTCTCCAAAATCCCTCAAGCTACAACTTGAGCTCATAGAGCTCTGGGGTGGTCATCTGATAAGGTGCTCGTGAGATAGGCTCTGCTCCAGGAACTAGGTCTATATGAAAATAAATCTCACGTGGGGGTGGTAATCCCGGTATCTCCCCTAGAAAGACATCATAAAACTCTCTCAAGATGGGATGATCATCAAGTGATGGTCCACTAGACCCATCCTCTGATCTGTCACTAACTATAACAACATACATCTGACAACCCCGTCGCACACACCGCTTAAGCTGCATAGCGGAGATGGTGCGAATAGAAATGGGTCTCCTGACCCCCGAGATCACCGACTCAACTCCTAAATCATCTACACAAGCTATAGTCTTGTGGTAACAATCCATCCTGGCCCTGTGTGTAGATAACCAATCCATACCTAAGATGACTCCATATGAGCCCAAAGGAAGAATACAAAGATCTGAGGTAGTGGTGAAAGGTCCCAAATCCACTACACACTCCTTAACTAAGGAGTCCACAGAGATCTTGGCTCCAGAAGCCATCTCAACATCCCAACTAAGACCCTACCTAACTACCACCAGCCTGCATCACTCTACTAAAGATGGTGCAATGAAAGAATCAGAAGAACCAGAATCAAACAATACAGAGGTAGGAATACCACCAATGCTACCTGTGGTCTCAATGACTGTGCTCTGGTGCTCTACCTGGCAGTTCTCAACCACTGCATAAATCCTGTGACTATGTCCCATGTCACCAACTATCAGCTCTGAAATTATGCCTTACCCTTGTTAGGGTTATGAGGGAAATCTCTATAGAAATGTCTAGCAACTCCACATCCAAAGCAACCACCTGATCCTCTCCAAGGAGTAGCACCTCCAGCAGGTGCCCTGGAAGACTATGGTGTGGATCCTGATGATCTAGTTGTGGTCTACTGAGGTCTCTACTAGCGAGCTCCCACTGACTGAGCTCTAGGTCCACCCTATGTGTCCTGATGGGACCCCTAGGAGGAGGCCCCATACTCTGACCTCTCTGTGCATCAGCTCTCTGTGGAGGTCTATAAGGTGGGTGGGACTGTTGTTGCTACTACTACTAGGGTCTAAAGGATGACTGTGAGGAATGATGACCACCGCGAGGAGGAGGAGCTGACCCCCTCGATCTAATATCCTACATCTGCTGAATGCGGCTCTTGACTCGGTCTCTAGCCTGCTGGGTTTTACCCCAAGTCTCCTCTGTAATATAGGCCTTCTCGATGGCCTCAGCTGAATTCTGTGGATAGTGAATCCACACTGCACCTCTGATATCCAAATTTAGGCCCCAGATGAACCTATGAATCCACACCTACTCATCCTGCATATACTCTACATACTGAAGTAGATCCAAAAATCTACTCTCATACTCTGCTACTGAAAGAGAAGCCTGTCAGAGGTCATGGAACTCATCAATCCTCTACTATATGAACCTCCATGATAAATACCTACTCCTAAATCTCTGCTCAAATAGCTCCCAGGTCACTATCTTTGAATCTACATGGAGCTTCTACTCCTCTATCCTCCACCATACTCCAGCTCCATCCCTCAGTAGATGGATCGCAACACGAGCTTTCGTGTTGCTAGAACAAGGACAAAGCTTGAAGCAACTGCTCAAGCTCACTAGCCAGGCCTCTTCCTGAAATCCACCTCATGTCACCCAAGTAATGTGAGGGCCAAAGCTTTAGGATCTCCCTGATGTGATCCACTGCTATGGTCTGTCAGCCTCTAGGTCTCTCTACATGCTCATCCCTAAGCCTAGGGCTCTGAGACCTCTCTCTATGCTCTAGAACTCTATCACCCTGTCTCCTAGGTGGTGACTCTACTCTAACTAACTCTGCATGGGAGTTCTCTCCTCTATGCTCCTCACTGAGTCAAGGAGATACCTGACCCTCGATAGAAGGAGCTCTGTCATGACTAGCTGCCTGTCCTCCACCTAATCCTCTGTGTAGAGTGGCATTAACATCCTGAAGGGTCTGTAGAATCTGAGGTAGAATGGTTACCACACCCTGATCTGGTGTGGTGGTGGTGGTGGTGGTGGTGAGTCTGAGTCCCTGTGAAAGTTCCTCTTGCTCCATCTGAGCCTCCTACACAGACCAAAGTGAGAGTTAGTTCATTTTGCTAAGTTTTACACAACTTCCATGTTTACTAAAATATACAAATTCTTGCTAAGTTGTTTTCTAGATTTAAAGTGTGCTAGGTTTAAGTTTTCATGTCTCAAGTTTTCTAGTGTGCCCAATGGTCCAAGCCTTTGAACCACTTCTCTGATACCAAACTATAATGCTTGTTTAAACAAACCACTTGAGACCCAAGAAACAACCTAGGGTTAGCTAGAAAATTATGGGATATTTTTTTTTGATTTGAAGTGTATACAACCAGGTTGCAGGACATCAATTTTCACTAACAGGTTCCAGAACAAGATCAAACTACTACAACCTATGTTTTCCTTCATTAACAATTTCAAGTTCACAAGGTTCAAATTTTAGGGTTATATGTTTTAGTTAGGTTCAGGGAGTAATTTACCCCCATGCTTGCTCTCTAACAGGCTCAGAGTTTCAACTAGATTTTTCTCCTACTTAATGCTTCCAAAATTTCCCTAAACCATTCCCAATGGATAGGAAATTTTCTCACCTTTCCGGTGATATAAAGAAGTCCTCCTAACTCCTTGTAGAACTCAAGATATGGCGGGTGGAGTTCCTAGGGAAATTTTCCCTAGGTGGGACACGTGTCAAGAGGAGGAGAAAGTGCCTTGAATGGGTTGGCGGGTCGCTAGGGTGGCTTAGGGAAATTTTTTCCCAATGCATGGGCACAAAGACAACCATTCTTCCGTGCCTCCACAGTCCCTCGAGTACATGTGTCACTACCCGGTTGGTTGGTAGGAACGACGGGCCATCGGAGTGGGTTGAAGCTTTAAGTCTCTTTTGCCAAAATTCACAAGGGACTGAATTGGTCCGTGCCTCCGCCGTCGCCAAGAGGTTGCCATGTGTCACATGTTGGTTGAGCAGGGGGAGAAAGGGGCGGAAAGAGATCTTAAGGCACAATGTCGAAGAAGGGTTTCAAAGGCCCAAAATCTTGTGTCGGTCCACGCGCCCGCAAAAAGAAGTTTTCCAAGTGAGGCGGGGATTGCGGGGCCGTAGAGACAAAAAGGGGAAATTTTCCCAAAGGCAAAAACAACAAAATGAAAAAGGGGTCCGCCCTCCCCGCTACCACCCATAAGGTGCCACGTGGCACCTTCTCATTGGCTGCGGGCTGGCGGGGCCAAAATGAATTTTTTTCCAAAAATTTTCAAAAGGGGTTAAAAGTTAAAGGAAACCACACCTCTGCCTCAGTCACCAGAGGACACGTGGCACCCTCTGATTGGCTACGATCCAGTGGAGGGAAAAGGAAAAATTTTCCCAAGGAAATTTTTTTAAAATGGATAAGTTTAAATTCACTCCGCCCCTCCAAGTTGCCACGTGGTAGATCCCGATTGGTTATGGGATGGCGGGGACCACATAATTTTTAGGGAAAATTTTCCAAAGTTTAAAATTTAAATTATCAATAGTTAGATTAAATTTTTTTACCTTTTGAATGCCAAATTTAAGTAAAACTTCAAATGGTCATAACTTGAGCTAGAAGGCTCGGTTTTGGGCAAACGAGGACTTTTTGGAAAGCTCTTGATGCCCTATTTACACAAGAGTCATCAATTTTGAAATTTAATGAAGTAACCCATTAAAATATTGATCCAATATTCATAGCATCACCTTTAACTATAAAAAGAAGGCCAATTCTTTGTAAATCATCCTTGGAAGATTTGTGTAATTACAACCAACTTTTTCCAAAATTTTCATCTGCATCCTCGTGTCTATGTTCTTGTAGCATTACCATTTATACATTTGGATATAAATTCAAGAGCATTGATAATCTAACTTTCAAAATATTCTACAAATTTAAATTCTTCTACAATATTATAATTTATGCTTGTAAGGAAGATCTTGGAGAAAGGGTTGTATTTATTTGTTTATCTTTCACTTCTACTATGTTTTTCAATGCTTACTAGAGTGTAGAAATGGATGTAAGAAAAATATATTAGTATACATACAACTTGATGCCAATGTATCCTTTAGGACTCTAGGAATGTGAACAAGTTAAAATACTCAATAGAGAAAGAAAGACACAAATAAATGAATGAAAACCTTCCTAAGTAGCTCCTTATTACCTCAGATTGGATCAAACTGATGAGTGGGGTCAAGTAACACTATTTTTGGATCCTCGATGAAGTTAAACCTCCTGATTTGTGGTTGTCCAAAAATTCTCTAATTGGAAGTATTCTAAGCTACGAGAAATGCAGATTGAGTGGCTGAATGATTGAACGATTAGTGATTAGATGATTAGGTGATCAAATGGATATCATAAAAAAATAGAAGACTTATTTCCAAAGATAATTTGACAGAGTAATAGTGTAAATATCTCAAGATTCTAATGATAATTTGAGAGGATTGGAGCTTCATATTTATAGATGAAGGAGAAGACATAAATTGAGGAAGGTTGAATTGAATGAGTTTTAGGATAGTAATTTCACTTTCCTTATTTAACATGGTTGATTTATTCTTGTGAAGTTGTCCTTTTGAATGAGAAATAAAGAGGATTTATTTAAAATTAATTGGATTTGAATTATTCTAAAGTGTGAATGCATATTTGATTCCATGTTTTTAGGATTATAGAACTTGACTCGATCCACCTCACTAAAGTGGGTGCTTATGTGTCATTTCTCACTCAACTCAAGTGAAGTGACCAATGAAGTGGAAATGAGTGGATAGTGAGGATATTTAATTTGTTTTATTATTTAAATAGCTAATTAAATTAGTCCTAAAGGGGTGTATATTGTATAATGAGTGTAATAGAATTAATTAATTACTTATAGAAGAGGGATATGGGTGAATAATAGATTTAATATTATTTTTAGATGTTGTGCAGATGATAGAATCTGATGAAAGGGGGTCATTTTAATGACCATGATGGATGAAAACGTTGGTTACGACGATATAGTGAAAAATTGACATTAAATGTCGTTAAATAGCGGAAAATAGCGGAATGTGTCGATAGGTGTTAAAAATGGTCATAAGATGGTTGTGCAACAATTATGGGATGATATGGGCATTTTTTTGGAGGTTGTAATACATAATGGGTATTTTTAGGGTGTCTCCACATTTACCCCCTTTTTAAAGTGTTATTATGAAGTAATAACATTGTAAAGATAGTAGACGCATGTAAATTAGTGAACAAATGATAAATGAAAGTGATTCATGGATTGCCTGATTTGCCCCAATAAAGCATTTGGATGTCCCCAGTGGATCTAGATTGTGTAACAAGAGAGTGCCCCCTCGAGCGGATGGGTGATGTGAGAAGGCGGTGGTTAACCGCTTGATAGGAGGAATAAGAGATTGCCGCAGTGAGAGACAAGCAAAACATGGGCTCGAAAAATAAGAAACAATAGGAGAAACAAAGGCCAAAATTAGGGTTTTGGGACGTGAGTTAGGGTTGGAAGAAGGGTTAAATAGATGATGATTTTGATTGTCTTGTTTATTTGCACATTGTTATTTTGTCATTGGTGTGTGTCGTTTTATTCATGATTTGATATGTTGTTGAGTTGATTATGGTAGATGATATATGATAGACATATGATGATGAATTTTTTTTACTTGATATCAATTGTGATGAAATGATGATAGGAACTAACCTTGCTTGTGGCTTTAGCTTTCATTCAGGTTTTGTAATTTAGAGTAGCTTTGCTTTGATTTTACATAATATAACATGCACCAGGATTATTAAAGAACCATGATGAGTAACCCATAATGTGCATAAACAAACACACACACAAACAAAAAAAGTAAAAAATAAACATAATATACATAGTAAATATATGCACCATGGCTATAAATGAACCAAGATGACCAAACAATAAAATTGTAATTGGTCAACAAATAGCTTTAAAAAAAGTGACAATGCAACACAACTTTACATAAAGATATTTTACTTTATCCCTAATGTGTTCCATGTTGATGATTGATTAATTTGTTTTCCCCCCAAGAAAGGATGCATGCAAGGGGTAAGATGATTTGGGATTGATTAGGTCATTCCCCTAAGCAAGGATACATGTGAGGGAGAAAATGAGAGTTGATACTACTCCTAACTGAGGGTACATGCAAGGGATTTAGATTAGGATGTTTTGATGTTTGTAGGATATTTAGAATGAACACTATAACAAGAGTCAATGTATTGATTTTTGGTATTGTTGGTTTGTGCAAATTTTTAGGTTTTTTAGATGTTTTTTTCAAAAAAAAAAATTATATTTTTTATTGGGTTTATATTTTTTGGGTATTTTTGGAATATTTACTTTTTTTTTTGACTAGGTATCGATGTGAGGGGCCTAGTTGCGATAGTGGGCATGAGAAGTGAAATTAACCATGGAGCCATTCCAAACTCATGTAAGGACTAATATTATCATCAACATTTAGAGATGGATATAATGAAGATGGATGATACAATATATGGTAAATGTCCTATTTGTTTGAAACATATGATAGTAGAAGACATGAGAGGTTAGAAGATATGATAGTAAGATAATCTAGATAGGATGAATGTATAAATGACATCCCCTAGTGTAGAGAGTACTTATGGATGGTTGGTTTCTAGGAATAAAACCTCTTTAGATGAGTAACATTCAAAATTTCATCAAGCTCTTAGCCATTTGTTGTAGCTAACGTATATGCTTAAGAACCCAAGCTTAACAGTGATTACATACGACCCTAACTAGTTGGGCTCAAATTTTCCTTTATTTTCTCTTTCCTTGGTTTTATTTTTTTAATTTTATTTGATATTTCTGATCTCAAACTCTCTAGGTTTAATATTTTTGTTATAGTTAGGTTGTGTTTGGTTTTGATAGACTTAGAGATAGTTTAAAGTATCAATCCTTTTTCATCAAGAAGTTTTAGCTCGTTGAGGCATGATTATCTATATCCATCTTCATTGATTAAGTCTTGAAGTGATATTATCGAGGATGGGAGATCAATCTCAACAAGTAGAATGAATTCATAGTTGTAGATGAGGGAGAATGGATTGGCTCATGTAGGAGTATGATACGAGGTACGATAGGCCTAGAGGGAAGGATAGACCTAGGTATGCCAATTTTGTCAATGTTTGTTGTATTTATTTTGACTTATTTTTCCATGATGCTTTTTAATGTTTTGTTAAATGTTTCGGCTTAAAAATTACCTTGAGGGTAATATGGAGTAGATAGGTGGTCAAAAGATCATGTAAATAGCATTTAGAAGATTTTTTGTTACAGATTTTATTATTTGAAGGACTTTTCCATTGTCAGTGACAGATGCAGGATGGGATACCAAAATGGAAGATGAGGGATGAGATATAAATTTAATAGAGAATATTAGTATTTGTCTCATGAGTGAGATGAAATAAATCTCTGAAGAGTTAGTGAAGAATTCAAGATGGTTATGATTGATGATATCTACATTGAATGATGTGAAAATTTAGAATTGTTCAATAGATTGATCCCCCATGGGATGAATATACTAAGGTCCCCCATTATAGAGTTATACATGTGGATAGATGGTTCCTAGGAATAAAATCTCTTCAAATGATTAGCATTCATAGGTTCATCAATTTCTTTGCCATTTTTTGTGGCTAACTTATATGTTCCATACCCAAAATTAGTAGTAATTACATATGACCCTAACCACTTGGGATCAATTTTTCCTTTCTTTTCTCTTTTTGATTTTTTTTATCTTTATTTGAGAACAAGGTATAATCTAAACTTCCTATCATATATTTTTTCGATAGCAAGGTGTTCCAATTTTGGATAGTATAAAGAGAAGAACATTTGAGCATGTAATCCTTTTTCATCAAGAGTTCTATATTTAAGGAAAGATTGTTAATTCATCTTCATTGATGAATTTCTGAAGGGATATTATCATGGTACCAGATGGATATTAGGAGGAACTATTCACATCCATAGAATATGGAGAATGAAGTGATCCTATAATTTATGATATGAGGTGATAGGACTCAAGAAGGGATATACATAGGTATGCATAGTTTCTCCTATGTTATTTTGAGTTCTAGAGACCTGTTAAAAAATGATCAATTAAAAGTATCCTTTTTCCATGATGATTTTTAATGTTTTGTTAGAAACTTCATCTTGGACATTACCTTAAGGTTAATATGGAGTGGACCATTTATGGTAGATGATTAACTATGAGGTCACTTGACAGCTTGTTATTTGGATAACCACTGAATGAAAAACAGAGGATAACCCAAAATAAGATGATGACTTGAATATAAATTTATGAAAGGAGTACCCAAGTGATAAGTTTGAGGAATGGCCTCTACCCAATTAGTGATTAACATTAGTTCTATGATGATGAAACATGAACATTGCATGATGCCATCATTTATTTTTCCAATAAGCATCAAAAAACCCATTGAGAGACTCAAAGAAACTCAAGGTGTAGTGATTGGTTACCCTTGGGAAGGTGCATGAATAAGGTTGTATGTCATATTTGAAAAGACTAGATGGCCTTTTGAAAAAAACTGGCATGTGTCAAACTCATGGTAAGGAATAATAACTCGACATCCTATGATATTTGACTTGGAAAAAACCATTCCATTGTATGCAGGATCTACTTTTGTGAGTATTTTAGTGGTATAATTTAGTAAATAGTTCCATAACTTGATTGAAACATCTAAGTAAAGTTCCACACCAAACATACTTTCTAGCAAGGAATATTTTGCTCAGGATAATATAACAAGAAGTTCTTGTGCTAAGGTGTTTTTTATAGCAGTTTGTATTTGGAGGAAAGGTGTTATCATGAATAAACCTTGTATATATTTGGTACCAAGGGTATTAGGACCAACTATCGAAGGACTTGCTAGATCTGGAAAATTTATATTAGCAGCCAAAAGGATGTTCTATGATAAGTTGATTTTTCTTTTAATTTGTTGTGATCTCAAGAAGGGATCTGATAGTTTCTATAACATCTACTATTTTGTTTTGAGTTCCTAGGGACCTGTTAAAAAGTGACCAGCTGAAAGTATCCTTTAATTCTATCAACAATTCTCTTGTAGGGTATGGAAATTTCATCTTTTACTTGATACTCATTCTTGAATTGTTTGATGATTAACTAAGAGTCACCAATGACTACTAGTTCTTTGGTATTCCACTAAATGGAAAAATTCAACCCAATGATAAGGGCTTCTTATTCTGTAGTAATGTTTGTGTAGGGAAAAACCAAGTGAAAGGATTTGGGAATGACATCTCCATCTGGTGTGATTAAAATTATTCTGGCTCTTGAACATTGTAGGAGCCATCAAAGTAGAGTGTCCCATGAGGGAGTAACATAAAAAAACATGAGACTCATCAAGAAACTCAAATTGTAGTGGTTTTGACCCTAAAAGAGGTGTTGCAGAGAATTTATCTACAAGGGCTTGTCCCTTGATGGCCTTATGATTAACAAAATCAATATTCAAACTCACTAAGGAGGACAATCCAACTAGACATCCTTCCTGTGAGAACTGACTTGGAAATAAATACTTGAGAGGATATAATTTTGTGATGATTTTGGTGGTATAGTTAGGAAATAGTGGTGTAACTTATGGAAAGAAAATTCCATGACCAAAAATACTTTCTCAACATGTGAGTATTTGTGCTCATGATCGATCAAGGTTTTATTGAGATAGTAAATTTTTTGTTCATATCCTTGATCATTATGTTGTGTGAGAAATGCTCCTATAGCATAATATGTGGATGATGTATAAATAAGCATTGGTTTTTTAGAATATGTGCCATGAGCATTGGAGGACTCACTAGATATGATTTTATATTAGCAAAGGAGTTTTGATAATATTGATCCCATTAAATTGGAACATCCTTTTTAAGCAACTGATTAAAGTGATGACACTTGTCTGGTAGTTATATGAAGTGTTGTATGAATTGGATATTTCCTTAGAGACCCCTTAGTTGTCTTAGATTTTGGGGAGGATCCATTTCCATTATAGCTCATACCTTTGCAAGATCAACTTCTATACCTCTCCTTGAAACAATGAATCCCAAAAATTTACCTTATGTAACACCGAAGACACATTTTTTTGGATTTAGCCTAACCTTGTAGGAATGAAACCATTCAAAGATGAGGCAGGACTAATAAATGATCTTCTCTAGTTTTTTACTTTATTATAATATCGTAAATGTAGTCTTCCATTATTTTATGTAACATGTCATGAAAGATGATGGCCATCAATTGTTGATAGGTAGCACATTAATTCTTGAGGCCAAAAGGAATGAAATTGTAACATAATGTACCCCATGGTGTGATGAATGTTATTTTGTGTTGATCCTCTTTGGAATTTGTATTTGGTTATAACCAAAAAATCCATCCATGAGAGAAAACCATTTCGTGACCTACATTGAGTCTAAAATCATGTCAATGCTAGGAAAAGGGAAGTCATATTTTGGACACGCTTTGTTAATGTCATAAAATTTGGTGCCGATTCTAAATCTAAGAATATTTCTAGAAATTGATATTATGTTAGATATCTAATCTAAATAGTCAATAGGTTTGATAAATCATGCTTTCCAAGAGTTTCTATAGTTCCTCTTTGACTAACAGTGTAATCTTAAGATGCATTTTTCTCAGTTTTTGTTTAATTAATTTGGCATCAGGATGAACCACGAGATGATGAAAAACTAGATTGGGATCCAATCCTAGCATATCATTATACATCCATGCAAAACACATCTTGAAACTATATAAGAAGTGTTGTAAATAATTTTATTTCCTTTTTTGTTAGACTAGCACCAAGCTTCAGGATTTTAGGATGTTCGTTCGTACCAATATTGATGTTGATGGTTTCCTCTACCAACATTTTAGATGTGTCATTGAATATGAAGGATGTAAGAGGTTTATAAAATCTTCTATTATTTTTTCTAGGTTCCCCTCCCGTTAGTGCCCAAAAAATATTTTCACTAGGGGATGTGTCCTTTTTATTTTTCTTATTTTTAGTTTTTACTTCTCAAATAATGTGTCAGTGAGGTTTTCACTATGTGGGAGATATTTTTTCCTTTTTTATCCTTTTTGATTTTCTAATTTTAGTATGGACTAGGGTTCTCAAGCTCTTCATCTGAAGTAGGATTAATCCTATAAATTAATATCGAATCACTTCTTGTGATCATAAGGGGGTATGTGATCTTGAGTTCCAAGAAAATCTCGATGGCCTCGTCATTTTGGAAGAGGTCCATGGAGATATGATTTGATTAGTCCTAATTGATAATTATGGGTAGAAAATGTCAAAGGTTATGGTTTTAATAAAGACTTGGTCAAAAAGGATTGTATCAGTGAGGTCCTCAAAGAGGTCATGTGTGGAACTTGTCTCAACATTAGATTCATTATCTTCACCATTAGTCGTTGTATTTAACACACACTTTACATGCAAAAGCATTGAGGTTGTAACCTAAACCATAGGATTTAAGATTTAATGATGGGATAACAAGCTCTAGATAACCTTGTTCATTATTTCCAATACATTTTCCCTTCCATTTCATATTTTTCATGATTTTGTTTCCTATGATGTGTTTGGGTGATTGATAACATGCAGTGAACTGATCATCATACAACCAAGAGCTCTCAGAACCTTGAATTATCTCATCTTCTAAGTATCTGAATCATCAAAAAAATATTTTCCAAGTTTGTAGATGGGAGGATATGGGAAGAATTTTATTTTCCATAGCTATGTGGTGATAAAGGTAGGTTTCCAATGTGAAAATAATTTTCAATAGTTTGAAATTGGTACTCACCACATCCTTTATCAATGATTTTGAATGTGGATATTTTCTCAAATGAATTAGTAGATGTATTAGATGATGTAGAAGGTGGATTACAAATGTCACTTATTGGATGTAGAAGGTATTCACTATCAAGACTGTTGTGCCATTTTTTGGAAGAATCTTTGAAAGTGTATCAGGATCAATATTCTCTTGGTTTCAGAAAATGGGATGATATGAGGTGGAGATGATTTTTATGTAATGGGAAATAGTTTTCTTGTTTATACCTTCCCTTAAGAAATTCTATAATACTTGAAAAGGTTTTCTTGTGTTGGTCAAATGCAATGTGACCTCTTTACCTTGATATGGGAATTTAATACATTGATGTTATATGGATGTGATAGTCTGCATGGCATGGACCTATGGGTGACCAAAGAGAATGTTGTAAGGAACTTCCAAGTCCACAATGTGACACAATTTTTCCAAGGTTATTGGTCCAATCTTGAGTGATAGTGTGACTATTCTTGAGGATTGTCTCTCATGATTATCATACCCAAAAATAGTTATGACATCAGTACCAAGACTCTCTTCAGTATAGCCAAGGCATCACAATAGTTTCATGGAGAAGATATTTAGTGCATATCCATTATCCATGAGTACTCATTTGATTTTATGATGGGTAATAAAGGTCTCAATATACAATGATTGGTTATTTTTTGGATTGACACCTTTTAGGTCTTGAGGACCGAAGGATATAATAGGATTTTTTGATGAAAGGTTAGAAATCATGGCTTGAAATTTTTGTTGATTGATATCTTTATGAACACGTGCTTCATGCAAGGAAAAAGTAAGGAAATCTTGTAATGCATGAGAGGATTTGAGTAACTCCATGAGGGATAAATGGGTAATTTTATTTTCCAAGTGTTTAATTATATTGAAAGAATTGGAGGAATACATGGATTTAGTAGTAGATGTTTCTGGTATGATGTTTTATTGGATGTTTGAGATTTAATAGGTGCAGGAAAATTGTTTGTGGTAGAACCCAAACCTTCTTTTGTCTAGTTGTAACCACACAGTTATGAGTTTTAGATTTGATGGTACCAAAAAAATTGGGTTCATGATCGATGAATGATATGATTGAGTCATACTCGACATTGTTGGATGTTTGGCCCTTATCCTTTTGAGATATTTTTTTCATCATGTTTCAGAAAAGGTTCTTGGAAAAAATTTAAATTCTCATTAGGAGTTTTATTGTTTGACTTGTTTTCAACTTCTATGTCTCTGCGGTCAATTAGATCTTGAATGTAGTGTCATAGTTTCATACAAAGATCTGTATGACATCCTTTGATATGAATGGTACTCATAATATTCATATTATTTGTACCATGTTGGTTTTGGTTTCCCTTCTTCAAAGGGTCTTGAGATTGGATAAATGATCATATCCACACTTGCTAAGTGACATAATACACTAGAAAGGATTTCTCCAAGTGGTGTGAATTATCTTCATTTGAATTCATGAGGAGTGGTTTCCTTACTAGAATGATGATTGGTTGATTAGTGTACTTGTTTGATATGGATAAAGTGTTTTTAATGTTTTGAATTTGGTGAGAATCCATGACCTTTTCATTCATAATGTTACAGTTTTTGTTGACAAACTTTTGCCTGTCTTGGTATTGATTAGTGTCTTTATTGGATTGGTCCCTATAGAAGGGAGTTTGATGAGCCCCTTTAAAATTAAGGGCCTTCTATATTTGGGTTCCTTTCTAGATGTCTTCTTCAAAGTTATTCAAGAAATTCATTTTCATTTGAAAGGATAACTCAACATTAAGGTTTGGTACAAAGATAGTAATAAGTCATTTATTGGGTACCAAATAAGGGAATTGACTAGCGAGCCCTCGCCATCTTTGGAGAAATGAAGCGAACATTTCATTGTTTATTTTTTAGTATTAAAAAGGTCCATCATTGTGATTTTTTAGTCTAGATTAAATGAAAAGTGTTTGAAAAATTTCTTGGATAAGTGGGTGAAGGTGGTGATTGATCCTCTAGGAAGGTGTAAAAACTAGTCTAGAGCTTGGCCACCTAAGTTTTTAGGGAAGAGACATAAGAGGTATATGTCGGTGAATGCTACTTCTTGGAAATCCATGAAGAATTATTTGATGTGCTCTTTTGGATCACATTTCCCCTTATATTTGTGAAATTTGAGAGTCTCAAATGATGAAGGAAATGGTATGTGTAACATTTATTTTTCAAATGGATAATGGAAAATCTCGTCAAAGTTGAATTATTTTGATTTTTTTTGAAACCCCATGATTGTATCTTTCATGCTCTTCCATTTTTGTGTGAATGGAGAGTTTTTTTGGGGGTGTATACGACTTCATTCATTTCTTGATTGTTTTTTTATCATTATTTATTGTTTGAGTTTTCAAAAACCTTAAAAGTCATATGGGAGAGTTGTTGTGTAATCTCATGGATGTTATCAAATAAGGATTCATTTGATTTTTTCTTTGAATTGTTGGATTTTTATTTATTTTTCTTTATTTAGGTTTTTCAAGGAAGTGTTTTGAGTTATCTTCACTAAAATATGAGGGTAGCTTCACCCCCATTTCTAGGATGTGAAGAAGGTATTGGTTTTTATTGTGTCTCAATAGTTCATCTAATTTTTCTTGTTCCTCTTCAGTAAGTTTGGGTTGTCTTGCCTCATCTTCTTCATCAGAACTATCTTTTCCAAGAGGGTTTACTCTATCAAAGTTATCATAGGTACTACGGTTTTGGTTGTGAGTAATCACCATTTTGCTAAAGGTAAGAACCTAAAGTGAAGGGTGAATTTGTGGTTTTGACAAGCTTAAAAAATTGGATAAGTGTTGGATAATGTTTAAGATCAAAGGATAACATTGGATTTGTGTTTATTTTTTACTTATAAATGTGTTTAAGGAATCAAGTTTGATTTGATCAAAGGTGTGTATCCAAAAGATATGACTTTGTTTTGGATTGGGTAGATTATATTTTTATTGGATTGGCTTGGATTTGATTTTGATTGTGTTTTGCAACACAAGTTTTTGATCTATAAAAGAATGTTTACAAACAAAAAGAAAACAATGATATTTGATTTTATTTGGCTTAAAGGTAAAATACTGTTAGGAAATGTAAAAGTTTATGATAATGCAATCAAGCAAAAATGTCATGGAATGGATGAATGCAAAGGAACTTATAACTCCCAATAAGATGCATCTTTCGATATATCCCAGACCTGATATACCAAATTTGTATGGGGACAAAAGTGGTACGTGGAACCCTTGGAATACTGAAAGAGACTCACCTAATCAATAGTAGCCCTCTTAGAGGAGTGAATCACCACTCTAATGATAAGTTTTATGATTGGGTGGTAGGGTAATGAGGGAATGGTATGTGAATGGTGTCCTTATTTATCCCTGAAGATTTATAGGGACGATGCCATAGAATTCGTTGTTAGAACTATTTTTAGGCATATGCTCAGAGTAACCCGTCTTGAAAACTTTACTTGTAAGCGGGGATAGAGGTGAGGAAAGAACTGCCTAAACGTTGTATTTGAGACTAGGTCTCAAGTGCAATGTAAATGCAATATGAGTGGTGCATGGTGTTGAAATCCACATCATCAGTGTAGCTAGTGGTGATGAAATCCAATAGTTAAAGAAGGGCGTGCAAGGCGAAAGCACATAGGACAAGGTTCTAGGAGGGTTTAATAGAACAAGTGGTGCATGCACACAAGGTAGAACAAAGGTTTCAGGACTTAGCCATATTTGACACATCAGGAAGAACATGAGAAAAGCATGACCCGACTGCACATGTGGAGTGGATAAGGTGCCAGCCTGGAAACTTGAGGCCCACAAAAGGAATATACCTCACAATAGAAGATTCCAGAAGACCATCATTGCAAGGAGTGGAGAGCTCAGGCCTGAAGGAGCATGCCCCCATGGAGGACCACATTTGACACTTGGCGATGGATCTGAAGCCACAGAAAGGCAAGTTGGTGATTCAAGAAGCCTATATATACAAGCACCCACCAAGGAGAAGATATAGATAGACAAATATAGATTAGTAGAGAGCGGAGCTCTGTAGATATACTACAAGGAACTCTATAGGGTTGGGTAGAGATCTATAGGAAAAGGATGTAATAAGGGGTTGGGATTGTAAATTTTCTCTTGAGAACTGAGGGGTATAAATCCAGCTATGATGTATGACTTCGGTCTGCATAGTTGTGGTAGTCTGTAATGGATCCAATGGATGTAATGAGGTTACCAAACTTGATTGAATATGATTATTAATGATTCTGGTCCATATTTATAGCTTACAGTTCTGATTCATGAATGTTTATGGAATAAATATAAATCCTTATGCATTTCCTTTCTGTTTTGGTTCCTATCTATAATCTGTTAAGTACCATTCAGTCTGGGATGACTGCATTTGTCTAGAAGCCATTCTGAGTTCTATGATAAATGTATGTCTCATTTCCACTCACTCTTTTTAAGTTCCTATCATAGATGATGTTTCCCACTTAACTCACATAAAAGAGAGACTCGGCACCCACATGTGCCTCAGGTGAGTGCCCAGCACCCGCTGGGTGATAGGCCGACACACATGGGATTCCCTTGTTCTTTGGTGGGTGTAAAAATGACTACATCTTGGTTCCATTGCTGGGACCTCTTTTCAAAGTTGTAGTGGGAAATGACATACATCATGATCCATGCAATGAGTGATGACATAACGTCTAACTCTGGAAAGTGTTGAATCATGGTTCAAGAGCATGGAGGAAGAATTTTCTCAGAGATTCAACACTGGGCCTGAGTTTGATGCACGCAGATGGGTAGAAGAGAACCTCTACCATGAGTTGTATGAAAATTTCTTCTGTTGCTTCCCAGTAGAGCTGTATGAATGGCTCTCAACATATGCATCCAGATCAAGCTGGTATTATAGATCACACATGTGGACCCAAGAAGAGTACCAGAGGCTGTAAGATGTAGATCTGACATGGACTCATGTTGTGGATCATTGGTGGAAAGGAGTACTGGCTAGCTACACTCTGGAATATGCTATTTCTACATATTCTTATCTGGAAGTCGCTGATTTTAGGTTTCTGCAAGATCTTAAAGGATCATTTCTACATGTTATTCCTTTAGCGATGAAGATCTTGATCATTACCTTGAGTTTAGAGGCATTTCCATGGCCGGCTAAACCTTTCTGAGCACTGGGTGAGGAAGCTATGGTGGAGGAAGATGGAAGACATTGTGACTGAGAAAGAAAGGGAGGAGAGATGACTCAAGTATAGTGAAGCACATGAAAGGGAGATTTCTAGACAACGTGAGGTTGCAAGTGTGATGGATCTATGGAGGTAGACATTGTGGGAAGGAGTTGAGGTTCACGCAGAGGACGTGGAACCTGAGCAGTCTGTGCTACCCCATCTTGGAAAGCATGGGAGAGAGACCCCTTCAACTTATGATGAGAGTTCATCACATGGAGAGAGAAGAGTCATTGGCATGCATATGAACCCACCTAGTGACCAAACCTTGGCACTTGGTTTTCCAGATCAAGGGAGAAGTATTGTTAACCCAGTTGGTATCGGTGGAGGTGACCGATCTACACCCAGGAGATATAATTTCTCATTTGGGACTTCTATGGCTGCACACTCTATTCCAGTGTTTGGAGGAATTTTTGGACAAGGTGCAAATACACAAGGTTTGGGCAACATGTCAGGGAGTGGCACGGGGCATACATCTGGTAGTGGAACAATCTCACAGACCATTGGCACACAGTTCAGTGGGACATTGGGGACACTAGGCATGACCACTTCAGGCCCATTGCTGGCCATGGGAGGATCTGGAGGTGGAACTGGTGGATCTGGGGGCACAGGACCTGGTGGATCCAGTGGATCCGGTGGTGGAGGAAACACCAGAGGGAACCAAGGATCTGGATCAGGAGGACAGGGGCCTCAACCCCCTCCTCAGGTATTTTTTGAAATGTCTTTACACTTTCCAGATTACAGAGGTATAGAAGATGTTGCAGAGCATGTGCATAAATGTGAGCTGCTATGGTGTGCAAAGGGGATCACTACCCTAGAGTGGAAGGCAAGCCAGTTTGCAATGACGTTGCAAGGGCACACACATAGCTGGTACCAAAAATATGACCCTCATCAGATGGTGGTGGATTATACTACATTAAAAAATGCCTTCTTGGCAGAATTCCACATCCCTGAGTTTGAGTAGAAGAGCATCAACGCTCTAAAGGAAATCCAACAGGGAATGGCAGAGAGTGTGCGGGAGTATGATGCACGGTTCAAAACTCTCCTGTCAAAATTTTCATATGGAATTCATGCTTCACAACATGCTCGATGGTTTGTTGGAGGGTTGATAACACCATTCAGAAGGGCATTATCTCATAAGACTTTCACAGACCCACGTGAGGCACTAGAAGCTACTTTGTGTGCTGAAGTTGTTGGAAGCATTGATACTGGTGTTAGCCCATTTCTGGAAGCTCAAATCACTGCTATGGCTAAGTAGCTAGAGAAGTTGTCTGTTAACTCAGCCCATGAGACTCGCAGTGGTATGTGGTGTACAGACTATGAAGTGGAGGGGCATGCAAAGGATAGCTTCCCTCAGAAGTTGGTATGCACCGTAGCTGTGGATTGTGAAATTTTCCATGGGGACCATGATGCAAGTAGGTGCCCTCTACTACAACATGCAATCCATAAGAATGTGTCTTGCTATTGCAAGATCTGTACATCTACATCACATGACACCAAAGACTGTAGGCTGATTGATCAGATTCATGATGCTATTGATCTTGGTGTGCACCAGACTAGTCTTGCAAGTAGTTCTAAGGGTGATGACCACCATTATGAGGAGCACATAGATGGAGGCACACATGGAAGGGGTTTTTGTGGAGGATTCCATGGTCATGGTAACCGCAGAGGAAGAAGTGAGTTCCTGGGTGGAACCTATTTTCAATGTGGGTCTATAGAACACTACAAACGTGAGTGCCAAGAGCTATTACAGTGCTCATGGTGTGGGAAGAAGCACAAGTATGAGGAGTGCCCTGAGTTGTTTGAGCACATGAGTCAGCAGCAACAGAAAGACAAGGGCACTGCAATGGTGAGCATAAAGAAGGCTGACACACAATGGATGCCATGGGTAATGCATGAGTCAGGGTTGGAATCTATTTCTGGTAACAACACGAGTAGAAGCGGCACACACCAAGGAAATACCAAAGCAGAGGACCCTGGTTTCAAGAGAAGAAGTGGTACATGGGAAGTACCCAGACCCTACTCATCAGAAGGAGGTATATCAAGAAACCATGGATGTCATTCAGAGTTTACAAGGAGAAATCCAGTGTCTAAAAGAGCAGTCCAGGAAGGAGGAGCAAAGGAGGAATGTCGAGGCCCCAAAAGATGACCTGGATGAGGTCAAGGAAGTATGTAAAATGCTAAGGAAAGAGAATATTATTCCCTTGCTAGGAGCATGGTTGTGGGAGAAGGTACCACGCACCAGAGTAGAGCATGAGAGGTAGGTCTTGCATGCAAACCTTCCCCCTCACAGCCTTGACTATGATAAGGAGATCACCTTAAATGCAGTCATTGATGGGTGGCTTCTTAGTAATATCCTCATTGACACAGGAGTGGAGGTCAATGTTCTCACCTTGGATGCATGGCATCAAATGGGAAGACCTGCATTACAACCATCTTCGAATGTGTTGTATATGGAAAACAAGATGAAGGAAATGCCCATCAGTGTCTTAAAAGATGCAGCTATCACCATTCAAGGGGCCAAGTTTACTGGGGACTTTGAGGTCTTGGCACTCACCGAGGTGGACAACTTTCCAGCATTGCTTGGGTGCCCCTGGTGCTACCAAAATAATGTTGACCTGTGGTTCAATAAGGGATACATCAGCTTTGAAAATAAGGAGGAATGGGTCATTATACCCCTGGCTGATGGGAAATCAACACCCTATACCGAACCCTTGGGAGAAGAAGTCCTTGATAGAATATATGTGCGCTCAATCAGGGATCCTGAGATAATTCATCCCATAGAGGGAGTTATCCAGTTTGAGGATGCTCAGTCCATAAGTGACACTACTAGTATAGTGTGTGATAATTGGGTGCATGGGACCTATGAGTTGATCGGATGACATTTAAGAGGATCGGTAACCAAGGTGACAAAGGCACGTGCAGTCTGAGTGCCTAGGAGGAATAAAACTACCAAGTTACTCGGGAGGGGCTAATCTGAAATATTTCTTGTGAGAAATGGAGGCCCATTGGAGAAATGAGAAGGAAAGGAGGAAAATGTTTAACTACAACCTACTCAGAACTGTTGCACACTGGTGGGAAACACATCGGGAGAACCTCTTGGAATGGCGTGAGGTGAGAATTTCCTTCTCTGTAAGGTTTTGTAGGAGCAACGCACCCACGGCTATAAAATACTACCATGGTAAAGAGACCACTTCCTTCCATATCCAAGCATGTGAGACAACCTGGATGGGAAGCACAGAAGCATTGCCACCTTCATTATGGGTTCACAAGTTGTACTCCACCCTGCAAGGTTGTGCGCACATGGTATATCCACTCAGAGATGCGTCATCAAACTGGTAATTGGCAAGAATTGATGGCTGATCTCATTCAAGTGTTCGAGTATCAGAGTGCAAAGCCATCAGTGGATAAGGCATTGTAAGTTGTCAAGTGCCTTACAACAGGAGATAGTGCTATGGCGGAGGACAAAATACAAGAATTGCTAGGTGAACCTAGCCTAGAGGCACGCTTTGAGGAAGAAGAAATAGAAGAGATACAACTTGAGTGCATGTGTATGGAAAAAGAAAAAGGGAAGATGGTGTATGTTATTGATGGGGAAGAGGTAGAAAGCTTGGATGTTAACCATTCTTGTAGGGATGCACGAAGTCATAGATAGTGTTGATGAATGGGCACATGCCTACCATGAACCTTTAAAGATGAAAAAGGTTAACATCGGCTCAGAAGTAGAACCCAAGGAGGCTATCATTGGAGACTATTGGTCAGAGAAAGAAGTCTCTAAAATCATTGATCTGTTACATGAATTCCAAGATTTGTTCCCACGCGGGTACCATGAGCTTAAAGGCATCCACCATTCCTTGGGGGAGATGAGGATAAAGCTGAAGGAAGGTGCATGCCCAATCAGGAAGAGACCATACCAGATGAATCCCAATTTACGCATAAAGGTCAAGGAGGAAATAGACAAAATGATAGCATCAGGTATCATTGAGGTTGTGGAAGAGTCAGAATGGATAAGTCCAATGGTGATTAGTATCAAGAAGGATGGGAGGATAAGGATCTGTGTTGATTATAGGGACCTGAATGTAGTATGTGTCATTGATCCTTTCCCAACCCCATTTACTGAAGAAATATTAGAGGGAGTGGCAGGACGTGAGGTCTACTCTTTCACAGATGGATTCTCAGGCTATCACCAGGTAAGGATTGCAAAGGAGGACCAGAGGAAGATGAATTTCACCACTGAGTGGGGAATTTTTTCCTATACGGTCATGCCTTTTGGGTTGAAGAATGCACCTGTTGTGTTCTCACGCATTGTGGTGCAAGCTTTTCAGGACTTCATCCATAAATTTCTTCAAGTTTACCTGGATGATTGGATAGTATATGGGTTAGTGAAGGACCATTGTGACAACTTAAGGTTGATGTTTGAAAGGTGTCAGCAATTGAGGATATCCCTCAACATTAAGAAGTGTGTCTTTGCTACCCCATTTGGAACCTTGTTGGGACATATCATATGTAAAGAAGGCTTGTTAGTAGATCCTGCCAAGGTTGCAGTAATTGTGGGATTGGGGGAGCCTACTAGTCAAAGCACAGTGCACAGATTCCTTGGACACATGGGTTACTACAGGAAGTTCATCAAGGGATACACCAAGATCACCACACCTTTAGAAGAGTTACTTAGACACAAGAGTGCCTTCCTTTGGGGAGAGGCACAACAGAAGGCATTTGACACTTTAAAGGATAGGCTTGTCACCGTGCCCATACTACGATTCCCCTCTTGGGATAAGCCCTTCCATGTTCATGTGGATGCCTCAGGAACCACCATTGGAGTAGTACTTGCACAACCTGGTGAAGGGATTGTTGATCATCCTTTGTGCTTTGCAAGTAGGAAGTTGACACCAGCAGAGCAGAATTATACTACAACTGAGCACGAGGCATTGTCAATGATCTACATGCTTCACAAGTTCAGACAGTATCTACTGGAAACCCCTTTTATATTTTACACTGACCATATGGCATTGAAATATTTAGTGAACAAGCCCATTCTACAAGGGCACATATGTCGGTGGGTACTATTGTTCCAAGAATTTGAGTTCACGGTGGTTGTCAAACTAGGAAAAAGTAATTCTGACCTGATCATTTGTCTAGAATTGATTCAGGGGAGGATGTGCAAAGCATTGAGGATACCATGCCAGATGCACAACTATTTAGGTTGTGGCACATGCCCTCAGACTTAGAAGATATTGCAGTATTTCTCAAGATAGGTGTAGCACCGAAAGGAATGAAGGCATTGGATAAAAAGTAGTTAGCTATACATGTCTCACCCTACATGTTGATTAGTGGGGATTTATACAAATTAGGATGTGATGAGATTCTACACCGGTGTGTGCTAGAACATGAGCACCTAGCCATCATAGAAGAGGTGCACAGAGGTAGTGCAGGTGGGCACTATGCAGGTGATGCCACTGCACACAAGATATTGATGGTTGGATTATGGTGGGAGACCCTGTATCAAGACTGCAAGGAGTATTGCAAGGCATGTGATCATTGTCAGTGCATTGGAAAACCAGGGTGAAGAGATGAAATGCCTTTGCACCCTATTCCCAGTGCCGAGCCATTCAAAAAGTGGGCTATAGACTTCATAGGCCCTATTGCACCAGCCACACGTAGGACTGGGTCACGTTATATAATCACTTGCACAGATTACTTGACAAGGTGGGAAGAAGCAACACCTACTAAGGATTGTACAACAGCTACTGCAGCAAGGTTTCTATGGGAAAACATTATTACAAGGTATGGGTGCCCTTTGAGTTTGACTAGTGATAGGGGTACACATTTCTTAAATGAGACAGTAAGGATTCTGTTAGTGGAATTCATGGTGGCTCATCACAAGACTACCCCTTACCATCCACAAGCAAATGGAACCACAAAGGCATTTAACAAAATACTAAGTCATACCCTAACCAAAATTTGTGACATTGGTAGACAAGATTGGGATGACAAAGTATCAGCCATTCTTTGGGCATATAGGACAACCTACAAGAGGTTAAATAAGGCCACACCATTTCAATTAGTGTTTGGCATGGAGGCTGTCCTACCAGTTGAATTCATTTTACCTTCTCTGCGTATAATGCACGCAGGAGGATTGGCCAATGAACAAGTGTCGGAGGAAAGAATTGATAAGTTAATGAAGTTGGATGAAAGATGATCACTTACCAGGTGGAGTCAGAAGACTGAAAAAGAAAAAAAGGCATGGCATGATCATCACATTAAGAACAAAAAGTTTGAGGTTGGGAAGATGGTGTTACTATATGATTCCAAGTTTCTGCGCCATCCTGGGAAGTTAAAAGTCCATTGGTTGGGTCCCTACATCATCTCATACATCCTTGATTCAGGTGCATGCCAGTTACAAGCACTGGATGGGATGAGATTTCCAGGACACTTCAATGGGAGTAGGCTGAAGCCCTACTATAAATAAGTCTTCTTGGTGTTTGTAATAAGGCAGTATTGCCAGATAGTTTAGGATTTCCTTTAATGCATTTTCTTTTCTTGTGTTTCCCTTTCTCGTTGTTGTTTTGTGTTGCACCTTGGGCACCGGTAACCTCATTACTTTTTAAAGGTTGTGAATGCATAGAGGACCACACATCATTTTAGTGTGGGGTGGAATAATGTGAAAGAAAGTGCAAGATGTGAAGTGCCAGGAAGGATTGCGTTGGAAAGCTCAGTTGAATGGCCCTGTGGAAGGAAGCGCATGGGAAAAAAGGTGAACGAGGATGGTTGGTGTCAGGATAAGACTACATCTTGGTTCCATGTACAAGGGAGGAAGAAGTACCTTTGGAGCTGGTAACACACACGTAAGAGTCTTCTGTCAGATAGATTGTTTGTATGCCATAAGGTTATAGGATTGTCTGCGCAAGGTTGGGCATGTGAGTGGGGGCGCTAGAGTCCAAATTAGTGGAAAAATATGTAATAAGTGTTGAAGTATGGTGGTAGGTGAAGTAGCATTTAATGCTAAAAATAAGGGAAAACTATAAATAGGAGGTTGGGCACTTCATTATTGACATTGCAAATACGAAGAAAAAAAGAGCTCTTGCGGACTAGGGTTTCCAGAGTTGATCTGTGTGAAGAAAATTTTGAGGAATTAAGGTGTGAGTGACTAGATTTGATCTGAAAACCAGAAGGAAAGAAGTTCACGGGTGTAGAATAAAAATTGTGGAGGAGCACCATCTTGTGAAAGAGGTTATTCCAGTTAGGGTTTGACAGCTAGGGCACGGGATGAAAAGGGTTTCTTCACAAGTTTGAGGTTTGAGCTTGGAGAGGGTAGAAAAGTAGAGCAAGTAAGAGAATTTGAAGTGCTAAGATAACCTAAACCATGGCACCTAAGAAACCAACTATATCACCTAAGAAGCCAAAGGGAAAGGGAAAGGGAAAACAACCAGAAACCCCCATAAGCATGAATGAAGAATGGTACGTAGAGATGCAGTACCTAGATGGGGTTTTTCTCAGGAAGGAATGGGAGTCCCACTTAATAAAAATGATGGTGAGTGATTACAACCATCACACAAACATGAAAGAAAAGGAAATGGCACTGGAGTTAGTGCACCTGACAAACAAGAGGACACCAGAGGGTTTACCTATCTATAGCGACGAGGTAAAAGTAAAGTTGGAGAAGGCAGGATTGTTGCAACTCTATGAGTTGCCTTATTTTGGAAAACCTGAGCACCTCTATCAATGGTTAATGTCACACGTACATGAGGACCACTTTTACTTCATGGGGTGCAAGATGCACATAACTCCTCAGCTGATTTCAAAATTCACAGGCCTCATCTGTGAAGGAGAGAGTATAGATGACGACCTGAGTGACAAGGAAGCCATCAAAGCAACCATCACCACATATGATTATAAGAAGGGGTCACGGTACTTTGATATCACAGAGATCCCAGACCCTGTCATGAGAATGGCCACACACCTGGTGACAAAGCTAAATGACCAAGAAAGGTGGATGCAGGTAAATAAGGCCTGGTTAAATGTGTGTAGGAAAATATCAGAAGGCACCATCTACAACTTGTCTTCCTTCATCGCAGATGAAATTATTAGTAGTGCATAGGAAGGAGACAAGATACTCTTTGGCAATGTCCTCTTGACAATTGTGTTTTCAGAAATCAGAGTGCCAGATGTGGCAGATAAGTTTGTTTGGGAATATCCAGAGGAAGACCCCTCACCCGTGAAAATATTCACAAAGTACACTTGTGACAGCATGATGGCTTCTCATAAGGAACACCTAGAGAAATGGTATAAGCACTTAAGGGATGCATTCAGGGTGGAGTGGAGGATCCTAGAACAACTGCCAGCACTTACAGAGGGAGAAGCTAAATTCACAATATACCAACACTTCTGCATTAGCAGGTTCAAGTTGGTAGATGAAACCATGAGCCCATGGTGTAAACTCCCCTTTTCCTTCACCACTCAATACTTCCAAGTGGGAGTAAACAGATTCAAGGAATCTAAGAAGCTAAGGTTTGACCTTAGTGAAGTGGATCAGGACCACAGGGAGATGCGCAGGAAGTTGGTCTACCCCAAGAAGCATGTACGTGGAAAAGTACATGTCACACAAAGTTCAAATGATGAGACCCCTGACTCTGCCAATTGCAGGGAGGACCGTGGCGCGTGTATATCTTCACATAAGGCCAAAATTTGAGAAGGGCACATATCTAGAAAATGATGTCTCCATACCTGAAGACCCCACAGACAGAAGGAAGCCCACACCAACAAAGAAAGGAAGAGAAGAGGTGCAAGGGAAAAAGGCACCAAGTGTCCAAGATACACCAACAATGCACTAGGACTAGTACTTACACATGCAGGAAGAGGTCTCCAGTCAGAGAGAAGGTGCTAGAACAAGAAAATCCTATCACAAAAGAGAAGTCACCAGAGAAGGAAGAAGAAAGAGAAGAATCTCCTATACTGGAATCCCCAGTTAGGAAGAAACAAAAGGTGATGGAGGAGGCTGATTCGGAGGACACAGAGAGCTTGGAGGCCTACAGAGGTGAGAGGGATGATGATGAAGAAGATGAACCTGAAGGAGCCCAAGGGACCACCAGTGTTTGAGGTGCATGATTCAGAGGAAGAGGGTGAAGAAGAGGAAAATGACTTTCTCTTCATGTGGAGGAAGGGTAGCCAGGAGGAGGAAGGCACCCAAGATAAGGGAGAAAGTGAAGAAGTGAGTACAAAAATCATACTCCAAGCCTCACAAGGAGTAGATAAACGAGGTGGTAGAAAAAGAAGTGGTGAAAATCATTGAAGCCTTAGTAGTACAAGAGTTGGAGCACAACACTGAATTAATAATGAATGAAGATAAAGAAGAAAGTGTGGGAAAAGATCACGGAACAGCACAGGAGGAGGCCCCAATTTGATGGTATGTATTCCTAAGGGCACGCACACAGGAGGAAAGCACATGGAGATCCAGAGACCAAGAATGAACTATGTTGATGATCCAAACAAGGTGTTGCACATGTTTTCCAAAGCACCATTCCAACAGAGAAACTCCTGGCCATGACATCATTTGATGTGGAAGGTGCATACCCATGGACAAGGAAAATGCTTTCATGGGCATTTGAGTCCCACCTCGATGAGCCAGAGTTTGAAGTGAGCCAAGGGGCATTGATGCAAATGCCAGAGTCTAAAGGAACCAACCCCTTGGTGAATACCCAACATCTTTTGGATGAGTAGATCTGCAATGCACTCAACAAAGTCTTGGTTGAGGTAGAACCTAGGATTTTTGGGAGAAATGATAGAGTGAAGGATCTAGAGGTAGAGCTAGAGAAGAAGGATGAGGAGCTCCTGAGAAAGAGCTAAGGAGTTAAAACATGAAGAATTAGTCAGCGCTCAGCTAAAGTGTGAACTAAGGGATGAGAAGGAAAGGGTGCATGAGGTATACAAGAAGGTAGAATCAATCACAGGTGCCATTATTTTGAAGCATCCAGACCTAGCACCACCCACACAAAAGTATGGATCTACCCTGGAGTTCCTAGAGGACTTAACACACATCCTCACCATGGAAAGGCAACCACTAGCCTTAGAATCTGTGGAAGAAGTATCAGTGCACCTGGAGAAGGAAGACAAACTGAAGGTTGTAGAAATCATCACCAAGTACAACAAGGTTCTTGCCAAAGTAAAAATTTCTACCCAAACTGTTGAGGCCATGTATGAAAACTGTGTAGATAGGGATAGAGTGGCGAGCATTCTGGTCACCACTCATGAGGTAGAGCTCAAAGAATTCCAAGAAAAGAACAAAGGGAATAGAGTGGAGTGGGATAGGATCTTAGCCGAGGTTGAAAAGAATTCAGAAGCCATTGAAGCCTTACGAGGTTCAATCAAAAACCAGCTGAAGGAGTTGTACCCACAAATCACAAGGGGGATGGATGCGCTTGAGGATGTGGGCAAGCAACTGGAAGGAGTGGTTGAAATGATGAATACTCAAGGAGATGGACTGAGTTTTGAGGAGGTAAGCACCCTAGTTGGCGACCTCTGCCAAAGAGCACAAAATGAAGTCAATTCCTAGAATAAGTTGGAGGCCGACTTGAAGAAATATTTTCCCCTCCTATTGCAGCAGTAACAACACTTCCCCATTCTTTCATTCTTCCCAATTCTTCATTCCCTTATTCTTTTTCCAAATCATTAATTCTTCTGAAATCTATTGTAATTCCTTTTTCATTGAAGAGGTGTTCCCGAGGGAAGAGAACAGGTGAAGTGTGGGGTGATGTTAGGGCCCTAAAATATTGGCTAAGTACAAAAAGGCACATGGGCATGCAAAGCATAGTTAAAGAAGGGCGCACAAGGCTAAAGCACACAGGACAGGGTTCTAGGAGGGTTTAATAGAACAAGTGGCATGCACGCAAGGTAGAACAAAGGTTTTAAGACTTAGCCATATTTGACGCATCAGGAAGAACACGAGAAAAGCATGACCCGACTGTGCATGTGGAGTGGATAAGGTGCCAGCCTGGCAACTTGAGGCCCACGAAAGGAATATACCTCACAATAGAAGATTCTAGAAGACCATCATTGCAAGGAGTGGAGAGCTCGGGCCTGAAGGAGCATGCCCCCATGGAGGACCACATTTGACACTTGGCAATGGATCTGAAGCCACAGAAAGGCAAGTTGGTGATTCAAGAAGCCTATATATACAAGCACCCATAGAGGAGAAGATATATGATAGACTGATATAGATTAGTAGAGAGCGGAGCTCTGCAGATATACTGCAAGGAACTTTGTAGGGTTGGGTAGAGATCTATAGGAAAAGGATGTAATAAGGGGTTGGGATTGTAAATTTTCTCTTGAGAACTGAGGGGTATAAATCCAGCTATGATGTATGACTTCGGTCTGCACAGCTGTGGTAGTCTGTAATGGATCCAATGGATGTAATGAGGTTACCAAACTTGATTGAATATGATTATTAATGATTCTGGTCCATATTTATAGCTTACAGTTCTGATTCATGAATGTTTATGGAATAAATATAAATCCTTATGCATTTCCTTTCTGTTTTGGTTCCTATCTATAATCTGTTAAGTACCATTCAGTCTGGGATGACTGCATTTGTCTAGAATCCATTCTGAGTTCTATGATAAATGTATGTCTCATTTCCACTCACTCTTTTTAAGTTCCTATCATAGATGATGTTTCCCACTTAACTCACATAAAAGAGAGACTCGGTGCCCACGCATGCCTCGGGTGAGCACCCAGCGCCCGCTGGGTGATAGGCCGGTGTGCATGGGATTCCCTTGTTCTTTGGTGGGTGTAAAAATGCAAGGACATCCATGCTAATGTAGACCTGTAAAAATTAAAAAAAAGGAACACTAGTGTAGATCATAAAGGCCATACTACATAAACACATGTGAAATTAATGGAAATACACTTTAAATCATACAAAAATGCACCTTGAATTCACACTAGTGTGGACACTAGCATAGAAATGCAAACTATGGAAATGTAAGTAGATGCCACACAAACACAAACACTCACATGCTAGCACAAGGAAATCTATGCTAATGTAGACCTAAATTTTTTTTAAAAAAGGCATGCTAAAATAATATCATAAAGGCCTTTGAAACTAAAATTAGCCAGTTACTACAAAACATGAAAAATAACAACAAAACATTATCTATTATTTGAAAAATTATCTCAATCCAGCTCTCAAAATGACTTTAAATTTTTTTAGTAGTCTCCAAACATTAAAAAGGACATGAAAATGAGATTAATTTTGTAATAAAATACCATAAATTTTTGTTTCCCTCCATGCATGCTAGAATGTGAACAAGTGGAAATAATCAACATAGAAAGAAACAAACAAAAAAAGGAATGCAAACCTTCCCATGTAAATCCTTATCACTTCAAATTGGATTAGACTAATGAGTGGGGTCAAGTGACACTCTTGTTGGATCTTGGATGAAGTTGAACCTCTTGATTTTTTGTTTCTCCAAAATGATAAGAATGAAAGTATTCTAAGCTATGAGAAATACAAATTGAGTGACTGAATGATTAATTGATTAGTGATTGGATGATTAGGTGATCAAATGGATAGCATAATAATATGCAATACTAATTTATAAAGACAATTTGGTAGATTAATAGTGAAAATTTATCAAGCTTCCAATAATCATTTGAGAGGAATGGAGCTTCTTATTTATAGATGAAGGAGATGACATGGATTGAGGAAGCTGGAATTAACTGAGATGTAAGCTATTGATTTCACTTTCCTTATTTAACATGATTTATTTATTATTGTAAATTTGGCCTTTTGAATGAGAAATAAAGAGGATCTATTTAAAATTAATTGGCTTTGAATTATTCTAAAGTGTGTGTGCATATTTGCTTCCATGTTTTTAGGATTCTAAAACTTGACTTGAGCTACCTCACAAATTTGGGTGCTCGAGTGGCTTGCTTAGTCAACTCAAGTGAAGTGACCATTGAAGTGGAGATGAGTGGCTAGTGAGGATATATTTTTGTTTTATTTATTTAAATAGATAATTAAATTATTCAAAGGGGTGAATATTGTATCGTAAGTGTAATAGAATTAATTAATTAACTCTAGAGGCAGGATATAGATGAATAATGGATTTAATATTATTTTTGGACATTGTGCAGATAGTAGAAATGATATAAGGATGTCATTTTAATAACCAAAATGGATGAAGATGTTGGTTACAAAGATATATCGAAATGTCATTAAATTTCGTTAAATAGCACAAAATAGTGGAATGTGTTGAATGACATTGAAAATGGTCATTATATGATTACACAATGATTATCAAATGATATGTGCATTTTAGGAGGTTATAATACGTAATGGGTAATTTTAGGGTGTCTATAAGACATGCCATGTGAAGATATGATATGGCGAGACCACCATAAGGATATATAGTTGGAAATACACCATGATGATGGTTGAGTTAGTAGAAGTCAGTTTTGTGTGTTAAGCCATTATATTTCAATAAATAATACACTAAATAATAATACATCAATAAATATGAGTGCCATACAATTTATATGCTAAAAATTATGTGTCACCCAATAATGTGTCAAACAATATTTTTTGTTATAAAATCTATGGAAAATAGTAAAAGAGTTCATGAATAGTTTATCAAGATATATGTGTATTATGAAATGTGTCTTAAGTAATGTGTTATAGGAAATATTTATGATAAAAATAATTTGTAACATCTAGCATGTATAAAATAAATTGGTTATAGAGGAAAAGTAATGTATTATACAAGATGTGTAGAATGAAAGTAAGGAAGATAATAATGTGTGTAAATCAAAGTAAATGTTTCTGCAATAAAAGTAATGAATAAGACCAAATGCATAAATAAAATAATGATTCATTCAATGTGTAGTATATATTACATCAATAAATCAAGTAATGTATTATATAATATGTGTTGAAAAGTGTAGCTAGGATCCTATGACCAATTGTAGTCAAATATCATGTAATAAATGAGTGACAAAGTGATAGATAAATTAATCATGAATAAAAATAATTAAGAATTAAGAATATCAAATCATTATATAGAATAAAATAGTGTAATCAACTAAATTGGTATCACACTTTTCATAAAATATAAGGTGGCGTGAGATAAGAACCGTGACACAAATAGATTAGTGTAAAATATATCTAAAATAATATTTATATGTAAGATTCCCCTAGTGTAAGAATTCCCCTAATGCGGTAGTTTGGCCCTATGTGTAGGGTGTAGGAATTTTTAAAACGTGTATTAGTGCTCATGGACTATGTGTATCTACACCTATCTTATGAATACTATAAGGATAAAATGTGTAAGGAATTAGGATGTGCATAGTGTGAAAACCTAAATAAAGAAAACATCTAAATCCATGTTGATGTAATTAGAAATATAATCAAATGAAGGTATTTATTTTTTATTGTTTTCATATAGTATTGTGTTTATATCATCACATATTGTATTGTTTTCATATTTCTTCAATAATATAAAAATTTTCTAGCTTGTTATGTATTTTGGAACCTAGGTTATGGAAAATAGAAGAAAGGGGGTTTAGTCTTAGGTGATGATGATTCCCTAAATAATCACATTAAACATATAAATTTGTGTTACATCATTTGGTGATACATTATATATTGATTATAGATCAATTTTCATACAAATGATTATTGTGTCATAATTGAATGTAATTTATTGTCAAAGTAGAAGAAACATGTACAGGTGGAAGAAGATATGTATAAGTTATTTTTGTTGAAAATTAATGCTATATGATATGTCATTTATGGAGTATCATGATATTTATGGTGTAAGTAAGATACAATATAACTAACTAAGTCACTATTATAATAAGATAACAATTCATGTATGACGTAAATATCTCGAAATAAATTCCCAAAGAACTTATATACATAGAGCATAGGTCCTAATCATATATAATAAAAAGAGACTCTATTGATGTGTTATGATAATGTATTTTTGTTATATGTTTGTCATGATCAACATGTTGTGGTAGGAATATGACATATCACACACATCTATGTAATGCTTGATATCCATCCTAACCTTTATGGTAATACATTATGGGATAGTGGTGAATATTTTGGCTACACCTTACATCCATTATTTAGACATAATGGTTACTCTGAAAACCTCAGCTACCCCTTATAATCCTATACAAATCCTACATTACTTTACAGAATGGTTAGTTCACATGTGTTGACTACCCCTTTACATCATATTTTACTATTTACAGATACCCTATGACATATTTTGGATTTTTTACTATTTGATTCTTACTTGATATTTTAGTACTATTTTTCCATTTGTGACCTTTTATACTCACAATTTACATAGTACTTTATTCAAATATTACTAGAGTTATATCTACTATATTCTTCTTATTTAATATTTTGGTATGTTTTTTATCCACTCATGATCTCACATTATATTGGATACTGTGAGTTTTAATGCTTGGAATGGACCTATCAGAGGTTTGAATTTATCTCTTAACATTTCTAACAATATTTGGTTCTTATATTATTTACTTCATCTAACCTGTTATCACTAAACAAAATTAGATTGTTTGAAACATTTTAAATTTTGCTTGAATCCATTAAAATTTCTCAAAAAATTAATTTAGAGTATAATTACCACATTCTCACTATTTCGAAATAAGCATTCATGCTTATTGGGACCACAAATCCAAACATCAAAGGGAAATATACACATCAAAATCAAAAGTCACGCTACACTAGGAAACATGAAATTCCATGGATCCCTACTTTTATGAGGAAGCCTAAAAATCCATGGAGGCTTAAACATCTGTGCCACCCTAAAATTCCACAGAATCCTACATTTCCACATAATTCTAAATTTCCATAGAATCCTAAAATTTTGTAAAATCCTAAAATTCCATGCAACACTTGAAACAACCACACTACACCAAAAGACATAGTACACTAGGAAACCTACAATTTTATGGAATTCTACATTTTTTGGATCCTTAAATTCTGACAGAAGCCTAAAATTTCTGCAAAATCCTAAATTTCACAAAGAAAGGCACAAAACAAAAGGAATTTTATGGACCAAAGAGGGAGACTCTAATATTCAATTAGGATTTCACACATCAGTATAGTTAACCATAAGGTTAAATTTTATGACCTCGTGGCCATCAACTATGTGAAACAACACGAGGATCTTTAAATGCTAGTATCTATTGATCTAAGTCACCAAATAAAACAAAATCAGTATTTCTAGAAAGGTCTCGAGGAGAAATAAATGTTAATAACATGTTTGGGTCATGATAAAGTGCATTTTTGGGATAAAATGTGGAAATAGAAATCATGGCTATTTTTAACATATAGGTTCTACAAAATCTATAATGCCCATGCTAGGTTTGCACACTCTAATGCTAATTGGTCCTTGATGGTTGAATAACTGGGTGAATTTAATAATTTTGGATCTACTCTTCCCCCTCTTATTCTTCTATAAATGTAACCCAATTTTAATGAAAAAAAATACTTTCTTGAATGCAAGGTTATGTTACACTTTTGTGTGGCCAAACATTCTAAGTTGTAGAATTATCTATTAGTTTTATGCAATGCACTTAATTCCTTCACCATTATTATAATAAATTGTGCATATTATATTCAACGATATATTATTATTTTTGTTCTCCTTTTTCTCTTTAGCTTGCACTATTGTGTTATTTCCTTCATATTTTGTTATGACATGATGTGTGTGAGTTATATTTGCATGATTTCAATATTTTTTATCATTTATGAAATGAATCAGAGTTTGGAAAAATTATAGAGTTGAATGTGGCTTTTTTATGACCTTTAAGTTTTAAAATTTTCCCTCTAATTGTTCATATCAGGGAGAGAATACAATTTCAGTTTGTTACATCACCTTATATTTCATGTAGTATTTCATCTTTCTTATCCTTGGTTCCTTGTAAATATTATATTAGAAATAGTTAGTAGTAGATCATAGTGATGGTTAGATTAGTTACCATAGATGAGAGTGAAAGGAACCAACCTTTTCACTTAGAGATTGACCACTAAGGTTCCATTGTCCCACACTTTTGAGGTCACTCAATGTTTCACTAAGGTGTTGAGCCTAGCTTCAACAAAGGGTGAAATCTAAAGTGATAATAGTGTTTGGCATGATTGGTAGGACATTTTGAGCCATATATAACTCAATTTCGATAAAATATATTTAGATTGGCGTTTTTTAGTGTTAATCCTCATTTGAAGGAAACAAATAACACATATGGTGACACATAACTTCAAATCTACTAGTTTCAAAATTCAAGTGTTTTAGTTGCATGAGAAGAGTGCATACAAGAAAAATTACAAGGGGGGATACTTTTGAATATATGTAGCTTTTACCAAGGAGAAGAGGAAGACTTGTTCAAATAATTCCATCCTTATCACCTAGGGTTCCCTCAATTAACCCTTTTGAAAGGCCTTTTCCTCACCTTCATAAGAACCCAATACCCATTTCCCTCATGGATCATCACAGAAATCAACATTTTGTAACATTTAATAGAAATGACCCCTTATATTTGAATTTATAACATGATATACCAATATCGTCCCTAAATAGGATTCCATTATTTACTAGAAAAACTTTAACCACCCATATTGAGTACATCTTAGAAGTTGCTAATGTTTTTTTGGTTCATCCTATCACTCAAGATGATGTAATAGTCAGGATCTTAGCCTCATATTTTAAAGGAAAAGTATTACAATGGTATAAAATTCTACACAATGATTCTATTCACACATAACATGAACTTGGGGAGAATATTTTCAAGAATTTCGGAGAAAAATAAGATAATATATCATTATTGGAGAAACTTACAACTATCAAAAGAGACCCTTTTGAGATGATGGACTTCCATTTTAGGTTTTAGAGGACATGGGAAAGAATTACACCCCTCTTAAGGCCATCTCGTCAATGTGTAATTTTGTATTTTTTAGGGCTCTTAGTTATGATATTGTAGTGATGATCCAATTAATGAGAGATATGGATTTACCTCTTACTTATGAGATAACCATTATAGGCTTCTTGGAGGAGATTGTGACAGGTTTAGAGTCCTTCATACCATAATATCTAATAATGCTAAATATTTTTTGGGATTTAATATCTCTAATTGGGATCTCAAATATAACATATATTTGAAGACTTCCTCCAACTATTACCCTCAAGGTAATGACCTTGTTGAGTCCGCCAATAATAATTTGATCAAGATCATGAAAAGTAAAATGGAGATGAACCAAAGATAGTTTCACACAAAATTCAAGAATTCTCTTTGAGCTAATAGAATCACACCCAATATAGAAATAGGTAACTCTCCATTTGTTCTTTTGTATTATAGGGAGGCTAGGTTTCCATTGTATCTTGAATTTCCTTCATTAGAAATAGCCCATCAGTTGGAGTTAGAATGTGAAGATGAGAAACAAATTAGGATGACACATGTAGCTAAGTTAGAAGAGTTAACATAGTCAACCATGAGAAACATGAAGAAATTTCAAGGTCTAAGAAATTAAATAAACACTACATCATTAGATTGAACATTATGAATTAAAATATATAAAAAAATAACACATTACACATATTTACATGGAAAACCTCATATGAGGTAAAAAAAATCATGAGAAATTATAGATTTTTATTAACGAGAAACATGAATCTTTACAGTCCAGTAACCCTTCACCAATTCTCTCCCCTTTTACATTTGCTAGGAAATCTAAGTTAGTGCTTAGATTATTTGAGCTATTCATATTTACCATGTGGTAAATATTTCTTACTGTGGTTAATTCACTTAGGTGAGTGGTTATTTTGTTAGACTCGTAAAACCTTTAACATGTTATTTGTTTGTATCACTTCTTATTTTATAGGAATTTATTTTCCTATTGTAATAGCTATATAATATCCAAATGCATTATACTTGAATAATAGAGAAGAAATCTATTTTCTATGTGTTTAATTTACTGTTGTACCATCACTTGGTTTTGGAGAGGTTATGTTATCTTGAGCATTTAATAGGGGCATTTCAACAGATTTCCTTAGATGCATGACTATGAAAATACATTATTGTTGTTTGTAATGGTATGCTCTTATCAATGTTAATTTGTCTTATATTATGATTTTTATTGGAGATGTAAATTTCCCTTGAGCTATTCTATTGTATCTCCCTATTGAACGAAGGTTTAATGTTTATTAACTTGCTCTAATGCCATTTTTTTCTTCAATTTTGCATTCCAATTTGTTATTTAATGATCTATTACCGCATCTTCTACATGCAGCATGCCTACAAGTTGCAGCATGCCAAGTCATCCTCCTACTCAGCTCTATCAAAAGATTTTTTGACTTAAATTTTTACTGAGTCTCCCAATCGAATCCACTCCCATCCAGAAATAGAAAGAAAAATAAGAAAGTGTAGCTTTCTTGGAAATAGTTATTACTCATCAAAGGGTGTAAATAGAAGACAAAATATACAACTTTTGGTTGACCCTGACAAAATTCTAGTCCATTAATTTCCATCATTTTGGTATATCCTCAAGTAATGTCAAGAGTAAAAGCCATAAGAAATCAACTCACAGACCTAAGATATTCATGATAAAATGTTCCTCATGTAGATATAATGCTCACTGAAATTGCTCAGATATTTTTGGCAAGCATATACCAAGTGGCACCCTTTATGACAAAGAGACCAATCCGTTAGAAGGAGAAAATACAAATCAGCCATGACTTATTTCCATAAAAATAGAAAAATTTCCTTCTACACAACCATTTCTAATTGGCTGATTATTTTTTGTAAGACTATAATTTTAAAATTTTATTTGTTCTATACTTTTTGTTTAAATAATTACATTTTGAGAGAAATTAATGCATTTTTGCACAAATTAATACTTTTTTAGCACTAGTTCTTTGGGCCATTGACATTTTTGGAATATTAATTTCCTCCCAGTTCTAACGAGTGGTCACATAATAAATATTATCTCCATCTTGAGAAAGTTTTTAATCATGGAGCCAATTTTATTTAAGTTGGGCCTTTTTACGAGAAATTGAAACCTCAATAATTTTTTCATGGTAACTCGTAATTGAGTTTCATTTTTTACAAAAGTTCTTATTATTTCCTCCCCATCGCATTGGTTCCAATTTCAGTGAAAAATACTAATTTTGAAAAATACCCTCTTTTTTGGTCATCTTGTGGGCATCTCCTTATTCTAGGCTTGTATATATTTTGGATATTTTTGCACCCCCTTTGAGCCTCATCGAGTTATCAATTCCAAAATTCAAAATTGTAAAGAATTCGTTATCACTGGATTGTAAACATCAATGATTAACTACACGGGAATATATCAGTAACTTAAAAAATGAAATAATTTTGTAATTGGAGAACGAAGATAAATGGAGTTTTGAGGTTGATGAATGACCTCTCATCAACCACCAACAACAAGACTACACTGACGTTTTGGTGGCATTTTGTAGAGTATGTTTTTTACTTTTTCAATATGCTTCATATTTCAGTATTCCTCTGTGTTGTGTTCCAAATTTATTGGTTTGTTGAATAAATGGAAATTTTACATTGAGGGCGAAACATGATACCAATGTTCCATTTCCATTGTGACAAATTTTCTTGTGTGTGTAATAGTAATAATTGTCCTATATTATCCCCTATAGTGAGATGTTGATCTAAGCTAATGAGAGTACTACACATCATGATGTGGTTTTTGGTAAACCACTTGCAAAACCATCATTTATGGTTTGTGTCTTGTAACAGGGGACAACAAGTCCCTCCTCTTTAATGGGAGAGGTTACCTTATTGAAAGCAAGAAACAAAGCTTATATACAAATGTACAACTTTCAAAGTGTGGATTCTTGATACTTTGAAACATTTCATGCCCGAAAGATCATCAATACAAAAGAATAGAAGAACTAAGGAGATGAGAGAGGAAGAACATAACAATACTTTCAGGAAATATAGATAGCAGAGTATAACCTTATACATATTGAGCCAGGGAGATGCAGAATAGAATCATTCACTTTCATAACAAATATAATTCCATAGACACAAAGTTCCAGAAATCATATAAACAAGAACACAAAGTTTCTTATCATAAAAGATGGATGATTCATAAATTTTAGATAAGGAAAGAAGGAATAATAGAGGAAGAAAGGGAAAAACTTTTGTATTGATTACTTTCAAATCTATTACATCTACGTAGTACCAGGATCTAACCCTAAACAATGACATGGAGAAGCCATTAAATAATCCTCAAAATGGTTGCATTTGGTTTATTCATTCTTGTATAAGCGTTAATGGCGGAAAAAAATGATGCTCTATAATGCAGTCATTAAACCTATTTTGTAACTTCAAATATGATCCGTCCACGTGGAAGAGATTTGCTGAAGCGAGATTAGGGGCGCATTTTGCATTTTGTGCCTTTTTATAGAAATTTTGCATTTTAGACATTTTGGTCCACCCATCTGCTTCTGATATAGGCCTAACACATGGATTTACATGAGTGGGGATGGAGTCGTGGCTCACTTTTATAATTTTAACTCTTTTCAAATAAAAGCTTAAAAAATCAAAGTTCTCTGCCGACCCACCTCTCTACTTTGACTTTTCAATGCAGGCTCAAGACCCTAGTGAAGTCATGGATCATTTAATAAATTTTAACTATCTTTTTCAGGAGTAAAACCAAAATTCCCAAATTTCTCCAACGGCCCGCCTTCGTGCTTTGAATTTCAATGCAGGACCAACATTTGACTTTATACCTTGGCATGAGCGGGGCCGCGGGTCACTTTATAACTTTACATCCTTTTGGAAACAAAGGTAAAATTCCTAAAGTGTCTTGATAACCCGCCTCTCCACTTTTGAATTTTTAAAGCATCAAAACACAAAAATGGCCTGCCTTTCCGCCACCACTTGAAACATGGCCACATGTCCCTTTGCAAGCCTATTCTACATTTTTTTTGTTTTGACTAAGTCCCTCTATTTAGCGAAGGCTTTATGTCTGACTCGGGACACGTGGAGGGCTTCCCTCTCATTTTGGGACTCTGTTTGGACCTGACCTTCGAAGGTGCATTGATCGGACACATGGAGAGATGGCACATGTTTGGGACCTACCTTTGTATTCACCCCCTGAAAAAGTGTCGAAGGGACATGTGGCAATTTCGACTGGTTCTCCTTTCCTCAACCAATTGAATGGTTGGTTCTGCCCCTTTTTTATTTCTGTGGGACCCTATACACATGGAGAGCTGGGTCTTTTTTGGGGAACCACCTTTTGCTTCGAAACTTGAAGGTGCGCCGATGAGACACATAGCGTCATCTGCTAGCCTTAGACTTTTCAATGGCTGATTTAACTTTTTGAGGCTTTGACCATGTGGAGGACTTGTGCTCATTTGGGTTTGTCCCTTGGGTATCACTTCTAAAGTTGCGCCGATGAGGCTCGTGGAGGATTTCGGTGACCCTTCCCCTTCATTATTGGATTTGGAATGTAGGATCACACGATTGAACCGATTCTTCCAATTTTATTCTATGTGGGGTCATGTTTGATCAATTTTTCTAGGGGGAAAAGTTGGGATAAAAGGCACCAACTCAAAAATTTTGAAACTTGACTTGAAAAATGAGGGGAATTTTGAGGGTGACAACAGCTGGCTCTTTTTGGGGATGACTTGGTTGGGACATAGGAACGAGGAAAGATCAAGAACCATAGAAAAACTCTAGGAAAGTAGACCAGTGCCTTATCCATTGGGAAAATAGAGTCAAAGGTAAAACCAATACAGAATAAAACACACACACAATGGGAAAAGAAACAAACCAAAAAGGAAAGACCAAAAACAAAACACAAAGGAACAGCAAAACAAAACATAATGTACACAATATACAAAAGGACTGCCTAATCACCTAGGACTTGAACAACTTCAAATACTTCCCATTATAAGGAAGTGGGAGAGGAGATCGATCCATATAATCCAAATAGAAAGAATTTTCTCCAGCAAAGTGCCTGATTTTGAAAGGACCAAGCCAAAGAGAATCAAACTTACCATGGCTTCCTCGAGGTTCATGTCTTTTGTCCCACAGTAGAACAATGTCTCCCACTTGAAAATATCTGGGTCTAGCCTTCTTGTCAAACAAAGCTTTCACCTTCAGTTGATGAGCTGAGATTCTATCAAAAACTTACAACCTATCTTCATCCAGCTTCTGGAGATACATGATCCTCTTGTCCAAGGAACTGGTAAAGCTTGAATCTTCAATAGCCTTCATTAAGTGCAAGGCTGGTAATTCCACTATTAAAAGTAGTTGAGCTTCAACACCATACACCACTTGAAATGGAGACATCCCAATTGCTCTTTTGGGTGTAATTCTATCTACCCAGAGAGCATCATAAAGTTTCTTGTGCCAATTCCTCTGAGAGTCATTGACAAGCTTCCGAACGATGGTTACCAAATTCTTATTTGTTGATTCTACTTGTCCATTCCCTTGGGGATAGTAGTCTGAAGAATGAGAAAGGGAAATTCCATAGCCATAGCAGAAATCCATCATCTCAGAAGAAGAAAAATTTGAAGCATTATCAGTCACAATCTTGTTTGGTACCCCAAACCTTATCAATATGTTCTCTTTAATGAAATTACACACCACCTCAGAAGTAGTGCTTTTGACTAGAATAGCCTCTACCCACTTTGTGAAGTAATCTGTAGTAGTTAGCACATGAGTATGTCCAACACTGGAAGGTGGGTTAAGAGTTCCAATGAAATCCAATCCCCACTGTTGAAAAGGCTCATCAATCACTACTGGTTTTAGTGGTAAAGCAGCCAACTTAGGTCTCCCAACAAAAGTTTGACAGGCTTCACACTTACCTACCCATTTTGATGCATCTCTGAACAATGTAGGCCAATAGTACCCTACACGAAGGATTTTATGGGTAGTGACAGTAGAAGAGAAATTCCCTCCACAAGCCTGATCATGAAAAGTTGAAGAACAACTTCTTCTATTTGCTCTTTGTCCACACACTTCAAGAATCTTCCATCTATGCCTCGCTTGAACAAAGCATTCTCCCATAATACATATTGTGCAAACCTTAACTTAATAGCTCTCTTTTCCTTGGCACTCAAGTGGGATGGACACTCTCCATAAGTAAGAAAATGTGCAATATCAACATACCATTCATCTGTTGAACTGAGGAAGAGGACAACAGGAACATCAACTGCTTCTTTGGACAATTCTGCATCAGCTCCTTCAGCAATAAGCTCACATAAGCCTTTACCCTAGACTAGCTTAGTTGGCTTGATATCAAGGTCATATTCTTGGAATTTTTCTACCCAATTTCCTCTCTTAGTTCCAAACTCCTGTTGTGTAAGAATAGACTTGATGGTTGTATCAGGTACAAGCACAACAGAGTGAGAATTAAGAATATAAAAATGAAACTGCTTGATAGCTTTGACCACTGCAAAAGCATGTTTCTCCATCATAGTATATTTCAATTCATGATATTTCAGAACATAGCTCATGAAGGCAATTGGAAGTTCATGATCCTCAGAATTTCTCTGAGTTAGCACAATAGGCAAGGTACTCTCTGTAGCATAGCAATAGATGATAAAATCCTTGCTGAAATCAGGACATGCTAAGATGGGAGTTTTAGCAATGGCTTACTTGATACCTTCAAATGCCTCCTTACCTTCATAAGACCAACCAAATTTTTTCTTTCCTTTCATCATGTGAGAAATTCTCATAGTCATATCTACAAAATTAGGAATGAATCTCCTCAGGAAATTTATCTTACCAAAGAAAGAGTGAACACCCTTTTTTCTTGTGGGAAGAGGAATCTGCTGGATTGCTTGAACTCTTTCTGGATCTATCTTGATTCCTTCTTTGGAGACAATATGCCCCAGTAACTTTCCTTCAGTAACACAAAATACATACTTCTTAGGATTGAGAGAAACTCCATGTTCTCTACATTTCTGGAGGACTACTTCAAGATGCTGAAAGTGATCTGCCCTTGTTTTGGAGAAAATAGTCAAATCATCAAGGTACACAACAATACACTTTCCCTTTAGACTGCCAAAATCCAAGTCCATTTCCCTCTGAAAGGTGGCACCAGCATTGATAAGACCAAAAGGCATTCTCTTGTAGGCAAAGGTGCCCCAAGGGAGTAGTAAAAGTAGTTTTGTGTTGATCTAGGGTACTGACTTCCACTTGATTGTATCCAGAGAATCCATCAAGCATAGACAACATCTCAGAGCCTGTGACAACTTGCAAAACTTGATCCATCATGGGGAGAGGATAGTTGTCTTTTAGAGAGGCCTGATTCAAATTCCTGAAATCCACACAGATGTGAATCTCACCATTCTTCTTCCTCATAGGCACAATGTTGGCAATCCATGTTGAATGATGTACAGGGAAAATAATATTTTCCTTTAGTAACTTCTAGATCTCTTGAAAAATAGTGCCAGCAACCTTGGATTGTATTTCCTTTGTTTCTTCTTGAAAGGTTTGATCCCAGGTTTCAGAGGGATAAAGTGTTGCATCTCCTTTGGTTGAAAAGCCTTGAGATCATCATATGAATAGGAAAGAACATCAACATACTTTTTTAATAGGTTTACTGCTTTCTTCTTCTCTTCTTGAGTGCAACATTTTCCAATGTTCACCATCTTGGGTTCCTCATGACTTCCAATATTAACCTTTTCACATTCAGTAGACTGTCAAGCTCCTTGGGAAGCTTTAGACTTAATGTACCTATCATGCTTATCAAACAAATCTTCCAAACTCACCAGCCCTTTAGGGATCTTGTTACCTTTCAATTTGATGCAGCCATCTTGATCCATCTCTTCCTTGATATCTCCTTCATTAGAGGATACACACTCTCTAGGAAAAGTCTCACTTCCTTCAAAATATAATTGGTTGAAGTTATCCTTAAGCTCCAAGAAAGAGAGAAAGTTTTGATCATCATTGAAAACCTGCCAATTGCTTGCATTATCTGGTACACTAGGCCTATGAATCATTTCAATGGTAAATTTCTCCTAAGAGAAATGTGGGTGAGGAATCAACAAAGATCCTAAGACAGCTAGAGAATCAGCTCTAGTGTTACTTTCTCTTGGCACAACTTGAATGGAGAAAACATTAAGCAACTGAATGGAATCCTAAACAAGATTTCTATAATGTTTAATCTCCTATTCTTGACTTGGTAAATATCCCTGACTTGTTTCACAATCAAGTCTCTGCATCACCACGAGCACAAAGATTCTTCACTCCCATTTCTTTTTCCATGTTTAATCCAAGTATGAGTGCCTCATATTCAGCTGTATTATTTGTATTTTTAAAACAAATCTTGAATGAAAAAGGATGAATCTTCCCTTCTAGAGAGATTAGCACCACACCAGCCCCAGAACCAGCTGAAGAGAAGCTTCCATCAAACTCCAGAGTCCAAATGCCATTAGGATCATGAATCACTCCCTTAGGAAGTTTTTCCTCATCTTGTGACATGATCATATAGTTACCATGCCCTATATCTTCATAGAGTATTTGTGCTTTTGGATCATCAGTCTTTTGCACAATGTATTTAGTCTATTTCTCAGGTAGAAACTTCTTCATTTTTCCATTGAACAGGATCAAAGCATGCAACCAATCCATCTGAATTTCACCTCCTACCTCCTTACAGAAATTTCTACTCAGCAACATCCCATATGAGGGAGGAATATCAGCTACTAGAATAGTGGCTAAGACCCTTTTCTCTGATCAGCAAAACATACTTGTGCATCTTTAATTCTTCCAAACAAAGGCACTTTTCTACTCTCCATAGAATAGCAAGAACCAAAGGCACGTGTTAGAGTCAATCATGAGATAATTTTGTAGGCATTACACTATCTAATGCTCCCGAGTCTATAACAAAATTATTGAGTTTATGGCTAGCTATGAGAAGAGTCACATAGAATGGTTCAATTTTCTCATTAGGGGAAGTGACTGCAGCCACAAGGCTTGGTTGAGGTGAGGAAGAGGGAGTGGGAAAAGGACCTTAGAAGTATTATATGAGGCTTTGGATTTGAAATTGACAAAGTTTACCATTTTATCAAAAGATTTTGGATGGGTTTGGTAAAAATCTTCCTCTGAAATTTGGATTTCGGTCTTTTTGAGGTGATTAATGATATCAAAAGATCTAAAGGTGGATGGGGAATCATTACTAGGAACTTGAGAGACTTTTTATTTATCAGTTTTAGGATTTGAAGGACAAGAATTTTGGAAACAAAGGAGGATTAGCATTACTCACCTTTTGAAGAATTTCAATGGTAAATTTCTCCGGGGGCTGAGAGAAATCTCAGGTGAGGAATCAGAAAAGATCTTGAGATAGCTAGAGAATCAGCTCTAGTGTTCCTTTCTCTTGGCACAGCTTCGATAGAGAAAACATCAAGAAACTCAATGGAATCCCAAAAAAGATTCTTATAATGCTTCAATCTCTTGTTCTTGACTTGATAAATATCTCTTACCTATTTCACAATCAACTCTACATCTCCATGAGCACAAAGATTATTCACTCCCATTTATTTTTCCATGATCAATCCAAGTATGAGTGCCTCATATTCAGTTGTATTGTTTGTATTTTCAAAATAGAGCTTGAAAGAAAAAGGATGAATCTTCCCTTCTGGAGAGATTAACACCACACCAGCTCAAAACCAGTAGAAGAGAAGCTTCCATCAAACTCTAGAGTCAAAATGCCATTGGGATCATGAATTCCCTTAGGAAGTTTTTCCTCATCTTCTGACATGATCATATAGTTACCATGGCATATATCCTCATAGAGTATCTTTGCTTTTGGATCATCAGTATTTTGCACAATGTACTCAGTTTGTTTCTCAAGTAGCAACTTCTTCATTTTTCCATTGACCGAGATCAAAGCATGTGACCAATCCATTTGAATTTCACCTCCTACCTCCTTACAGAAAATTTCTACTCAGCAACATCCCATATGAGGGAGGAATATCAGCTACCAAAATAGTGGCTAAGACCCTTTTCTCTAGAAAAGTAGCAAAAGCTACTTGTGCATCTTTAATTCTTCCAACCAAAGGAACTTTCCTACTCTCCATGGAATAACAGGAACCAAAGGCATGTGTTAGAGTCAGGCCCAAAGCATGAGCTACTTTTGTAGGCATTACATTGTCTGATGCTCCTAAGTCTATAACACAATTACTAGTTTATGGCCAGCTATGAGAAGAGTCACATAGAATGGTTCAATTTTCTCATTAGGGGAAGTGACTGTAGCCACAAGGCTTGATTGAGGTGAGGAAGAGGGAGTGGGAAAAAGACCTTTAGAAGTATTGGATGAGACTTTGGATTTGGAATTGACAAATTTTACCATTTTAGAAAAATCTTTTGGATGGGTTTGGTAAAACTTTTTTTCTGAGATTTGGGTTTTGGTCCTTTTGAGGTGATCAATGATATCAAAAGATCCAGAGGTGGATGGGGCATCATTGCTAGGAACTTGAGAGACTTTTGATTTATCAACTTTTAGGATTTGAAGGACAAGGAGTTTTGGAAACAGAAGTAGAAAGGAGGATTAGCATTACTCACCTTTTGTGTGGAGGTAGTGGGAATATGAGCTCCTCTTCTTGCAACCACTGGAATAGTTATAGGAAACTCCTTGGATTTCTTAGCAGGCTGCACCACTTTTTCTTTTTTGTTTGTTTTCTCCCAAGTCATAACAACATATGACTCACTATTCATATCTGCCACTCTTTCATCATATTCATCTTCATCATCCATACCTTCAGTGGTGAGGAAATGAACTTGAGATCCACCAAGCTCCTTCAGTTCTTCATCAACCTCTTCTTCTGGTTCTTCATAGAGTTCATTAAACTCCTCATCATCAGGTTCTTGAACTTCACAAGTTGCATTGACTGGAACCTTGATGGGTGGGCCTTCAATAGCCAATCTAGTCTGAGAAGAAGGCAAACGGTTCCTAGGCTGAAAATTCTTCCTTGGAATATCTTGGTAAGGAGTATGTTGAGCCAATTGTTTCTTGATAGCAATGAGATCATTTGCAAGCTTCTGTACTAACTGATCAGAATTGGCTCCAGGGGAAGAGGAAGAAGAAGATGCTTTAGATTTGGAGGATTCTCTTTTCAATTTACCAGACATGATTAAATCATCCTCAACACTGATAGCCAAATCTTGATCAACATCCAGAGTTGCAAGGTTAGCTCTCCTTAGTGCATAACTCACTTCAGGTAACTGGGCATTGAGGAAGAAGCACTTTTGGATTTGATCCATAGGATGAGTGTTCTGTGGAATTTTATGAATTAGCTTGTTGAATTTAGCCACAAACTCCCTCATGGGCTCAATGGTTCCTTCTTGATATGAGATATTTGAGCTAATAGAGCATGCACATCTTCAGCAGGTTTGAAACGTTGCTCAAACTGAGTTTTCATGGTATTCCAATTAGTGATTGACCCAACAGGAAGATGATAGAACCAATCAGTAGCATTGTCCTGCAATGTCTCCACAAAAATCCTGACAGAGACATCTTCATGTTCAACCCCAAGAATCCCACATGCAACAATGAAGGCTGCAATGTGTTCATCTGGATGAACCTTCCCATCACCTTGAAATTTGGGAAAACATTTCCTGTTACCCCTAGGTAACTCATGCAATGGTTGAGGAAGAGCAAGAGGCCCAACCCTTTGTCCCCAAGGCAAAGGTGCTGCCATCTTTGGAAAAATTGACTGAAGGGGAACTGAAACACCAACAAGTATCAAAGCATGAAGATTAGGACTGAGTTGTTCTTGAGGAATGCTATTCTTGGAATTTTGTCTTTAACAGGAGGTGTGCTTGTAGAACGAGTTCCTTTGTTCCTTCTTGCTGGAAGAAGAGAGAAGTTTTGTTGCTCCAGAAGTTGAAAATGGGAATCTTCAACCCTGAGAGCTTTCTTCCCATGTGTATATCATAGAGTCACCAGATAAAAAATGATCTTGAAGTTGTTCTTTTAGAAAGGGATATGTTTGAAATGAAATCCCCAATGGAGTCGCCAAAAACTTGTTGGGTTTTTAAATGGTACTTTAACAAACCACAGTCAGGGGACAACAAGTCCCTCCTCTTTAATGGGAGAGGTTCCCTTATTGAAAGCAAGCAACAAAACTTATATACAAATGTACAACTTTCAAAGTGTGGATTCCTGATACTTTGAAATGTTTTATGCCCAAAGATCATCAATACAAAAGAATGGAAGAACTAAGGAGATGAGAGAGGAAGAACATAACAATACTTTTAGGAAATATAGATAGCAGAGTATAACCTTATACGTATTGAGCCAGGGAGATGCAAAATAGAATCATTCACTTTCATAATAGATATAATTCCATAGACACAAAGTTCCAGAAATCATATAAACAAGAACACAAAGTTTCTTATCATAAAAGATGGATGATTCACAAATTTCAGACAAGGAAAGAAGGAATAGCAGAGGAAGAAAGGGAAAAACTTTTGTATTGATTACTTTTGAATCTATTACATCTACAGAGTACCAGGATCCAACCCTCAACAATGGCATGGAGAAGCCATTAAATAGCTTCCAAAAATGGTTACATTCAGTTACAAAAAATGATGAAACTGATTCAAGAAACCAACATCTGAACTTCTCTAATGCCTTACGCATTTCCAATGACAGAAAAACCATGATGCATCATATCACATCCATTCCTGTTTTGTAACTTCAAAACTTTGAATTTGAGCCATCCACGTGGAAGAGATTTGCTGAAGCGGGCCTGGGGGCACCTTTTGCATTTTATGATTTTTATAGAAATTGTGCATTTTAGACATTTTGGTCCACCCATCCACTTTTGATATAGGCATGACACCTGAATTTACTTGAGTGGAGATGGAGTTGCAGATCGCTTTTACAATTTTAACTCTTTTTAAAGAAAAGCTCACAAACTCAAAGTTCTCCACCGACCTGCCTCTCCACTTTGACTTTTCAATGCGGGCTCAAGACCCCAATGAAGTCATGGATCATTTTATAACTTTTAACTCTCTTTTTTGGGAATAAAAAAATTCCCAAATTTCTCTGACGGCCCACCTTCATGCTTTGACTTTCGATGCGGGCTCAACATTTGACTTTATCCCTTGGCATGAGTGGGGCCACATGTCACTTTATAACTTTATGCTCTTTTGGAAACAAAGGTAAAATTCCTAAAGTGTCCTGATAACCCACCTCTCCGCTTTTGAATTTTCAAAGCATCAAAACACAAAAAGGGCACACCTTTCCGCCACTGCTTGAAACATGGCCACATGTCCCTTTGCAGGCCTATTCTACATTTTTTGTTTTGAATAAGTCCCTATGTTTGGTGAAGGATTTATGTCTACCCTGGGACATGTGGAGGGATTCCCACTCATTCTGGGACTCTGTTTGGCCCTGACCTTCGGAGGTGCGTTGATTGGACACATGGAGAGCTGGTGCACATTTGAGACTTGCCTTTGGATTCACCCCCTGAAAAAGCGTCAAAGGAACATGTGGGTATTTCCACTGGTTCTTATTTCCATAGCAAATTCAATGGCTGGTTCTACCCCTTTTTGAATTCTTTGGGACCCTAGACACGTGGAGAGCTGGTGCTTGTTTGGGGAACTACCTTTGGCTTCAACCCCTAAAGGTGCACCGATGAGACATGTGGTGTTGTCTGCTAGCCTTAGAATTTTCAACGACTGATTTAAATTTTTGAGGCTCTGACCATGTGGAGGGTTGGTGCTCATTTGGGGTTTGTCCCTTGGGTCTCACTTTTGAAGTTACACCAATGAGGCACGTGGAGGCTTTTGCTAACCATGCCCTTCATTGTTAGATTTAGAATGTCGGCTCACATGACTGAACTGCCCCTTCTGATTTTATTTTATGTGGGGTCATGTTTGATCAATTTTTCCAAGGGGGAAAAGTTGGGATAAGAGGAACCAACTCAAAAAAATTTAAAATTGACTTGAAAAAGGAGGGGAGTTTTGAGGGTGACAACACATATGTAAAAAACATCACTAGGGTTTGTGATTATCCTGTGAAAATCACCAAATCATGAAAGTAGGTGTAGATACAAGATTGAATCTTTCCCCATGTTTGCACTAAGGGGGGAATGTTATGATATATAAGTTAGTGCTCAAATTGTTTGAGCTATTCATATTTACAGTGTGTTAAATATTTCTCACTAGTTGGTTAATTCACATAGGTAAGTGGTTATTTTGTTACACCCATAACACCTTGAACATGTTATTTGTTTGTATCACTTTCTATTTTTTAGGAAGTTGTTTTCCTATTGTAATGGCTATATAATTTCCAAATTTATTATACATGAATAAGAGAGAAGAAATTAGTTTCATTTGTGTTTAATCTATTGTTGTACCATCAACATTTTCAATTTGATTGAATTTATTAGGCCCTTAGATCCCTACATAAGTGGATTTTATGGGTGTGTATTCATGGGAAGCACCCCTCCACTTAATAAATAGATTTAATTAATCAATTTAAACTATAACCTAAAGTTGATATTAAATAAATAAAAATATTACATATTTTTATTTATTTAATTATAAACTAAATTTTATAACATAATAACACTTAAGAGGGGATTTGAATCCTACTTAAGATTAATGTTCTAGCACTCCCTCTTAATATTAACTAGGGTTTATATACCAACATTACCTATTTATACAACAATATTTGCAATCCTTAAAATAACGGAGGTTTATGTTAGTATATCACATTTGAAGTATTTATACACCTTCATCATGTTAAACTTACCTTTTGGTATAAAAATATTTGAAATCCATAAATCAAAAGTGATTATTTATGCTAAGCATGATTTGTGAGACTACATCTCACAATTTCCCATGGAAAATCTATACAAGCATCTCTAGGATCCTTTTATAAAGTATTGAAATCATTTACAACATGATACTTTATTACTAGACTACAAAGTAAAATTAGAGTGATAAGTTTACTAAGTTCATAAAAATATATTTTACAATGTTTTAAATTGGAGCAGAAGTATAGAGGTGAATAAAAAAACACATGGCCAACCATTAGGAGATTGCATTTTTATGCACACTCCCCCTCAATGGAAACTGTGAAAGGCCAAACATTGCATGAAAATTACAGAGCTTCATGACACATAATTGATTAGTAATATGTATGCAACTTGATCTTCAATAGGATAAAACTAGATATTTTTATTACTGGATAGTACCTTCTATCGAATGAATTGTATATGAATATCTATATCCTTTTTTCTCTAGTGTTGAACTAGATTATTAGCTAGAGAAACATAAATTTGAATATCACTTAAAATATTACTACTTCCTTTAACTTTCATGTGAATTTATTTCAACAACCACTTTAGCCACATGTTTTCTTTCACTACTTCCATTGAATTTTTATATTCTGCCTCATTAGAAGAGATGAATACTATCGACTACTTTCTTCTTCTCTAAGTAATGATATTTATAACAAAATTGAACACGTATCCAGTTGTATTTTTTCTATCAATTACATCACCAACATGGTCATAACCACAATATCTATATAAATATGCATTATTAGAAAAAGTACAATGTAAACCCAAATTTATTGTTCATATAATATATTTTAATATTCTTTTTTCTAACTCCCAATGAGCTTGATATGGTTCTTGCATGAAATTCAATACCTACTACATATACAATATTAGGTCTAGTGATTGTAAGATAAATTAAACTACTTGCAAGTTACCTATAAAGAGTAGGATTAGCTTTTCCAGATGTAGGTTTATGTTCAAGATTACAACCAACTTCAATAGGAATAAAAATTTATTTAAAATATACCATATTAAACCTTTTAAGAAATTTAGTAGCATATTATGATTGAGATACTGTAATAGAATGTTTATCTTGAATAATTTCCATGCCTAAAAAAGAAGCAATAAATCTAAATCATTCATTTCAAAGTACGATTTCAATTTAGAAATTTAACTATTTGAGTTGCTAGTAATAATAAAATCATCAACATATAATACAATAAGAATAATCTGATTATTTTCAATTTTAACAAAAATATCATTATCGGATGAACAATTATTGAAACCAATATCTTTAAAAAACTGTTTATTTTTTACATATCAAGCTCTAGGAGCTTGTTTTAAATTTTTAGTTTACACAAAAAAATTTCTTCTCCATGTTCCTGAAAACCTTTAGGTTGGGTCATGTAAATTTATTATTTTAAATCACTATTTAGGAGTGCATTATTAATGTCCATCTAGTGGATTTCCCAGCCATATTACAGAAGGTAAGGCAATAACAATCCTAACTAGTAATCATTTTTACAATAGGATGCAAAGTGGGGGTCTGGGGGTGGCAGTTGATATCAAAGTCAACTTTGAGTAAACCAACAAGCTAATAACCTATGATTTGAACTTATCAATATTTCCATTGGCCTTATATTTGATTATAATAAAGCCACCTAGAGGAAAAAATACTACAATTTTCCCAAGGATGAACAAGATCCCAAGTTTGATTTTCTAATTAAGGCAGAATGGTTCAACATTTCATGGACTTCTACCCATATTTCGTTTTGATTAAAAGTACATCTTTGAAATATTGATGGCGTTCACGTCGAAAACATACATAGTAATTAAGCAAGATATGTCTGATGGATTCTATTCATTTTACTAAGTTTATTATTATTACGCAGTTTTGAAGAAGATAAATGAGCCCATTTAGGTCTTTTAGTTATAAAGGATACAAGAAGAGACTCTCTTTCAATTATAACATCATAATTACAATCTATTTCATTTTCAAAATCATCATTAATCAAGATCATTTATTTTCTAATTCATTAGGATTCATCATAAAAAAACACAAATAGAAATGAAGAAAATACAAAAATATTTTGATCTAAGGATTTTGACATTCATATTCTAAATAACTTCACGAGATTTTAGGATCATAAATCCTTAGAATGATTTGTTTTACCTCCATAGCCTACAAATATGCACTTGATATGAATTTTAATCTCAAATTATTCCTTTTAGCTTTAGGAATGTCAAGATAGAGGATCAACACTTCTAAATTTCTTAGATGAGATACGTTAAGTTTCTTATTAGTCCACTTTTCTAAAGAGTAGATTGAAAGGGATTTAGTGGGGACTCTGTTCAAAAAAAGTGAACAATAATATGAGCGGCCGTTGAATCAACCACGTCTGTAAATATTTTACGCACTTATAAACAAAGGTTTTGCCCATTTATCAAGAATGTGATCGATATGATATCAACTAGTTTGATACATCCATCTAAGGATAAACATGCAGAAGGCATTTCCCATAAGTATTCCAATATTCAATACATAATAAAGGTGGGAAATTCTCGAGGGGAATAAATTCTCCTCATTTATATATTTTAAGTTTAATGTTTACGATTAAAAAATTATTAAGATTTAGATTAAATATTCTAAGTCTTTTTAAAAATACCAACTAAACTGATAGATAACATCCCATCTTGCAAGAATAACCAAATCAATGATTTAGTGCAATCAACATACAAGGAGAACCATCCTTAGGTTTTAGTAAGAAAATCCTAGTAAGGGACAGCATTCCATGAGGTTTTAGGTTTTCTTCATCAAGAATAACTGGAAGGAAGATTTTTTGCAGATATCTTACCATGCATAAGGCACCTCTTCACATGTTTCATGGGAATGAGAGATAGGTGGTTGACAAAAAAAAAGGTTAAGATGAGACATGTCATACATGCTCCTAAAAATTATCATGACTTCTAATCTATTCATGACACATGAACTAAATGTCATATATCTTTTGATTATGACAAAATGAAGATTTAGCATTCTTGTAAAACTCTAATTCTCAATCATATTTAAGCCATTAATTTCTCATATGCCCTCAAAAATAAGTAACATCTAACTCGTTTTCTCACTCAACTCATCGTTCTTCTTTACTTAGACATAGGGATGCACAAAATATTTCTTTCATGAGTTATACTGCGACCTTCATATAAAATTCATTTTCAGCTTACATACACTTAAAACTTCATGGTAATCAAGACCTCTTGGACACCTCTAGCTCTATCCCTTGATATCTCAACATCGAGAATGGACTGATCACCAAGACAGATTGGCATAAAACTACCTTGTCATTGATATACATGTCTCAAAAACATCACATCATATAGGTCATGTACATAGATGCACTCACTGATCTAACATCTCGGTCATTTTCTTTGGCAGTAAAAAATGCAATATATAATCACCTGAAAACTACATTGGAATCCATCACCAAATCATTTAAATCTTTTTTTCTTTTGATATCCCAATTAGGTTCAATTTATATCATTGAAATTTGGACTTATTTTTGTTTACCCTACACACACTAGGTATACATGCATAACATTACACACAATTGTGACATGTCTTCCATCAACAACTATCCTTATTACAAGTGCAAAAACCTTTCAAGATTTATTTTCTTTATTAGACCTCTTATAATCATTTCCATGCCTAAACTAGCTATGCATGATCATGTTCACACCTTGAAACCACCTTGAGAATAAGTATTGTCCTGACTGAGAAGTGCCTCAAAAACCAATCTTCTTTGAATCAAAGTTTAACACGAATTTATCTTCTCGAATAAGGAGAGAAATAAGAATAGATAAGTCTATAATATATTATTCATTTTGATATTTTTAGTTTAATATAGAAATAAATTTCCTAAAATTTTCATGGATGTTCATTTGAATGATAAATTTTAATATTTTTTCATGAATCAAATCACAGTTACATCCATCTAATTACAATTTAATATTTTTAATTTTTGCTAGAAAATTAACCACTATTTTGTCTCCCTTCATGGGAGTTTTCATTAACTCAAGAATTTTTATTTTTTTTAAAGGAGAATACCTTTGTGCATTGATTCTAATAGGTTCCAAGCTTCTTTCATACTTTTTTTGGTTTCGAATTTATATAAGAAAATTGTCTTGCATGCTTCACAATATATTGAACAAGCCTAGAATTCACCAGATTATACCCTAGATGCATTGGCACATCACCCAGCCTAGACTGAGAACTAAACCGAAGCATGCAAAGGTACCAGGTCCCTCTTTAGGGTTGTTGTAGCAGAATACTAACATGATGAAGACTTAAAGCATATGGATCCATAACTAATACATCATTATATAGTGCATGAAAGATCTAGATCTAGGAAAGAATAGGTTTAAAAAATAATCATGATAGAAATAAGAACATGCACTACCCAATTACACACAGGAATAACACTTAGGTTCATTCAATATCTTCCATCTCTTAATTATCACAATAACACAGAAGCTTCTTACAATACTGGCAATCTATGCCGATGCGCGCATGGATCTGATACGGTAATCCAAAAACATGTACACTATGTTATCTATCTTTCCATATCCATCATCTCCTACTAGGTAATTCACTACATATATATAGGGTGGGGACTTTCCCTTCACCACTTATCTATTCCAAAAATAGGCCGCATGCTATTAATAGCCACATGTCATTTTCATGCATAGCCACACATGCAAGTGTGTTATCTATAGACTACTGATAGTTAACTGAGGTGACAATCCTATTCTTAGACTGTCTCCATGCAAAAGTGCTCTGAATCTGATCCTCCAGAAATAGACAATGCGTGGCACGCACGTCTCTGCATCATTGGTGTGTTCTACACGCCATCTTCTAAAAATAGATCTTCATGCCCAAAAATGGCTAAGTCCTGAAAACTGAACTTTTGTTCCATGCATGCATTCTTCCTATCCATTCACACCTTTGCATATGACTTGCTTTCCCACATGGACTTCTTGTGTGCTTTCTCTGTCAAGTGTTCTTTGATCAACATTACCCCACACTAATTTCATTGTCACCCTGACAATGGGTATCTCCAAAAACTGAAGTAAAGAATAGAAGAATGGAAAGAATGGAAAGAATGAATGAATGTATGAAAGAATGTTTTACCCTGCAGTCTCTTCTTCAACCTGAACAACTAATTCAGGATATTCCTATTTTATTTCAGCCTCCAAGGTCTACCATTCAGTGAGTGCTTGTTCTACTTTTTCTGGAATGTCCACAACAATGGACTCCAATTCATCCCTCGCAATCTCCCCTTTTTCATTTTGCAAGACTAACACAATGCTGGACATTGAGGTCATTCTTCCCTCTAGAAAATCCATCTTCTGCGCAATGAGCTTCCCAAGCTCTTCCAGCCGAGTCTTGTGCTAGGCTCTTGTGTTGCTGTCAGGGCCTCATGCTTCTGCTTAACCATTGACAATATTTCTATGTGGCCCAATGTTTCATCCTTCATTGCTCTCTGGACCTCATTGTTTTCTTCTAGGGTATTTATGTTGATAAGCACCTCTGGAGCTATGCAGATGTTTAAAGCCTGGTCTACTTTCTTCAATTCTTCTTATAGCACTTGCAGCAGCCCTTCATAGGATGTAATCTTTTGCATCACTGAAGCTTTCTCTCATTTTGCCTCTTGTTCTGGATCCCTTGGTGCTGGCATGTGCAGAGGTTCATCTTCAAGTACCAGGTCCACCAAATTTCCTACATAATGTATCACTGAGGGAAACATCTGTGGTACCTTGGTCTCCAAGTGTGGCCTAGCTCTTATGACATTATCACCAATCTCCTCTGCGATGCTGATAAATACAACGTTCTTCTTCTACACTAAGTCCCTCTCTTGCATTAGGCACACTATTTCTCCATCCTTTGTTTTAATCTCCTCTCTGAGCACTCTAATTGTGGTAGCTTTGTCCATATTTCACCTTTCCACCTCTGTTGATACTTTAACCAATGCATTAATTTCCTGTTCATTTGACATGATAGTAGGCTTTACTGTCATGTGTCTCACCTGAGGTGTCTTCTTCAACCTCCGTGATATGCATGACTCCTCACATACATCAAAATCTATCTCATCCATGTGTGTGTGCATGGACCATGACAACTACTTCCTCGTGCACACTGTGGCCATATCTTCATCCATGAGCTCCCAGCCATATAAGTCTTTTTGTGTCAGTGTGCTCTGGAAATGGGTGTGGAAAATTTATCCTGTCCTCTGCATAGCCCATAGCTGGTGGAATGTGCTCTCCACTCATTCTTCTAGACCATTGCTGCTTAGGGACTTTAGCTTCCAAATTTGGGACTTGTGTCTCCATGTCCTGAGTAGTCTCTGTAGCTGTCTCCTCTGTTCCCTTTTCTTCCTCTCCTCTTTCCCTCGATTCCTCATCCTTTTGTTCTTCTATGTTCTCTGGAAGTGTAGGAGAATTAGGCACGCTTTCCTCTGACTCTTCCACCTCCTCATTCAACTTCAGTTTCCTCCTTCTTTGCACGGTTGCCTCCTTCTGTGGAGAGAGTCTGGGTGATCTGTGCACCATTTGTGGAGTAGCACCTTGGGTCCTTGTTCTCCTGAACACCCTCTTAAATCTGTGCTCCCCTTGGACTACATTCAAGTCCTCATCATCCCCCTCTTGTGGCTGAGGTGGTGTAGTGGCGCTCAGCTTCATCCTTATTCGTAGGATGTCTTCTACCTCTATGCTCCAAACCACCACTATCTTCACACTCATCCTCCTCATCCTCCACTTCAATTGGCTCTGTGGGCTTAGGCACTGGGATGTTCTCCATTGTATGTTTTCCCTTTGGTGGTGCTGGAAGTGTGAACTCATCTTCCACATACTTGTTATTCTCCATCTTTGGCTTTAGTTGGAGATACACCAGCGCTGCTCCAATATCTCCCACCACCAAACTTATTGGTTTAATGCTCAATACATCTGAAATGAGTCTTTCAACATATGCACCCTACCCTGGATACACATATTTCTTCCTTAGTGTGTGGTAGTCACAATCTACCTTATCTGCATTGAATGTCAGTCACCACGCATCTGTAAACCTATGTATTGAGGCTTGGAAGTACCTTGTTGTGAATGCATATGGAAACTTACACCAAGGGTTCCATGCTCCATCTTTCATGGAAAACTACACTATACAGAAATGTTGGTATACAGACAAACTGAACTGCCTTTCCAACCACCAAAGGCAAGTCCTTGGGGATGTGCCATTCTTCCTCAAAATCCACACAGGAGCCTATCATTCCACTTCTCAGCTCATTGCTAAACCTTATTCTGTCATGGATCCCTCACACAAGTACTTCTTGAAGCATTCTATAGGTGATTTTTGTTCCATTGGATACTCCCATACCTTCTCCTTCGGTCCATCAGGTACTCCAATCTCCATGAACACCAGTGATAACAGAACAACTCCAAAGCTGATCTTTCCTCCTGTGCACACTTCCTCAACAATTTTCTCTACAATATAACGCAAAATGTTGTAGACTACTCCTTCAGACATCTTTTTGGCAATGTGCAACCACATGGTGTTCACTTGTGACCACCTTTCCTGGTCATTTAGCTTTGTAACAAGATGCGTGGCCACTTGCACAACTGGATACTTCTTCAGTTTTTCGATGTCCATACCACGCAGACCCTTTGTATACCCCAACTCCTTTCTGGTCTCCAATATTATGGTTTTTTCTGTCAGATCATCTCACAAATTTGTCTCCTGTGCCTTTCAACCCCGTTACCGTGGAGATGAGCATGGCTGAAATTCTGACTCTGTGACCTGCAAAGTAGAAAAATTCCTCGTGCACTCTACTCATGAGCCATTGGTACAAGGGCTCATATTTCCCATAGTAAGGGAGCTCATATAGTTGGTAAACTCCTATCCTCTACAAGAGCTTCTCACCAGCATCATCATACAACTGGGCATGTCTTCCATCGATGCATTTATTTGTCTTCGTGTTCAGCAATGCGTCAAGCTCCTTCTTATTCTCTATGGTACGGTGATTGTACTCACTCACTTTGCTTTTCGCTATGTGTGAATCCCACTCTTGGCTGACTATGATGCCCTCTGGATATTGCATTTCAGAAAAATTACTTTCTAGAGCCATCTCTTCTTCTTCTTCTACCACCTTCTTCTTTCCCTTCACTCCTGTTGCAACTACTTTCTTGGGTGCCATTTCTACCTTGCAATCCTTTGTAGATCCTTTCCACTCAAATTTTGCAAGGTGCGAAGAAAACCCTAGTTTGATTCAGCATGCCCTAGGTGAAATTATGTGCCCTAGCTCATCTCTGTCACCTTGCTTCACTCAAACCCTTCACCATCGGGGACACAAGCTTCTTCTGCACACAGATCTCTTTGTCACGACTGGTTACACACCTTTCACACCTTAAAATGATCACTCAACTCTTCACACTTAGCTTCTTTCAAATACTCTTAATCGCAATGGTAAAAATGAACTTGCATCCCATCCTTATATAGATTTTCAAATTTTGATACATTCATTGCTCCTTCACCTACCAAATAATCTCTCATTAATTGACCAATTCCATCCTTTCCATTCGTTACATCCTTGTGCCCTATTTATAACCTTCTAGCGCACCTTCCTACCCTCTGATCATAGACTTCTCTTCAGTGCACGTCCTTGCACCTGAGTACCTCATCACTGTACCTTATCCTGGTAGTTATCATGGCCTCTACTTACCTCATGTTATACTGTCCTTCATTCATCTCCATCCTTGGTCACTTTTGAGAAGCAATCTTTTTACTTTGACTTAAACACCCATAGCAGCTTATTCCTTTCACCTTTCAATTCCCACAATCTTGTACCTGGATATCAACAACCACCCCACACTAAAAGGATGTGCAGTCCTCTGCGCATAAACATGCTTCATGTAGTAATTAGCTTCATGCACGCAAGCACGCTTATTACACAACAACAACAACTAAATTGACAAAGCATAGCGAAAAATGAAGGAAATACATTCAAGAAATACATAATGGAAACCTAATCTAAATGGCAATACTACCTTATTACAAACACCAAGAAGACTTATTTATAGTAGGGCTTCAGCCTACTCCCGTTGAAGTAACCGGGTAGCCATGTTCCATCTAGTGCTTCTAACTGGAAAGCACCTGTTTCAAGGATGTAAGTAATAACATACGGCCCTAACCAATGTACCTTAAGTTTTCCTGGATGGCACAAGAACTTAGAGTCATAAAGAAGTACCATTTGTCCAATCTCAAACTTCTTATCCCTTATGTTTCTGTCATGCCATGCTTTCTTCCTGGCCTTTTCCTACTTCTGACTCCATCGTGCTATGGCTCGTCACTCATCCAGTTGAATCATCTTCTCAATACGCTCTTCTAAAGCCTGCTCATCAGCTAGACCTCCAGTGCACACAATGCGCAAAGAAGGTAACATAAATTCTATAGGGAGAATGGCTTCTGTGCCAAACACCAACTGAAATGGTGTGGCTTTGTTCAATCTCTTGTAAGTTGTTCTATATGCCCAAAGAACAGCTGACACTTTATCATCCCAATCCTTTCTTCCAACATCACAAATTTTTGTCAATGTCTGGCTCAAAATCTTGTTGAAAGCCTCAGCAGTTCCATTTTCCTGAGGATGATAGGGTGTAGTCTTATGGTGTGCAACCATAAACTCATCTAATAGGATCCTGATTGTCTCATTCAAAAAGTGTGTACCCCTATCACTTGTCAAGCTTAAAGGACATCCATATCTTGTAAGAACATTCTCCCATAGAAACCTAGCTGTTGTAGCCACTGTACAGTCCTTCGTAGGTGTTGCTTCTGCCCACCATGTGAGATAATATGTACAAGTAATGATATAGCGTGACCCAGTCCTGCGCGCGACTGGCGAAATAGGTCCTACAAAGTCAATGGCCCATTTCTCAAATGGTTTAACACTAGTAATTGGTCTCAAAGGCATCTCATCTCTTTTCCTAGTTTACCTAGATGCTGACAATGGTCACACACTTTGTAATATGCTTTACAATCTTTATACAATGTCTCCCACCATAATCCAACAAGTAGGATCTTTCAGGTAGTTGCATCACCTGCATAGTGGCCTCCTGCAATACCACCATGGGCTTCTTCCATAATATCCTTGCGCTCATGCTCTAATACACAACGACATAATACTTCATCTCTACCTAACTTGTAGAGGTCACCACTGATTAACATAAATGGTGTCATGCGTATAGCAAGTTGTTTCTTTTCTAATGCCTTCATTCCTTCTGGTGCCACACCAGTCCATAGAAAGACAACAATGTCTTCTAATTCTGATGGTGCATGTTGTAACCTATATAACTGTGCATCTGGCATGGTTTCTTCAATTGTCTGTGCTTCTTCTCCTGAGTGAATTCTAGACAAGTGGTCTGGTCCAGAGTTACTTTTCCCTGGCTTCACCACAACTGTGAAGTCAAACTCTTGAAATAGGAGTACCCATCTGCATATGCGCCCTTGTAAGATGGGTTTGTTCACCAAATACTTCAATGCCATGTGATCTGTATAAAACACAAATGGTGTTGCTAACAAGTACTGTCAAAACTTGTGCAATGCATAGATCATTGACAAAGCTTCGCACTCTATAGTTGTATAATTCTGTTCAGCAGGAGTCAGCTTCCTACTAGCAAAAAAAATTGGATGATCTACAATACCTTCACCAGGTTGAGCTAACACAGTGCCAATGGCCATGCCAGAGGTCCACATGCACATGAAATGGTTTATTCCATGAGGGAAAACGTAGAATGGGCGCGGTAGTAAGTTTCTCCTTTAATATCTCAAACGCACGCTGCTGCGGTTCTCCCCAATAAAATGTACCTTTCCCTTTTAGTAATTCTTCCAAGGGTGCAACAAACTTTGGCATACCCTTTGATGAACTTCTGATAATATCCTGTGTGACCCAAAAATCCATGCACCTCACTTTGACTGGTAGGCACTTCCAGGCCTAGAATGACTGCAACCTTAGCTGGATCAACCAACAAACCTTCCTTGTAGATTATATGTCCTAACAGTATTCCAAAAGGTGTAGCAAATATGCACTTCTTGATGTTCAAAGAGATACTCAATTGTTTGCATCATTCAAACATTAAGCGCAGATTGTCACAATGATCTTTCACAAGCCCATATACTGTCCAATCATCTAGATAAACCTGTAAGAAGTTGTGAATAAAATCTTTGAATGCCTGAACAACTATCCACGAGAATACAACAGGCACATTTTTCAGTCCAAAAGGCATCACAGTATAGGCAAAACTGCCCCATTCAGTAGTAAAGTTATCTTTTCTTAATCCTTCTGAGCAATCCTAACCTGATGATACCCAAAAAACCCATCTGTGAAAGAATATATTTTGCCCTGCAACTCCTTCTAGTATTTCCTCAGTAAATGGCGTAGGGAATGGATCTGTGACACATGCAGCATTCAGCTCCCTGTAGTCCACACATATTCTAATTCGTCCATCCTTCTTGATACTGATCACCATTGGACTAACCCATTCTGACTCATCAAGGGGCTTGATAATTCCAGATTTCAACATGTTATCAATCTCTTCTTTGACCTTTTCACATAAATTGGGGTTCATTCTGTAAGGCCTCTTTCTAACTGGGCATGCACCATCCTTAAGCTTTATCTTCATTTCCCCAAGTGATTCATGCATGCCTTTAAGTTCATGATACCCTCGAGGGAATAAGTCCTGATAATCCCTGAGTAACTCAATGATCTTTTCCACTTCCAATTCTGACCAATAGTCTCCAATTATGACCTCCTTAGGCTCAGCCTCCGAACCTATATTGACCTTCTTTGTCTTCATGGGTTCATGATAGGCACGCGTATATCCTTTGTCTGCACTATCCAAGACCTCGCGCACCCCTTGTGAATGTTCAATATCTAGGTTCTCAACTTCCTCATCATCCACGATGTAAACCATCTTTCCTTTCTCTTTCTCAAGGCAAGCACATTCAAGTAGTATGGAGTCCATTTCTTCTTCCTTTTCAAAATGCACTCTGGAATCTGTCTCACCAAATAATTCCTGAATATGCTCTTCTACCTTTGCACTATCTCCCATTATTCTTAAGGTTTTAAAAAATTTTTAATGCCTTCTTCATGTAGAGCACCAAATGTCTTTCAAGTGAAAGGTTGGACATTCCTAAATTGATTCCTTTGCCAATTCCCATAGTGTCTTCAATGCGTCTTCAAATTTTTAATGAATTTTAGCCTTGTACAGTAGAGGCAATTAGTTGCACCCAAAGTGAAGGTGCAATGCTTCTATTCCAAAGTAGTCAAAGTCTTTTCTAGAATGTGATGTTCCAAAGTTTTGATCACAATGATAATTGTGCAGATCTATTAGTAAAGGTAGAGGCGCGGACAATTATGCACCTAGATAGATAGGGCGTAATCCAATCTCCTCCTTTCTATAAGCAATCTTGTCCAAAAAACCCACAGTCGGGAAGCATGATGTTCCACTAACAATTTTCTTCCTTCTGATCCAATGTTCAATCGACTAAAGTAAAGTTTGAGGGCCTGATCATTTGCAATTTGAAGACACTTTGGCCTAAAACCTATAGCATGCAAAGGAGAGATCTTTGCACCATTTTTACCTCTGCCGCCATGACTCCATCGTGTAGGACCATGAGAATTTATCAGAAGAACATAGAGCAAGGGAAGCCCATTGGTCGGTTCGAAAATTTTGCTTTTTTAATAATAAGGGCTCATTGAGTGGGTAAAATGAATATTTACTTCTAAAAGGCTCGATTGTTGGATCTAATGTAGGGCTTCAGCATTTGAAGGAAAGTTGGGACAATTGGGACTCGTGGCATGCCCTAGCCGAAAGCCGAAATTATCACCATTATGAACCTCACCACGTTTTATCGGCACAAATGATGGAATTCCCATTCTTTGTCTTGGATTTCTTGTTTTTGTCCCATGTAATAGCAGCACTGGGACATCTGACCTGAATGGTTTACTAAGTTTTGTGTAAATTATCAAACCCAAATTGCCAATCAAATTGAAGTGTGACACTTCTTATGGGAGAAAGCCAGGAATCAAAGGGTAAAACTTTCAAGCATTTGACCTCTGAATTAAATAGTGGTGTCCAAGGGTTTAAGGGCCACAAGGAGAATTTCAAAGATTCAGTCTACAAAGGTGTGCTCAAAAGAATATTCACCTTTTCAGTGAATGAGTGTGCATATGGCACTTCATCCAAGTTGAGCACAGGGAAACTTTGAAATATTTTTCTTTGCATGATGTATATTTGTTACCTGTTTTCCATGCAAAAAGGGATCCTTTAAATCTGTAAATGGAATCCGGTTGTAAATTTGAAGTAATCAAATACAAAGCTCAGGATTTCTTTCTTATTATCAACGGAAAGCTTTGAATTTCTCTCTCTTCGCTCGATTCCAAAAACATTTGTATTCATTCATAGAAACTTTGGTTTTGGTCATTGAATTTTAGAGATCTGATTGAGAAAAAATCTAATTTGCAAGGTGAATTTATCAGGAAATGACGCTTCAACATTTTCTTTAATGCAAAATAGTGGACCGCTTCTGTTTTCAAAAGCATTGTTGTTTTTATGTTCCTTTTAATTCTGGGAGTTCAACCACTGATATCTAAATGTGATCATAGAATTTTTACAGGTCGATATCAGGGTCGCAAACTCTTTGTAATAATCTGATTCTTCATAACTTTTTCCTGCAGGAGAATTTCAATTCAACCAATGTCGAAAATTTTCAATTTGGCTTTTGCTCCCCTAACTTGGTTACAAATTTGTTTTCTGAAACCTCACCATTGGAAACTAAACGACTCTGAATGCTCTTCAAGTAATGTATCTTTCAATGAAAAGTTTGGACAAGTATCAACATTCTGTGGAATTCTTAGTGTGTGGGGTTCATTTTTCATCCTTTCTAACTGGGCGTGCACTATCCTTAAGTTTTGTTATCTTGGAAGGGATTTATGCAAATTTGAGGTCTGTGAGGCACCCTCAAGGGAATAAGTTGTGATGCCTCTTGTAGGATCCTCGAATGCATCACTTCTATTGGACCAAGTTTATTTTTATGCATGTTCTCAAATATTCTCATTGGCAATGTGAATTTTGCATTCCATGGTTGTTGAGTTCAAAGGCATATATATTTCTGTGCATTCTATCCAATACCTTTTCCCCTTTGAATGGAATATCCAGGTTCTCAGTTTTCAGATTCATCACACGGATGAAACCATGCGGGCCAATGTTTTCTTTCTGCAAGGCAAGATAGTATGGTCAACCTAGTATGGATCCATTTCTTCTTCCTTTTGCAAAAAACACATGGAATCTGTCTCACCAAATAATTCATGAATATGCTCTTCTTCCTTTGCACTATCTCCCATAGTTAAGCACTTGAAAATTTTAATACTTCTTCTACTGGAGGTTTAGTCGAAAAAGTAGTCAAAGGTCTAGATCATTCCTGCAGTCAAATTCTACCAATTCCCAGTCTCTCGATGTAGTTCTACATATACATACCAGGCATGTGCATCCTTGTAGAGTAGAGTACAATCTATGCACCCAGAGTGAAGGTGGTAATGCTTCCTGTCCCATTGTCCAGAGTATCTCACACTATTGAATGTGATGCTGAACAGGTTGATCACCATTATAAGTGCAGATCTGCGTAGGTGCATTGCTCCTTAAAAACCTAGTAGATAGGGTGATTCCAATCTCCTCCCATTTATAAGATTATCTCTGTGGACTACCCACCAGCAAATTGTTGTCCCACATTAGGTATACACTAACATATCTCTTCTCTTAATTTGATCTGTCCACTGTGCTTCCATGGCTTTCAAAAATACAGGAAGATCTTCTTCCCCTGTATAGCAAGGTACTTCGCTACCTATCCGTCGAATAGAATGAAGTCCATTCTTGTGTGCAACCACACTTTTTACCTCACACCCTACTAGTTCATATGTACCATGAGCCCAATTGTCACAAGAAATACTCATAGTATCACTAATAGAATGAGAATCCTCCCACTGTAGGATGCCTTCCTTTGATGGCTCATTGACCTCTGGGTCCTGAATAACACGTACATAGATTTTGTTTAAGTCCTCCTCACTTAGAGGCTCAACATATGGTGTAGACATCCCATCTGTCAAAGGTATCACAACCCTTTCCTCCTTGTTCTCAAAGCTGATATACCCCTTATTGAATCTCAAGTCAGCATTATTCACATAACACCAAGGGCATCCAAGCAAGGTTGGAAAATTGTCTGCTTCTGCAAGTGCTAATACCTCAAAATCCCCAGTGAACTTGGCCCCTTGTATGGTTATAGATGCATCCTTCAAAACTCCTATGGGAGTGGCCTTAGTCTGGTTTGCCATAAACAACACATTAGATGATGGCTGGTAATGGAGGCCTCCCCATTTGTACCCATGCATCTAATGTAAGCACATTTACTTCCGCACCTGTATCAATCAATATGTTGCTCAGTAGCCATCCATCCACAACAACATTCAGAGTAATTTCCTTGTCATAGTCAATGCTATCAGGGGGAAGATTTGCATGCAGGATCTTCTGTCTGGTCTCAATACTTGTGCGTGGAGTGTTCCCTTTTAACCAACTTCCTAATAGTGGAATGATGTTCTCCTGGCACAACATTTTACACACTTCTCTCAGATCATCGATATCAGTTTAGACTGTCTCTGATGCTTTCTTCTGCTCCTTTAAGTATTGTATCTCACCTTGAAGATTCCTTAGCACTTCCATGGTATCTTGATAAACTTCCTTCTGATGAGCAGGATCTGGGTACCTTGCATGCAAAACCTCCTCCTTGGTGATCATAGGCTTCTGGTGCAATGCCTCTCTTGTGCGCGCCGCTTCAGCTCGTGTAGTAATCTTCACTGTTAATGCCTCAGGTCCTGGTGCTATCTTGGGCATCCACTGATCTTCTACCGCACACTAGATTCTAACCATCCTAGTGCCTTTGTTTTCTTGCTTATGTTGCTTACTCAGATGCTCATATAAGTCCAGGCACTCTTCATAGCTATGGTTCTTTCCACAGAAAGAACATGCAATATTCTGAGGACATTCACACCTATAGTGGTCAGGAGATCCACACGTATAACATGTTCCATGAGGGAACTCACCTCTTCCTCCACCACGGCCTCATCCTCCATATCCACCATGATATCCACGTCCTCTTCCATGACCTCCTTCAAAATGCCCCTCATTCCTGTCATAGCACGTTTGATTATGATCCCTGATCCTGGTGCTCATTCTTACCCTTAGAATTATCTGTTACACTTGTCTATCATACCCCAATGTCTATAGCATCCTGGATCTGACCAATCAACCAAAAATCCTCAGTATCATGGGTCTTGGACCTACAAATCTTTCAAAAACAAGATACATTCTTCCTTATCATGCGTTGTAACAAAGGACAGTGACTAGCATCATGATTCAAATGACAGATCTCACAGTCTAATAGTAATGAGCATATAGATCTATGAGGGAAACTATCCTTGGTGTGACCTTCCACTTCACAATCTGTACACCAAATCCCTAAGCATCTTTCATGGGCTGAATTTTTTGATAGCTTCTCTAACTGTTTTGTCATAGCTGTAATCTGTGCCTCTAAGAATGGACTAACACCAGTGTCAATGCTCCCAACTGCCTCAGCACACAAAGCTACTTCCAGTGCTTCACACAAATCAGTGTATGTCTTATGTGACAGTTGCTCTTCTGAATGGTGTAATCAATCCACCAATGAACCATTGTGCATGTTGGCTTGCATGAATATCATAAGAAAGCTTAGATAGGAGTGTTTTAAAATGGGCATCATACTCACGTACACTCTCAGTAGTGCCTTGCTTGATATCCTTGAGCATGCTTATACTCTTCTGCTCAAATTCTGGGATATAGAACTCTTTCAAGAAAGCATCCTTCAATGCTGCATAATCCATGCAAGTTTGATCAGGGTCAAACTTCCTATACCAGTTGTGTGCACGTCCCTGTAATGTAGTAGCAAATTGACTTGCCTTACACTCAGAAGCCATGATCCCTTTCACGCGCCACAATATTTCACACATGTGCACATGCTCAACAACATCCTCTATGCCTCTATACTCCAGAAGATGAAGAGACATCTCCATATAAATATTTTGGGGTTGGTACGGACCTTGCCCACCTGATCCAGAACCTCATGTGTTTCCCCTACCTCTAGAACCATCATAACCACCAGAAACTAGAACCACCTATACCTCCTGATCCTCCACCTGTAGCTGGAATAGGACCTGTAGATGTACTCCCCTGTGCTCTGACAGTAGTACTATACTGAACCCCTACAGTCTGTGTGGTAGTTCCACTTCCAGAGGTGAATCCAACATTTGGCGCACTTACATTCTATGCAGATGATGTGCCTAAAAATGTTCCTCCAAATAACATTGAAGTCATCTATCCTGCCATTGATGTACTTGCTCTCTGACTTACTCCAATTCTCCTATTTCCCAAATTCACTTGTTGATTACTTATCATACTAGATACTGGAAAACCAAGTGCAAGGGCTAGGTCACCAGGTGGATTAAGATGCACACCCATGGCCTAGGTAGTCTTTGCTGGCACTTCTGTGTGAGGCCAAGGGGGATCTCTGTCATGCTTTCCAAGATGGGGGAGTTCCTGATGCTCTGGCTCCACATCTTCTACGTGAGCTTCAAATCCTTCATGAGCCATCTCTCTCCTCAATGCCATACTTTCTACAATGGTACACTACTTCTCTATCTCCCTCTTGCATGCCTCATTATACTTAAGCCACCTTTCCTCTCTCTTCCTTTCTGCCGCTAGGTCTGCCATCTTTCACCAAACCTGTTCCTTCCCTCGCACGTGGTGAGGTTTAGTTAGCCATCGGTTTACTCTCCAGGTTCAAAGTTACCATCAAGATCTTGATCACCAGTGGAATACCTTGCAGATATGCTCCTCTAGGATACCACAAAAATTGGAATTCAGCTACCTCTGGGAAAGAATACATCGAAATTGAATATTCTAGAATATAACTATTTAGAACACCATGAAACCACGTATCCATAACGCATGAAGTCCAGATCAGATCAGCATCATAAAGGGCCTGAAATTCTTCCTGTGTCTAGACAAGTGCGTGATACCTCCAATTCCACTTAGATGCATAAGCAATCAGCCACTCATATAATTCTACTGGAAAGATGGTGAAAAATCTCTCATATAAACTGTCATACAGATTATGTTCTACCCATGCACATGTGTTAAACTCAAGATCCAATGTTGAACCACCATGCATATTCTTCCTCCAGATCATGTATCCACTCCTCAATACTTGCTAGAGTTAACCGATACATCTTCATCACGAACCATCCTGAAAACAACTGAAAAAGAGGTCCCGACAATGGAACCAATGATGCAGCCTAGAATTCACCAGATAATACACCCTAGACATGCTGACACATCACTCAGCCTAGACTGAGCACTCACCCAAAGTGTACACAAAGGTACCAGGTCCCTCTTTAGGGTTGTTGTAGCAGAATGTTAACATGATGAAGACTTAAAGCATATAGATCCATAACTAATACATCATTATACAATGCATGATAGATCTAGATCTAGGAAAGAATAAGTTTAAATAATAATCATGATAGAATAAGAACATGCACTACTCAATTACACACAGGAATGACACTTAGGTTCAGTCCAATATCTTCCATCTCTTAATTATCACAATAACACAGAAGCTTCTTACAATACTGGCAATCTATGTCAATGCGCACATGGATCTGATACAATAATCCAGAAACATATCTCTATGTTATCTATCTCTCTATATCCATCATCTCCCTACCAGGTAATTCACTACATATATATAGGGTGGGGACTTTCCCTTCACCACTTATCTATTCCAAAAATAGGCCGCATGCTATTAATAGCCATGCACCATTTTCATGCATAGCCACACATGCAAGTGTGTTATCTATAGACTACTATAGTTAACTAAGTGACAATCCTATTCTTAGACTATCTCCATACAAAACGCTTTGAATCCAATCCTCCAAAATAGACAATGTGTGGCACGCACGTCTTTGTATCATTGGTGTCTTTTGCATGCCATCTTCTAAAAATAGATCTTCATGCCCAAAAATAGCTAAGTCCTGAAAACTGAACTTTTGTTCCGTGCGTGCATTCTTCCTATCCATTCACGCCTTTGCGTATGACTTGCTTTCCCACACGGAACTTCTTGTGTGCTTTCTCTGAGATGTCCCCTTCATGGATAACAAAACGCCAATAGGATGCCAGCGTTCAGGTCCTTATAGATGCTATCTATGTTTACCCTATGTCTCCCCCGGTTAGTTTCCAGACATTAGGTCACACTTTAAGGGTGAATTAAATGTCTAGTAATTTAAGCATCCAATGAACAACAATTGAGAACCTATTCCACAACCATTTTGGAAGTGATAATCCAAAATTGGGAAGCATCCCTATGTAATCATAGAAATTTAATATTTCATGTGCACATAATAAAGGATAGAAGCACTAAACCAAATTTATTATCCACATAATGATGCATCCATCTGGCTTAAATGACTCTATTTCATAGTATCTAACTGGAACTTCACAAGGGAACGAAATTGCCTTATTCTAAACACTTCATAAAGGGGAGTATCTTTTGGGAGTTTTCATGCATACATTATTTATGATTAAAATCTAGTGTTGTACATCTCGCATAATTAAATCAAGTGTGACATCACAATCGAACTTCAGGGCACAGGTTCTAACCACACATAGAGAACTACATTGGGTTGAGATACAGTAGTGTATTGCTTGGAGATCATAATTCAGACCTACAACTGAATTAATATGACTCACCTATTCTAAATCTTTATTTTTTGGGGACTTAAAAATTATAATAGGGCCTATAATGATAGGGCGAGCATTATTTAATAAATATTACAACAAGCCTAGATCATAAACATAATACCTAATTAAAACGAACATATTGTGAAAATAATAATAACTACAGTTATATAATATTTACTTGGAATAACCTTAATGATGCCTAAAAAATAGGATAGAGGACTTATATATTTGCCATCCTCCATCCATGAATCTTTACAATCTAAGTAACCCTTCCAGTCAAAATCAATCTCCCCTTTCTACATTTTTTCAATTGGCTCTAGAGGCTGCGAGAGTTCTAAAAAATGATTTGTCTATAGGAGGGGTGTCCAGGGAATTTCGTGCACTAGCTCCAAAACTTTTTGAATCAGCTATTGATTCTTATTATATCAATTGTAGGGCTTATCAAAGAGTTTATATTAAATACAATCAAAATATATAGTTATTTTGGTGAGGCCATTGCATTTAAATTAAGAGTTTATCTAAATCCCTTGTCTGCACATAATTTAGATTAGGCTCATTTTGGTTGACCCAACCTTAGTCTTAAGGGCTCTAATGTTCTAACCAAGTCCTCTAACATTAATACATATTTTGATCCTTAGTTGTGACTCTGTAGTAATGATAGATTTATCCCAAATGCACTGAATTAACGATCATTTAGGAACCCATCGTTTTGAATCCGTGGGATAAGCATAATAGAGCTTTTAACCAGGATCACTCAAGTGGTTTTATGGTTTCATTATGAGTAGTTGGCCCTCCATCATTAGCATCCTAGTAAGGTAAGCTAAATTTGAATAGCTTAAAGCTCAATGGGGAACGTACTTCAAATCTTAGTTAGCTGGGATTTACTCTTAAACCCTCTTATTGAGAAATGGTGGCATGATTCACCATGTTGATCATAGTAGGTTAGACCCATTCTCACTAATTTTTGCAAAATTTATTATATGTTCATTTGCCTATTGTTGGCGGATGACTTCTTTTTTCCTTTGCTTGTAATCATTGATTGAGATCCAAGATAACATCCCTTTTACATTTTGTAGTGAGTCTTCCTTGAATAAGTGTTGTCATTGCCTGAGTCCCAACCTTTTTGCAGTTCACACTGGGTTGTCCATCCAGGCCATGATGAACTAAGTGAACGGAAAACCATTCTGGACGTTCAAATGTTCATACAGAATCTAGTTTCTTATTTCAACCAAGAGCAACTATCCATTATTTATGGTCAAGTGAAGATTTTTGATCAAATATTCAACAGCATGACCAATTAAATCCATTAGACATGGAGTTCTCTAGATGTTTTATCAGATCTTTTAAGATACATTTCCATAGTTAGGTTGTAATGCTAGGGACTTTTTTGGCCTACCCTGTTCACAAACTAGGATCACAAGCCAAGTTTCCCACCTAGTCAATGCACTTTATGGTGAGCTTCAGAAATATTTCTCAGATGCTTTTCAAGTGGCATGTAACTCGATCAGCCTAATTTGCACAATGAGCTCATTGGTATCAAATTAGTAGGCATGATCAATCCTCCTAGAGATTGGCTTCAAGTGGGTTTAACAACTACATGTGTATGTTTACGAGACTGGACCAGAATGTCCATTCAGTAAAAGGGATTTTACATCAAAGGAAGTTTTTCCTTCTCACTTTCTCAAGGATAACGGCAACAAGGTTGTGTGTGAATCCTTCAATGAATTTGCAACTTAAGCATAATTCAAAAAAAATCCTTCCTGGATCTAGCTACTTTTCTGGTTAGGCAATGCAAAATTAGGGCATAGGGATTTTGAATAATTCTTGCATGACTACCCTTAAAATTATGCTGGAAGCATGTTTTCCATGTACAAACAAGATTCTGCATATTTCCTGAAGCATTGACTATGAACTTTTTCGTAGAGATTTTGTGCATACTTCGAAAGCCTTCACTTTGACTCAATTAGTTCCATGCACTACACTACGCAATGAACCTTGGGAACTTCTATGGAAAGCATACATTTTCATGATACTCCATGAGAACTTTTTGTAATCAGGTTTCAAATTTCGGGCCTTGGGAGCTGCCACATTTTGCATAGAATCCTAATTCTGATTTAGCAGAAGCCTAAACTTTGCGTAGTTTTAAAAATATTCTAATGGCAATTGTCTAAAGGCTAAGTAAATTCGCACAAAATTACCACAGTAGCAACAGGTCTCAAGTTTTAAGGATACTTACTAATGCCGATCGGGGAGCAATCTAATCATTACGTTCAACACTCCCAATTTTGCATTTTATGCTCATGGCCATAATTATGTGTAAATGATAATGTACTATCCTTCAATTGCTCATGGCTTTTGTATCCATATCACCAAATAAGATAAAATTAGTACTATTGGAAAGGTCTTGTGGAGAACTACACATGCACTAGGAACATTTTGGGTCACCTTCATAAATTATTTTATGGGACAATCAATGTGGATAAAAAGGATAAATCTCAAATGAACCTTTTTTAGATTTGGGTTCTGCAAAGATTTTGATTCCCATGTTGGGTCTACAATCAAAATGATTGGTCCCCTGGTTGAACTTGAAGAAGTGGTTGAAATTTCCTTAATTTTCTAATTATGCATCAACCACTCTCTCCATCTTTGGTTCTATTAATGCAACTCAATTTTCAAATTTGGGAACATGGATCTTAAATTTCTATTAATGCAAGGCGTTCATTTTGATGCACTTTTGAGTGCAATAACACTTAGTGCCTTATCCATTATTGTAACATATTCCACATGATAATGACTCATATTATGTTATTCTTATGGCGCTCTTATCTAATCTTTAATCCTTGTGTTATTGTCATATGTTCCTTCCTATTATTCTTTTGGCATGGTGTGTGTACCTGTCATAGTTAGCATGATTTCAATCCTTTAAGTGTCATTTATGCACTAGAATCAAATTCTTGGAAAAATTGTACATAGTCGAATGTGGCTCTTCCTTTTTTCCTGCGTTAGCTTTGTTTTTTCCCTCTCATTCATTTATGTCAAAGCAGTTCATTGAACATAATTTGTAAGTTTCACTAATGATTCTCCAAAGTAATTTCATAGGGTATTCTTCACTATTTCTAAACCATGAGTTTAGATGATCTATATTAGCAGATTCCAGTACCCAATTACCGATTCTAGGCCTAGTGGGATTATCCTTATCTAGTAGGACTATGAGCCTTGAAAGCTGCCAAAACTATTATCCAAATAACATCCCCTACTTATTTGGACAACTTACATTGGTCCATAGTTTGCTTCTAAAGTTCTACATTGCAAGAAGTCGTTTGCATATCAGGTTTCTCCTTTGGCACATTCGCCTAGATGTAGATTCATCGCACGATCTTGTGCATTCTTCTTCTCCATTTTTTATCCATCCCTTTCCTTTTCCTACTATTTAGAATGTTCCATTTGTCCCTACTCATGATAATCCCTTTGTGCATCCACCTTCTTCCTAGTAGTTAATGCATCCTATGTGTGTGCCCTGAAATTTCTTCCCAAAATTAGCTAAGTCCCTGGCACTCCTCGTGCACGTACTTCCTTTGCTGCCACACATTATTTTGTAATAATTTACACCTTCGACCATGCATTTCTCCCTTAGGTATTTCTCCCATTTATCTCCTGTGCATGTCACCTTTACATGTGCACCACCTTCCTCTATTTTCCTCCCATGCCTATCTCTTCCATGTGCATGCACTTTTTTACCTTCTTCTGCACACATGCCCTTCACCTTCTTCTATGCCACATGTGCATGTAATCATTTCAAACATTGAGTGTGTTACACAACCAATCAAAGCATGTTGCCAATATGGTGAACTGAATCCTAGACAACAAACCAATATGTGACACATGGCAGAAATGGCAAAACTAATCAATAGTTGGCCAATTCTTTAGCTAGTTAGTGCGTGTCACGTGTCTTGCATGTCCATTTTACACTGCAGATCTTCTAACAAGTCATAAATTTTTCTCCAGTTCTCAGATCCTTGCACGTGCCCTTACTTGTTGGAAATTTCTTAATGTGGGCTACACTCTAGGAGCTATTCAAATTTAAATTTTAGTAGGATTTGGTAGATGAGAAGATGGGAAATGTCTATCACACCATTAATACAGGATCTGATTACTCCAACCACCTAATTTAATTTAGATCTCACCCCCTTTCTTCTTTGACATGCCAAAAAAGCATGAAGAAGCACACTTAATAGATTTGCAAATAGATTTGTAGGCATTCATTGCTGGTGGTTGAGTTTTAAAGTTGGATTTTCCATCCTCTTTTCTCTTATCAATTCATCTATAAATGTAAGATCATGGCTCATTATAAAGGGTTGGACATTTTGGATCCTTTAGTGTTTTCTGAGGACTCTGTATCTTTGCATTTTGAGTTGTAGACCTCTAGAACTAGTTTTTGCATGTGAATATCAGCCTTTAGATGCCATTGGAATCAACTGTGTATACATGGAAGTAATAGAAGCATCATTTTGAGGTTGTTATCTTCCTTAACATGTATATATACTTCTTTCTTGCCTCTCCTTTATATTGTGTGTTTGTTGTGTCATTTTAGATTCGTTACAACTTAATTTTCTTATCATGTCTCAAGAAATCAATCACATGAATGCATTTTGGTCTATGCTACGTCTACCTACCCTCCCTTTATGCCTTCTCCTTCATTTTCACTTAGAATAAGTAGTGTTCATCTCACTTTTTCTGGTACTATCACCTCCCTTAGTTTATTTTTTCCTTTCTACATATCATTTTATCCCTGGTATCCCTTGGATTATCTTAAGCTTAGATTTCCATTTCAGCATTAGGAGTAGCAGTAGCATAGTAGAAATAGGTAGAGGAACCGGCCTTTTCTAGAGGTCTAGTCTCAAGCACAAGGTCCCACACTTGGAGATAGTCCCATTTTTGACTCAAATAACTCAATTCCTCTTGATCTGAGCTAGACGGGTGTAAGTTTAAATAACCAAACAGTTTCTGACACACCTCAGTAGGAGTGAGTTTTGAAATCTTAGCTTTCAACATTGCTAAGTTTGGTGTGTAACTTAGTGATTTTTCTAGCCTTTAGATGCTCATTTCAACACATCTCGATGACTCCCAACACTCATATCTATTGTTTTAACATCTAGAGTCACCTTTTATGAGAAGAGTACATAACTAGATAGAGTGATGCAATTGAAGGATCCTTTGAGTACCTCCATATTTTATCCAAGAAGCACATGCAGCAAAAATTCACAAGCATGCATCCCCAGCTCCATCATCGTCATGCACATTTCACCCCTCCTCACAACAAACATGTGCAAGATGTCATGGCATTACAACCACCTCCTTCTCTGAGAAACTTTTCTAGACTTCACGAGTGGAATCCCTCTCAGTATCTTAATGCATAGCATGATATGCCAAAAACCATTCACTCAAGAGCATTCCATACTTCACTGGAATAAAATCAAGTTACCCTCGTATGAAGCATATTCAAGATGTAGAAAAATGTATGCTCTATCTATCTTATCATACATGATGATGTAGTAGTCAGGACTCCTTGTAGCCTCGTTCAAAGGTAAAAGCACTCTAATGGTACCATGGTCTGAGACCTTCATCTATTGCCACATGGGATAAGCTTGGAACAACTCTATGCAATTATTTTGCAAGACAATTCAAATCACCTATCATTGGTGGAAAAACTAACTACAACAAAGAGGGCACCCAATGAGCAAATGGTTGATTTCAACTTCAAATTTTAGAAGACTTGGGATAGAATTCCTCGAGTGACAAGGCCTACAACCCATCATTCTTTATTATATTATTTAAGGGATTTGAATAATGACATCTCATTCATGATTCAATCCATGAGAGGAAGAAATTTACGTTTTTCTTAAAAAATTGTAGTAAGGGTAGAGAATAGTCTCATCCACGAGGGGAAGTTGGCTCCTAGAACTCTCACACCCTTATTTCTAGAGATGCCTCTAGCACCCCATCATTTTTTTGTTCTTGTTCTGGTGTAGAGTGCGTAACCTGTCGTATCCACATCCTAATATCCCATGCAATAGAAAGAAGATGATGAAATGAAATCCTTGATTAGAAACTTGTCAAAAAATGTCATATCCTTAGAGAAGCAGTAGGCATAAGCCTTTAGATACAATTCTAATTAGGTTCAAAGTCAAAATAATCAGCCATGGTAGAATCAGTATAGAAACCAAAGATTTGGTCAAAACTAACAAAATGATAGATGGCATGCTAACACACACCTACCATTACAAGTGATTCCTCTTACACAACATCTTCCAATGTCCAACACAAATCTAATTGTCCCTGTTTAGAACAAAATGGCACAAAATCAAAATAGTGCTTCCCTTACAAAATACCTCACAAATAATAGCATTAATTTGATGTCGCACATATACAAGATTACATGATTCATGTTGTTGCTAGCTATGAGCCTCAGCAAGTGCAGGTGAACCTGAGAATCAAGAAAAGATAGAAGTTCCTCATGAGGCCAACTTGATATTCTTTGGCGTTGAGAAATTTTGTGAAATTAATCAAGTTGTAGATAATAAAAATAGACTGCATGCGCAATTTATAGAAAACACAAGGTACAAGATGATAATTCTTGTAACGCCTGTTAAAAAAACCCACTTGAGATCCAAGGACAACCTAGGATTAGTTAGGAAAAATTATGGAATAATTTTTTTATTAAAATAATCTACAACCATGTTAAAAGACAACAGCTATCACTAACAAGTTTCAGAATAATTCTAATCTACTAGAGTATAGTTTTCTTTTATTAATAATTACTAGAGGTCATAAGGTCAAAAAATTAGGGTTAGAAGCTTCAATTAGGTTCAGAGGGAAAATCCTCACCAAACACACTCTCTAACAGGATTAAATATTCAACTTGATTTTTTTCATAATTAATGCATTCAAAATTTCCATAAATCACTCCCATTGGATAGGAAATTTCCTCACCTTTCCATTTATATAAAGAAGTCCTCTTGACTCCTCATATTTTTCAAGTTATGGGTCAATGGGCCTTTGGGTGAAAATTTTCCCCCAAGAGCGGGCCTGCGGGCCCAGGGGTGAAAATTTGCCCAAAGGGCGGGTTGGAAGGCCGTAGGGAGACCTTTGGAAAAAATTTACTACGTGGGGAAAAAATCACATTTACGCCTACGCTCCTATTGGTCTGGAAGTCCACAAGGGACATGTGGTGCTCCCTAAGGTGGCGTGGGGAAAAGTGGGGAAAAGCGGGGCGGCGGGAGACATTTTGCAAATTCTCCTGTGCAGATGAAAAGTTAGCTTTGTGCCCATGAGTCCACAAAGGACATGTGGCATCTCCTAAGCTAATGTGGGGAAGGAAGGGTGGCGAGGAGAAAAAAATGACTTAAAGCCCCAAAGGGCTAAGAGGGTACATAGACCCGCGCCTCCCCCGACACCTCGCAATGCCACGTGGCAGCCCCGGAATGGCTGTGGGCCAGTGGAACAATGGGGAAAACTTGAAAAAATTTCCAACAATTTATAAGATGTAAAAAACCAAAAAGGATCCATTCCCCTGTCAATGCCTTATGATGCCACATGGCATCACCTGATTGGTTGCAGGCTGGCGGGGAAAGTTTGGAAAATTTTGCCAAAATTTTCCAAAAATGCTAAGTTTTAAAGAGCATCCGCCCCTCCACTATCACCTCATGGTGCCACACGGTAGCCTTTGATTGGCTGTGGGCTAGCAGGGTGGCGAAGAAAATTTTGAAAATTTTCCTAAGCTCCAAGGGAAAATTTTGGGCTGCGGAGCCACCAAGGAAACTTTTCCAAAAATTTTAACGCTAAGTGAAGAAAACTTCAGAAGGCCATAACTTTTGATAGAGAGCTTGGTTTGGGGAAAATGAGGAATTTATGGAAATATCTCAACATCCTCTTTTCACAAAGCTCATTAATTTTTGGTTTTGATAAATTTTAAGGGGTAAATTTTAAGAAAACGTCCTGTAGGCTTATACAGTGCAAACTAGTAAATTTTAACTTGTTAGATTTATTCAATTTGACCTTCCTCCTCTCTCAACATGTCAAATATACATGGAGGATTATACCTAAATGGATTTAAGGAAGGATTCAAGGTTCAATTTGTTTGATTGACTTGCAATTTGAGCATTTCTGTTTCTTGACAGAAAATGACTATAAAATGGTTTGAGCCTGATTTTGCTAAGTTTTGAAATATTTCCTTATGTGTTTTAGTTTATTTGAACTCATTTAGGGCCTACTACTTCAATTCAATCATTTTATTTTTCATTTTATTGTTGCAAGTTCGAACTGTGCATTTTAGAGAAGTATTTTCTATTTTTAAAATTTATAATAGAGACTAGATTTAAAAGGGCTATTTATCCCTTTTTTATCTTCCAAATATGGAGATTCATTTCCATTCTATCCTAAGACATTTAGTTGATACAAAAAAACCATTTAACAGATAAAATGCAAGGTCTGATTTCCAATTTTAACATATTTCAAAAGAACAAAGTTCCATATATTTCCTTCATACGTATTCCTCTTTCAATTTTCCAAATATAGGTTTCAAATCACAAATTGATGATAAATTTCAATGCAACAATGTAAATTGAAGAAAATTATTGCAGTCCTTTATTGATTTAAAAATAATAATACAACTTTACATATTTCAATTCCTTGAATGCAAATAACATATTTCCAATTTCTTTCTTTCAGATGATCAGAACAGAGTATATCTCTTTCACAACTTGGAATACATAACTTTCATAGCTTAATAAAAAGTATCTTTCCATTACAAACATAATATACAGATCATCCACTTCAAGGTGGGAAAGGTTAAAATGAGATTTCATTTCACATGGAACTATCAAAATGTCTTTCTCCTCTGCTCCATAACAACAACAGAAATTTCTCCTCTTTCTTCCAATTTTGATCACAACAAAGGCAGGGGAAAGGAAATGATCTCCACCCAACCAAGACATCCAATGAAAGGAGAAGCCATCCTCCTTCATTGGCCCCCAATCTCCAACCAAAATGCAATAAAAGATGTGATCTAACTCATAGAAACAACAAGCTTCCATAAAACATACACATAACATTTTCATAATAAAACACAGTCCAAAATAGAATGTAGTTTTTACAACTACAATAACACATGACAAACAATACTAAGGCTTCACCAAACAAGCCAAAGGAGCAAGAACTATGGGGGATGCTTCTTATGCCTCCCAAACAGCGAAATGGGTATTACCACCTAAGTTACAAACCACCAAAAAGATAGTATATCAAAGCCCTGACATTCCTTATTCCTTCCCCAAGTACCCTTATTCCTCACATTTCCTTATGTCTCCCCAACCTCTTATGGCACCCCATAACGAGTAAAGAAATGCAAGCTATTTCTTTGTAAGGTGGAACCCAAATCCCAACTCCCTCCACCCTTATACCTCCCTAAAACACACTTGTTCCTCCCACAAAATAAACCCCATAGTCTTCTCCTACACCATTCCTAGGCCATCTACCCACATCCCACAACAATAACAAACATACCAGCATTTACATATACATAAAAGGGAAAAGAAGAGTATTTCCAAGAGCCAAGCTCTTACCTCTCCATGATGGAGTTTGTTCCAAGTCCAAAACAACATGCTCCTTCCAATGCAAGCAATCCAAAAATCAACCCAACACAAGCATGTAACAATCTTCCAAAAATTTCTCCAAGCAAGAGCTCCCAAAACATCAAGAAAATTCACCCAAAGGAAGTCTCCCAAAAGTGAAGCAACCCAAAACAAGACAATAAATTAAAATTTTATAAAAGAGGGAAGAGAAGAGGATGAGGTGGATCCATGTAGGATGCCACATCACACATCCTCAACCCCAACACAAAGTCAAATTCATTCTCTAATGCACAATAAAGAGGTGGGTGAATAATATGACAATAAAATTACACACTCCAAAAATCCCACACCCCAAAAGGACTGAATTTAATAAAATGTAAGAAGAGTGCAATTAAAACTTACAATTAGTCATATCAAAATGCATAAATAATGTCTAAATTCAACCCTCCAACCATAGGTATGGTTGGTAAATAAAGTTAAGAGGTATGGGATAAGTTTTACTTGTCCCACAAGCCTCCAAGGACCAATTTGAATTTCCAAGAAGGTGGAGTGTTTCACACTCAGAAGTAAACTTACACATCACTTACAAGGTCACTTACACATACTTACAACATGTAATACAAAATCCAACCACTTCACTAATTACTTTCTTATGACATATTGATTTGTTTACTTTAACAACATGATTATTCACAACATTAACACAACATTTAATAACTAATGAAAAAGGGTAAAAGCACCACAAAATAAACACATGCAAACATTAATAAGAGAAACCACATTAATAAATACATAAAGCCCCTTGGTCAAATTCAAAGGTAATCCCCCCATGGGAATCCCTAACAAAAACAACACACATAAACACACACACAAGACATGTTACCATGGTGACCTTATTGAATTCATCTAGAATTCCAATGTGGTTGGTCTCCAATCCCCTGATGTTTGTTGTGATAGTTTAACCTACAAAAAAAACAAATACCTCCTTCAGCCTCATGGCCATATCGGAACATCCAACATGATATAAATATAATCACAAACTCATCTATACATATGAATCACAAAAACATCAAGGCAATCAACAATATCACTTAGAATTTTAAATCAACAACTATATCATCATCATATAATGTCCATTTTCTAGGTCTACTCACAATATCCAAACATCACATGTCTGAACAACATTCATAATCTATCCATCTCAAATAGTATATCATCATCCACATATGAAGTGTCTCTAATAATCATCATACATCATAACTAAATCATATCAAAAATAATCCATGGTCCAACATTTAACATCGTACTAAATCAAAACCATAATAATGTCCATAATGTAATCAATAGTATCAAGATCAATATCAAAAGGTGTCAAAGGGAAGTGGGCACTACAATTATTGAGTCTAGTACTCAAGTGTCAATTCTTGCAACACAGGGTGATCCTCAAAAGAAAAAGGATGTAGTTAATGAATCCATCAGTATAAGTGCACAAGTTCCTACACATGTAGTTCCTCATAAATCTCTTTTTGAAGTGGTGCACTCCCCTCCTTTGATAGGTCAATACTATATGACAACTAAGACTCTAGCTCTAGTTCCTAAATATTTTAAAAAGGATTTTTTTATGTGCCAAATGAAAAAATCAATGGGCCTTCCATTCATCATTGTGGACTAGATGAAGAAAACAAACATGAATTTCACAATGTGGGATGCCTTGACCAACCCATCTCAGTGTGACTTGCTGCATGAAGCTCTAACTCAACTTCTGTGCACTGATCTGGTTGTTCACAAATCACGTGTTGTTGTTAATATCTACCAAGAAGAGAAGAATCAAGTAAGTAAGATTTTCAAAAACCCACCCTTTTATATTTCCTTGATCATAGGAAAATATCTCATCCATAACTATATGTTTGACTCAGGTGCCAATAGTTCTATCATGCCTAAGAAAATTTTTGATGTCTTAGGCCTCAAGTATATACCCTTGATAAAATGATTCTTGCAACATGATGGTTTAACTTTCACCACTCTAGGAATCATAAATAATCTTGAATTAACCTTTAATGCATGTCTAATCCTCACCATAACCCAAGATGTGTCAATAATTGATCTACCTCCTTTATTTTCCCTTTGTCTATCAAGACATTTTAATGCAAAAGTGGGTGGTTACTTGTCTTCTGATTGGTCCCATATGTTACTCAAGACAAGGTATGGTAGCCGGTTTACCATACAAGATGAGACAATATTTTTGTATCATGTTGAGTCATATGACCCCTCCCCTCCCCAAGCCAATTTCCTAATCCCAGAAGACCACATTTTAATTTTTGAAGAGCAGCCCCTTCCCCCTCCTGTACCTAGATTAGTGCTATATGAGTGGGTGGAAATGCACCATAATTTTGATCCATATGCTAAGGAACTTGAAGCATTTGAAACTAGGCTTGGGACATATTACATCCTTGAATAAGAAGTTATGTTGCAATGCACTCAAGACAAATGAAGAAAGCATGGGTCTGTGGAAGCTATACTATGATGGATCTAGAAACACAAATGATATAAGTGCAGGTGTTAGTCTCATCTCTCCCAAGGATGAGAAATTATTCTTTACGCATAGGTTGCATTTTTCCTATTCTAATAATGTGGCAGAGTATGAGGCACTAGTACATGGTTTTATTATTGCAGAGAAGAGACAAATTAAGGTGTTGTAGATTTTTGTGGACACAGAACTAGTCATCCACCAGGTTACAAAAAAATGTGCAACAAAGAATAATATTTTCATAGCTTATAAACATATATTTTCATACCTAATTGAGAGATTTGATGCTCTAAATATTTAGGTGGTACCAAGGAAGATGAATAAAGAAGATGATCAGATGGTCATGCTTGGTTCACAGTTCTCCCCTACTGAGGACTTTTTAAAAGGAAACATGTAAAAAACTTAAACTGGTGATTAGGCCATCCATTCTAGACAACAATACCTACTAGTAGGTGTTTGACAGTGACACAAATATTGTCCAATTCATCTAGAATGAAGCTGAGTTTTCATTAATCATGCAAGATGACTTACATGATAGCTATGGTCACCAAGTGATACAACTCAAGATAAAAAAGTTTCCTAAAGGGATGGTTACATTAGATAAAAAATTTAGCCCTGATGATGAGTTCAAGGGTGAAGAAAATAATATGTGTGAGGCATAATAAGATTGCACTCTAGTCACTATCACACGTAGAAAGGAGTTACTGGTCAGTAAAAATTATGTGCATGATTAAAAACATGCCTTTATATATCTCTGTCAGAAATACAACATATTTTCATGGGAGTATGAATACCTAAAAGGATTTGATCCAAGTGTTTCTCAACACTCCATTGAAATTGATTCTAATACCAATCCCATAAGACAAAAGTAGTGGCCAATCAATTTGAAGATAGAGCCCCTCATGAGGAAAGAGTATTCTAAACTCATTGAGGTGAAACTCATTTTTCCTATCAAATACTCTACCTGGGTCATGAATCTAGTTCTAGTGCACAATAATAGTGAAAAAATCAAACTCTATGTTGATTTTAGAGATTTGGATAAGGTATTGCTAAAGGATCATTATCCTTTGCCTTTTTTGGAGCAGATTTTGAAAACTGTGGTTGGCATGCAAAGATTCTTTATGTTGGATGGGTATTATGGCTTTAATCAATCCTAGTCAAGGAACTATGCCTTCTTTATACCCTAAGCATGTCGGCCTATCACCTAGTATGAATTGGATGCTCATCTGAGGTGTGCATGGTGCCGAGCCCCTCTTTTATGTGAGCCTTACAATAGTGTTCCGCCATTAATGGAAGATGGGTTATAAGAATGGAAATATGTACATTCACTCAAAATTATAAGATATAACTAACAGATCCATGCAAAGATGCATCATAAATGGGAATGAACATTGCAAATAAGCATAATGAAGCTATATCTTATCCATAATAACATGAATAACCCAAGGGGTTATACCCTTAAACATGAATAACCATAATAACACACCATGTATTGATTTATAAGCATTTACAATAGTCTTATTACATCATAAGGGTCATACAGACTGAATACATCAAGTAATAACATCTCAAAACCCTACAAATACTCTCCATAGAGATTTCCTAGCTATGATACCCAATACAACCTTTTTTAGACCCAAACCCCTACATATATGCTTAACCACATTCTTGCAAACATTCTTGCAACACTTCATTATCACCTTAATCTCTCTATTCCCCTAGCACTTTTTTAATATTCAACCTTCTCCTAGCATTCCTATAGCACCTTGTTACCATCCTAAACTCTCTTTATCTTGGACCCAAACACTCCTTTAAATAGAATCTGGATACACCACCATAGTTCCCTTCAAGAATAGATCACATGCCAAGTGGAAGTGTGGTCCTCCATGGTTGAATGCCTATGAAATATTGCAAATACCTCCACTACCTGCAATGATCATCCTGGGAATATTCTCTATGTGTAATATTCTTTTCTTGACCTCCAAGGCTCCAGGATGGAACCTTATCCATTGATCATGCCTATTCAGGATTTTCACGTGTTTTTCCTATAAAAAACTCTTCAAAATATGGCTAAGTCCCCAAACATTCCTACTTCTGTGCACCAACCTCCTCTCTTATGCGCCTTTCCCTTACATGAATTTTCCTAACACCTACCTCTTCTACTACCTCCCATACGTTCTCACCTTTTTCCTTGGGACTTAGTCAATCTAGGGCCCGACATTAACCCACACTACACATGTTGTCCATCCTCATAAACACTCTACTCTTCCACAAAAGAATAAAGAATAGAGGAAATGAAAGAATCTGTAGTTGAATAAAGAATTAAAGAATAGAAGAATTATGCTACTACTGTGAGGAGTGGGAAATCATTCTTTATAGAGGATTTAATCTTATCCCAAACATCCACCTCACTCTGTGCTTATTGAAGTAAACCACATGCCAACACACTAACCTCATCAAAAATTATCTCATCCCCCTTAGCCTTCAGCGTGTCTTAAATGTTTTTCATCTTCTTGCTAAGGTTGCCCAACACAGCCATTCTACGGCTGACATGGAAGTATAACTATTTTAGTTTATTTTTAATCGAACCATGCAAGGTTTTGATTGCCTCTGATTTCTTCTCAACTTCTACCAAAATCCTCTCTCACTCCACCCTATTCCCCTTATTTTTTTCTTGAAATTCCTTCAAATCTGCTTCATGTATAACAACCAATATGTTTTTTACTCTATCTATGTCACTGTACTTTTCATACAAACTTCTAGCCATTTGTGCCATAGTCTTCACTAAGGCAAGGAGCTTAGAGTATTGAGTTACTATATCCCCAGTCTTCAACTTCTCTTCTTTCTTTTAGCACACCATCATCTCTTCTGCTGAATCCAATGCAAGTGGCTTCCTCTCCACATTGAGTATGTGTGTTAAGTATTCCAAGTAATGCAAGGTCAACTCATAATTCTATTTAGGAGGGTCTAGATATGGGTGCTTCAAGATAATGGCATCTAAAATGGCCTCTATTGTCTTGTATACTTCGCACACCCTTTCCTTTTCATGCCTCATCTCACGCCTCAATTGCACATTCACTAACTTCTTTTTCTTTATCTCTCTATCACACTCAATTATTTCCTCATTATTTTTCTCTAGCACCTCCTCCAAGAATTTTATCCTCTCATTCCTGCCAAAAATTCTCACTTCCACTTCCACCGATACTTTGTTTATGGAATTGAAAATTTTCTTATCTGACATCTATTGGGTATTTACAAGAGAGTTCATTACTTCAACACTTGGTGTTTCCATTATTACATATTTATTAACCTTTAACTCAGGTTCATCGACATGGGACTCAAAATCCCAGGATAACATATTCCTCGTGCATGGGTATGCACTCTCTTCATAAAAATAAGTCCAAGAGATAAGTTGGTCTATTAGCACTGTGTTCTACAACCATGCACACAAAACCTTGTTTGGATCATTTTTCTAAGTCATGGTGTGTTCCTATATTGGTACTACACCCTTTCCACCTATGTGCACTGCCTTGAGGAAAATAACTACTAAGTTGGGGTCTCCACCCATACTTCCATACTCCTTCCCCACACTTGCACTCTCCTCAATCTCCTTTAGCACTTCATTGGCATTGTGCTCCACCTCTTGGTCTACTAAATTTCATATAATTCCTACCACCTCCTTCTTAACTATATCATCTATCTTCTCTTTGGTAGGGGTCAAGGTCTTCTAACCATGCATGTCCACTTCCTCACTTCCTCCTTTGACATGGGCACCCTCCTCATACTCATTCCTCTCTTCATCCCCTTCTTCATCAAACTCATGTACATTGTACATAGAAGGATTTTGAGCTTCCTCATGCTCTTCATTGTCTTCTTCATTCTCCTCCCCAAAATCATCATCCTTCATGCTTTCCATCTCCTCCGAGTCTGAGCTCTCAGCCACCTTATACTTCTTATTAACTGGACATCCCTCTAACAATGGGGAAAAATTCCTTCTGAGTGAATTCTCTCTCTTAGGTGACTTCTCCTTCTCCTACGTAGGGGACTTCTTTTAGTGAAGATAAGTACTTGTTCCTATTCCTGACTCTTATGCCCCTATAGTTTACACTATATGTGCATTTGGTGCATTCAGTGTTGGAATCTCCTCTTGTTCTCTCTTCTTTATTACCACTTTCTTCTTTCTCTTAGCGGGGTCCTCTAGGATTGATATATCATCCTCGATATAAGTTACCTTCTCAAACTTGGGCCTTAGTCACACATACACCCTTGTTGCCATCCTACCTGTAATAGGTAATGTCACTGGTTTTAACATGTGCATGTCATGCGATACATAATTCTCTACATATGCACACATTTTAGGATACACCAATGTCCAACGCATCTCGTGGTGATCCTGATCTACAATACTTAGATCAAATCTAGGTTTCTTCACCTCCTTAAACCTGTTTACCACACCCTAAAAATGTTGCACTATGAAGGACAAGTGAAATTTACACCAAGTAATTTTCTTGCCATCTGTTAAGATAAACCTACTGATACAAAAGTGCTGGTATATGGAAAATTCAACTTGTCCATCCACTAGTACAGGTAGCTGCTCTGGTATCTTCCATTCTACCGTAAATACATCATGCATCCGTTTATACCATTTCTTCAAGTGTTCCTTATAAGTGGCCATCATGGTGTCACTAGTATATGCTTCAAATATCTTGGCATGGGATGGGTCCTCATCTGGGTATTCCCAAAAAAAATTATCTTTCCCATCAGGCACTCAAATTTTTGAAAATAAAATGGTGATAAGGATGTTACCAAACATAATATTCTCCCTGTTGAGTGCGGAATCTATGATATCCTCTACAATAAAAGATAAAATGTTGTAGATGGTTCCTTCCAATATTTTGCTTCAAACATTCAACCAACTCTTGTTTATATGTGTCCATCTCTCCTACTCATTTAGTTTTGTAACCAAGTGTGCAACCATCCTCATTACAGGTTCCGTTATTACAGAGATATCAAAGTAACACAAACCCTTCTTGTAATCATATGCTTCAAATATTTTATTGATGGATTCCTTATCACATAAGTCATCATCTAACAACTCTCCCTCACAGATAAGGCTAGTGAACTTGGAAATCAAATAAGGGGTTATGAGTATTCTTCATCCTGTGAAGTAAAAGTGATCCTCATGCATGTGTGATATTAACCATTGATATAGTCACTCAATTTTTCCAAAATAGGGAAACTTGTAGAGTTATAAGAGCCCATCCTTCTCCATCTTAATCTTTACTTCATCATCATAAATGGGCTTCCCACATGGTGTCCTCTTTTCTGTCAAGTGAACCAACTCCAACACCATCTCCTTTTCCATGGTGATCGTTTAATGGTTATAATCGATGACATCCATCTTTCATAAATGAGACACCCACGCATTTCCTAATAACACACCATCTGGCTACTACATCTTTATGTACCATTATTCATTGAAACTTGTTGATACAGAGGGTTTCACTTTTCCCTTTCCTTTTCCCTTTTTCAGTGAGACATTAGATCCCTTCCTTAGTGCCATTTTTCCTTTTCAGGTTCTCATAAATTATTCTTTCCTTCTTTATCAAACTCTAATCAATCCCTTGGCTTTACTCCTCTATGAAAACTCCTTCAAATCCCATGCCCTAGCTTTGTAAACCCTAACCTAGAAATTGTTCCTTCCACAAGACGGCGTAGTACCCACCAAAATCTTCCAAAAAAACTTCTCCACTCACGCCCATGTACTCCCTTTCCACTCTGGTTCACAGATAAAACTCACCTACGCACACAAATCTCCACAAATCTTTCTTTGCAAGGATGCCCTAGTTTGTAAGATCTCTTCAACACAAATACAAGGTAAAATAATCACTCACCCTCAACCTTATATTTATAGGTTTTTCTTTTTCCCACACAAACTCTAATGTCACCTACCAAAGTATGAATGCATTAATGTCATATTTTTCCAACAAAATCCCTCCACATGTTTTTCCCAGCACTTTCCCTCTATGTGCAAACTTACACAAAAAATTCATAACCTTCTAGTGTGCAAGAATTATTTGACAACAAACTATCTCACACACACTCCTTGTGCCAAAGTATGTGAATGTATGCATCCTTTACCAAGTTCTTTCCTTCACCTACCTCATGTTACTTCTGTGCTTTCTACCCTTGTACGTGGTTTTCTCAAAGCCTTTTGACACCAATATTTTCTCATGATCACCTCTGCTATGTGCGCCCACATTCTTTTGACTTTATAACCCGAGCCACTACTTCAACATTGCTCTACATAATTTCTCCAACTCTTACGACATCCTTCTTTGAACTCCACTTTTATGTTCCATCTCACACTAAAAATATGCGTGGTCCTCTACACATAAACCCTTTATGATGTAAATAGCCACCTACGCACAAACGTGCCCAAAACAAACCAAAAAGGAATAAAGCAATGAGAAAGGGAAACACAAAGAAAGGATATTTCATTAATGGAAGTCCTAGGCTAACTGGCAATACTTGCTTATTTACAAACACAAAGAAGACTTTTTATAGTAGGGCTTCAACCTTCTCTCATTGAAATGACCTAGAAACCATGTTACATTAAGTGCTTGTAACTAACAAGTGCCTGAATACAATATATAGGATACAATATACAGGCCCAACCAATGGACTTTGAATTTACCAAGATGGCATAGAAACTTGGAATTACAAAGTAGAACCATCTACCTAACCTCAAAGTGCTTCTAGATTTATTTGTTTTGACTCTAGCGAGCAATGACTTGCTTCTCTTCTATTTTCATCAACTTTTCAATCCTTTCCTCAAGTGCTTGTTCATCAGTTATCCCTCCTACACGCACTATACGTAGTGATGGTAACATTAAATCAATGGGTAACACAACCTCTACACCAAACACCAATAAAAAATGTGTGGCCTTGTTTAGTCTCTTATAAGTAGTCTGATATGACCATAACATGACAAAGACTTTGCCATCCCAATCCTTTCTTCCCAGATCACAAATATTGGTCAATGTGTGACTCAAAATTTTGTTAAAAGATTCATCTATCCCATTAGATTGTGGGTGATAAGGGTTATTATTTTTATGGGCCACCATGAATTCTTCCAATAAAAGTCAAATTGTCTCATTTAAGAAATGAGTACCGCTATCACTTGTTAAACTCAGTGGGCATCCATACCTGCTGATTATATTTTCCCACAAGAATCTAGTTGTTATTGTTGACATGTAATATTTTGTTGGTGCCACTTCTACCCAGCTTGTAAGGTAGTCTATGCATGTAATGATATAGTACAAACCTTTCCTTTACTCAGCTAGAGAAATAGGGCCTATGAATTTAATTTCCCATTTCTCAAATAGTTATACATTAGCAATAGGCCTTAACAACATTTCATCTCTTTTCCTTGGTTTACCAAGGTGCTAGAAATGGTCACAGGCCTTGTAATATTCGATACAATCCTTGTAAACCATTTCCCACTAAAGGCTAGCTATAAGGATCTTGCATGCAGTTACATTCCCTGTATATTTTCCTTCTACATATCCACCATGATCCTCTTCCATGATTACAATGTGCTCATGTTTTAGTATGCACCAGTGCAAAACCTCATCATATCCTAGTTTGTATAAGTCTCCACCAATTAATATATAGGGTGCAAAGTGTATGGATAATTACTTTCTTTCCAACACTTTCATCCCTTCTAGCACCACACCTGTTTGTAGGAATAAAGCAATATATTCTAAGTATGAGGGCACGTGTTGCAACCTAAACAAATGTGAATATGTAATTATATCCTCAATGCTCTGCACATCCTCACCTAAAGTAATCCTTGACAAATGGTCAGGTCCTAAATTACTTTTTCCTGGTTCCACCACCACAGCTGTAAACTCAAAATCCTAAAGTAATAGTATGTAACAACATATGCACCCTTGTAAAATGGGCTTGTTTACCAAATACTTCAAAGCCATATGGTCTGTGTAGAAAATAAAATGAGTTTCTAGAAAATAATTCCTATACTTATGCATCGCGTAGATCATTGATAATTCCTCGTGCTATGTGGTGGTGTAATTATGTTCTACTAGAGTCAGCTTCCTACTAGAAAATCACAAGGGATGATCAACAATCCCCTCTCTAGGTTGTGTTAAAATTGCTCTGATTTCCATTCCTTAAGCATCAACATGTAAATGGAATGGATTATACCAAGAATGAAATTGTAAGATGGGAGTCATAGCGAGTTTGTCCTTCAATGTGTCAAAGATTGTTTGTTGCACCTCATCCCAATGAAATTTCCCTTCATGCCTCAAAAACTCCTCCAATGGTGTGATAATTTTTGCATATCCCTTAACGAATTTCTGGTAGTATCCTGTATGCCCTAGAAATCCTCACATGATGCTTTGATTGGTAGGCTCCTCCAACCCCAAAATAACAACAATCTTGGCAGGATCTACCAATAAGCCCTCTTTGCATATGATATGACCTAACAAAGTGCCAAATGGAGTAGTAAAGACACACTTTTTGATGTTGAGGGAGATGCTTAGATACATGTATCTCTCAAACATCATCCTCAGATTGTCATAATGGTCTTTTACTAGTCCATAAACCATCCAGTCATCCAGGTAGACTTGAAGGAACTTTTGAATGAATTCTTGAAAATCATGTACTACTATGCACAACAAAACAAAATGTGCATTCTTTAGCCCAAAGGGCATAAAAGTATAGGAAAATCTCCCCCACTTAGCTATAAAAGTGGTCTTCTCCCAATCTTCCTTAGAAATTCTAACATGATGATATCCCAAGAATACATCTGTGAAAGAATAGATCTCACGCCCCACAAATCCTTCAAAAATTTCCTCAGTGAACGGGGTTAGGAAAGGATCCATGACACATACCACATTAAAATCCTTGTATTCAATGTAAATCCTTATTATTCCATCATTTTTAATATTGATGACCATCAGGATTACCCACTCAGATTCTTCAATGGATTCTATTATCCCAGATGTTATCATCTTATCAATCTCTTCCTTAACCTTGACACGTAAATTCAGATTCATCTTGTAAGGTCACTTCTGAATTGGGCATGCACCCTCCTTCAACTTGATCCTCATTTCTCCTATCAAGGGGTGAAATCCTTTAAGCTCATGGTACCTTCACAAAAAAAAATCTTGAAAATTACACAGAAGCTCAATAATTTTTGAGACCTCCTAGTCCATCCAGTAGTCCCCAATAATAGCTTCTTTTGGTTCCACCTCTATACCAATGTTAACCTTTTTGGTCTTTAATGGCTTGTGGTAGGCATACGCTTGCTCATCTGCACTATCCATAACTTCGCACGTACCCTCAGTATGGTTAACATACAAAGTCCCCACCTCTTCATCATCTATCACGTAGAAAAAATTTCCTTTCTCTTTCTCTAGGCAGGCACACTCAAGTTGTACTTCCTCTAATTCTTCCTCCACAAAGTGTGCTCCCAACTCTAGTTCACCTAATAGCTCTAGGATCCTGTCTTTCTCCATGACACTATCTCCTAGGGTTAGGCGCTTGGGTACCTAAAACGCATCATTCACCAATGGCTTAGTACTTTGATATTCAAATGTTTGAACAAGATATGCAGTCAGATCTTGCTAGTTACATGTCGTATGCCACAATTTTGAATAAGCATACCATGCGTGCACACAGCCTTGTAGGGTGCAATAAAACTTGTGCACCCATAGGGAAGGGGTAAAGCTTCCATGCCTCCCATCCAAGTATTTTCACACTCCTGAACATGCCTGAGGCAGATCCCCTTCCATCATAGTCACCAATTTTAGTAGGCGCATTGCTCTAGAGAAACCTAATAGAGAGCGAAATCCTCACCTCACACCACTCTAGAAGATTATCTTGATGTGTTGCCCACCAATGTGCTACTGTCTCATGAAAGGTATAAGTCAAAATATTTCTCCTTTCAATTTAACAGGTCCACTAAACTTTCATTTTTCTCATAAAAACATCAAGGCTACCTTCCCTAGTATAACTTA